>OY829518.1:2931748-3531748 GCA_963691665.1 Clepsis dumicolana
ACAATATATAGTGGGGAACAGCAATTTAGTATATTATTATAGGTATGTTGATGATTTAATTTTATGTTGGAAGGGGAGTATGAGGCAGCTAGATTTGTTTATTAGTGCTCTCAATAACAAACATCCAAAAATAAAGTTCAAACGAGAATTAGAGGGAAATCGTTCATTAAATTTTCTGGATTTAACTATTACAAGAGTAAATAATAGGCACCAGTTTCAAATTTACCGTAAGCCTACGTACACAGATACTGTCATACCTGCAAATTCTACTCACCCATGGCAGCATAAACTGGCTGCTTTCCATTGTTATGTACATAGACTACTAACTGTACCTCTTTCGAAAGAGCATTATGATTCTGAGTTACATACTATATATCAGATAGCAACAACAAATGGTTATAGTACAGCAATGGTTAATAGTCTGGTTCAAAAGAAGCAGGGACGGATAGTGAATAGCATGCTTTACTCTGCGTTGCCATCTCAGCCTACTAACAAATTTAGATCTAGTATTACTTATGTTGGCCGGTTGTCTGACAAGATTTATAATATTTTTAAAATCAAATAACATCAATGTTGCCTTTAAGACTACTAATTCTTTACGTTCTAGACTTTGTAATAACAAAGAAAAAGTGGATAAAGGGAACAGGTCGGGCGTATATAAACTCACTTGTGGCGACTGTAGTCAAGTATACATTGGACAAACCGGTCGAAGCTTTGATACTAGATTTAAAGAGCATGTCTCGTCATATAGGCATGATTATCCAGAGAAATCAAACTTTGCCAAGCATTTATTAGAAACGAATCATTCGTTGTTAGACTCAGATACGTACGAAATTTTACATTATTGTGATAAGGGTTTGCGGCTATCGGTTTTAGAACAATTGGAAATAATTAGGTACAACAACATGGGGTCTATTATTAATGAACAAGTTAATTTGGTTTCTTCGCCTTTGTTACGACTTGGTTCTAATTTTAATAATGTGTCATAGTAATAATGAGAACATGACTTCTCTTTTTACCGTACTCGGTTAAAAATAACGGGGGTACCTGGCGTAGATTAAAAATAAAAATAAAAAGGGTAGTTTGGAATTCATTTCTTAAAAAAGGGTAGTTTAGGACTTACATAAAAGGGTAGTTTGGAATTTATAAAATATTAGTGGGTACGTTGGTTTTGTCATTAACTAAGTTGAGTACATGGTTTACATATGTCAGTAGTGGAAGTGGTGGCATGTTGAGCGGTTGTTGTTGTGCTTCGTAAATGGCCTCGTGGAGAGTGCCGAAACGCGTCAGCGTTTAGTATAGTGGTGGTGGTGATAGTTGGGTCTGTGTGGCATGTGTTGATTCGTGTAGCAGTGGAGGTGGAGGTGTTGCATGGAAACATACATTTGCCGCACAGATATAACTATTTGTCATTAGTGGTCGCGGGTGAGCAAAGTAATTGTTTTTTAGTTCATAGTAATTAACTTGTCTGTTTCTTTGCTCGCAGAATTGTCCATCTTGTGCGCTGGGCACAAATGCGATAGTTTGGAGCACGGACGTCTAGAAGAGCCGCCCTACTCGTGCAATTGTTTAGTAAGTATTGCTCTTTTTGTATAGCATAATGACCTGTAGTTTTTTATTTCTTTCCAGTGATGGACATACATAAGCCTTTAACGACAAGACTGTTTTGGGCTTTAGTACCCATACCTAACCTACCTACATGTCTACTTGGTGACTCAGTGATACTCGCAATAAAAATGGTCCCCAGATGACTTTCCAAGCCATGTTTTCTTACTTCGGAAAATTTATGAACTTACCAAAAGAGAGAACACCATGATGGAAGTCTTTTTAACCAACTGCCGTAGAATGGTTATATTTTTCGAGTGTATGAATCAATATGTATGTACGATTGTGGGTACCGTATGTCACGTATGTTTAGACACGGTACACGGTTAGGTTTAGTTAGAATTAGTTATTTGGCACGCTCTACAGCCTAAACCGTTTGACGGATTTCAACGTATGAGGTGTCATTGGATTCATCTCAGTTGTGGGAATGACATAGGGCATATTGTTTCCCGGAATTGCGGTCGGATTTTCAGTTTTTAATTTTAAGTTGGCAAGATTATTAACTTATTTTTGTTTGTTTTAGGTGTTATACCTCCACCGACCTCAATCTGGTGCCTTCAGTAGATTAGCCAGTATCGTACGAATGTAAATAGATTGTATAATAACACCTACTCATAATACGTATGTATACCTAGTTAAGATAAATATCGAACAAGCTCGTACCTTCATAATATGGGATAATTTAATAATACGCATAGATACGAAATGTTTTTTTTTTCTTTATTTATCGTTTCCGTGCCAAGATTTAGTTGTTTGTGTAAATAGTGTTTAGGTGTCTTTATTTCACCCAGAAAAGTAGCTCGCTGTCACTTGCGTCGTTTATCACTCTGTTAGTATAATAAAATAATCAAAAACGACGCAAGCGACAGCCATGTGTTTTTTTTTTTCAGGAAATTTGACGCTTTTCTTTTCTTTGTGACAAAATGAATTAATTATCAATTGTGTTTTGTTTTTTATTTACAAGAATGAATTGACGAATTAAAATTATTATTTAAATTGGCGTTGTTCTGATTTTGCTCCTCCTTACCTATCTTAACCGTTGCACGAACAATTTATAGTCAGCAGCAGAAGTAGCTAAGCAACCGAAGCGGTCACAATGATCTGCACAAGCTCTTATGTCTATAACAATAGAGCCGTACTTAGATCATTGTGAACGCGACGGTTGCTTAGCTGATTCTGCTGCTGACTGCAACATCTATGCGAGGAAAAGACCGATGCACATCAAAAGCTCGGTCAGAAAGGCATTATCTAGGAATTTACACAGTGGCCGTCCAAGGAAGAGGCCCTAGGTGATCGGATTGATCCAAATTAGTTGCTTAGTAGGCAATTCACTAACGCATTCACTGCCGGCAACGCATATATGCGTTTTGGTGACTTTCGCCCAGTGCCGCTGTCATACATTTGCAGACATTTGAACGCACATGTGCGTTTGCGGCACCTGAACAAGTTTCGTGCCTGAAAGCCGGCAGCGAATGCGTTAAACAATAATCAGGTGTTGTAGGTATGTTACTGCTACTTTTTGTATGAACCAACTTCCAGAAATCCAATAGGCTTTTTTGAACCATTATGCGCTGAGAGAAATGAATTTTCTATTAATCTTTGTGCTACATTTGTTCGAGTATTTTTAGTACAAGGCGGGGCCGCGGTCATACAATCATAAGAATAAATAGTACCTATGCCACGGTCTTGACTCAGTAGGTAAAGTGAGCAGCAAAAGTAGCTGAGCAACCGCCGCGTTCACAATGATCTAAGCACGGCTCTATTGTTATAGACATAAGAGCTTGTGCAGATCATTGTGACCGCTTCGGTTACTTAAAAGTAGCTAAGCAACCGACGCGTTCACGATGATCTAAGCACGGCTCTATTGTTATAGACATAAGAGCTTGTGCAGATCATTGTGACCGCTTTGGTTACTTAAAAGTAGCTAAGCAACCGACGCGTTCACGATGATCAAAGCACGGCTCTATTGTTATAGACATAAGAGCTTGTGCAGATCATTGTGACCGCTTTGGTTACTTAAAAGTAGCTGAGCAACCGACGCGTTCACAATGATCTAAGCACGGCTCTATTGTTATAGACATAAGAGCTTGTGCAGATCATTGTGACCGCTTCGGTTACTTAAAAGTAGCTAAGCAACCGACGCGTTCACGATGAGCACGGCTCTATTGTTATAGACATAAGAGCTTGTGCAGATCATTGTGACCGCTTCGGTTACTTAAAAGTAGCTAAGCAGCCGACGCGTTCACAATGATCTAAGCACGGCTCTATTGTTATAGACATAAGAGCTTGTGCAGATCATTGTGACCGCTTCGGTTACTTAAAAGTAGCTGAGCAACCGACGCGTTCACAATGATCTAAGCACGGCTCTATTGTTATAGACATAAGAGCTTGTGCAGATCATTGTGACCGCTTCGGTTACTTAAAAGTAGCTGAGCAACCGACGCGTTCACAATGATCTAAGCACGGCTCTATTGTTATAGACATAAGAGCTTGTGCAGATCATTGTGACCGCTTCGGTTACTTAAAAGTAGCTGAGCAACCGACGCGTTCACAATGATCTAAGCACGGCTCTATTGTTATAGACATAAGAGCTTATGCAGATCATTGTGACCGCTTCGGTTACTTAAAAGTAGCTGAGCAACCGACGCGTTCACAATGATCTAAGCACGGCTCTATTGTTATAGACATAAGAGCTTGTGCAGATCATTGTGACCGCTTCGGTTACTTAAAAGTAGCTGAGCAACCGACGCGTTCACGATGATCTAAGCACGGCTCTATTGTTATAGACATAAGAGCTTGTGCAAATCATTGTGACCGCTTCTGTTGCTTTGCTACTTCTGCTGCTGACTGTACCTGCAGAGCCGCGCCAATGTATTGACACTAATAAAAATCTCCGGTCGTTTATAGCTGTATAGCCTTTTTAGTGAAGCCACAAAAAAAAAAGAAGATACTGACTGTCAGGCTCTTGACTATGACTTACCAAAAAGTTTGACAACTTTATAACTGCAAGTACAGAAATTACGTGATGTAGATTATCATAAGAAAATGTCACGTATTTAATGAAAATCCACGGTTTAGTTCTGTCACTTGGGTCGGAATTAAATGATACTGCGGAAAAGCAGCGACGGATAAAAGAGAGTTTACGAGTTTTCATCTCATGTAACGTACGCGTTTCACTTTCCTTCTTTCTCTATTTACTAAGTAACTAGCTTATGCCCCGCGGCTTTGCCCCCATGAAATTTTTCAAAATGGGCTATTTCCTTATCCCGTGGGTATATCGAAAAAATATTATACAGGTAATAGTCAATAATGCTCTACATCGGGTTTACTAATGTTTGCCAAAAAACTTTTGCCAAACTGATTCATTTCCCAAATGTTTAAATCTCAAAATGCTTTTCTTTCCGAAACGGTAAATGTTTTTATAAAACAAACCTAACCTAACCTATACTAGGGTTCTACGAGATGGCCCTGAAATAAATCCCGAAATTTTTAGTTTCTGAAAAAAAAAAAGCATTTTGGAAAATGAATCAGCCTGACAAATGTTTTTTGGCCAATTCAACGGAGGATACCTCTACATCCATGATCCATGTATTGGAAAAAAAAATCCTTACCTAGATACTTACTGTTCTTTAGGTACCTGTACAGTACAATACGTTAGGTAAGTCAATGTTATTTATTACATAAATAACCAAGAACACCTTAGCTTCAAAAGTGGCAGGGTAAGTCAGCGCAACCTGTAAAAACAAAAAAATATAAACCGGATAAATTAAATAGAAATACTTAACCGGGCTACTTCGCCCCCGTGGATTTATTTTACTACATAAACAATAATCTAACTTTTTAATACTTTCATTATTGTGGACCGCCGTATGAACACTGGTATGATCACAATAATTTAATAACCTACTACTTTAATTTTCAATTTTATTAAACTTCATAATGAGATCAAAATTACGATCACACCAGTGACAATCCCTCTGCCCCCATACTACGAAATTCGAAAATCGAAGTTCGTATCGTATCGTCCAGCTCAATCTCGTGTTAAATAATATTAGTTTGAGAGGGACGGCACGATACGAAGTTCGAATTTTGCACTTCGTAGTCGGGGGGGCAGGGCGCTCCACGGGCTACTTAGAGGTCTATATTATGGTATTATGTAGATCGCGACGCGGCGGAGTAGCAAAGTATTTGTCGCAACCAGTTCACTCTTACATAAAAAATACTGAAAAGTAAAGTAGAGTTAGACGATTTACATAGGTGCTAAAGAAGTTTAAATAGTGTCTAACTGATACCTACGAACATGTTTTATTTTGGGATTTGCAATATCGCCCACCGCCAGTACCAAACTTCAGTTTCAAACTTCTAGTAAGTACGCATATGTAAGCTCTAGCATGTGCACCAATAAGATCCCACGAATTTAAACGTTTGCTTGTTCAACACTTTACAATACGAGTACTTTGTTGAGTGTTTTTTTTTTTCACACACAGGTAATCAAATGTGCAAGTTCCTGTTGCCGCAGCTCCACATCCAACAGTTCTGGTGCTTCCACCAGCTCGAAGAAAGCTGATCGTCCCGCCCAATGCAAGACACCAAACCGACAATGAATCGGGAAAGTTCGCGCTCCGGTTGCAAGGATCCCTCCAACGTCTCGCGTTGCTCCTGCACAGACTGCAACACCTCTTTCTGTATTGTTAAAAGAAACAATACTGTCCGATGCAACAAATGCAGGGAGTATGAAACGTCTGTCTTCTACTACGGTGAAGAGTCGCGGATGAAGAGCAATTCAATGACTAAAGAAATGAACACTGACACTCCGTCGCTAGACCGCTTCTCCAAACTTGATATGGATTTAGCTACAACTGAGAGCAAGCTCTTTTCTAAATTTAACAAAAACGTTACTTTAGCTAATGTCAGCGTAGATGTAAACGTGGCTGAAAATGAAAAAGATGCAACCGAAACTCACAATATGGGCACGGATAATTCTCAAAAAGGCGTGTCTAATACTACTGCCCACCTAAGCGCGCAAATCATGAATTTATCGTATAAAGATTACAAAGAATCTGTTTCCGTTGAAAAGGCACACGCCCCACAAAAAGTGCTATCAAATGCAAATGATATTTTCAAGAAAATCAAAGAAGCATACGACGCCTGTACTTGTAAGATTTGCGAATGTCTTATAGGAAAGTCATTGCCATCTCCAGATAAACCTTGTGACTGCGAACCGTGCAATTGTAACGAGTGCACTAGTTATAGGAAAGGCTTAACCAATTCCGCCGTTGATCCTCGAGTAATACCTCTCATGCAATTAGAAAAGACAAGTCAAGAAGTAAGACAGTCGAAAAAATGTGACTGCAAGCCCTGCGAATGTGTTCAATGTGGTGAGAGTAACCCCGAACCGTGCTCCTGTAAGCCGTGCCAGTGTGTCGAATGCAAGGCCATGGTGGTTCACAGGACCAAAACGATCATAGTGGCCCCCATGGAAGAAGGAACTCAACGAGCACACTGTCTCTGCTCTCCCTGCGATTGCGCCCGATGCACGCATCGCGGTCTGAATCTGAATCTATCGCCTAACCGCGTGCATGAAATGTCTACCGGCATCAACCGGCATCCCAACTGCCATTGCGAAGCCTGCATGAACGAGGCTTGTGAACCAAACGGAACCGACTCCTGTAGATGCGAAACGCGTCGTGGAATTATGAGCAAGCCTTTCGATCGGAACCCCCATGATTTTAATATTCACAGAGCGGCAGTGACAATCAATCCCTTGAAAAAATTGGCAAGGAAACCAAAGACAGACATATCCATTCCCATATACGCGGTTGAAGATAAGACACGTTTTCCGATAAAGAGCACACAATCCAACAAGCAAAAATGCACATGTATTGCATGTGAATGTATTGTGTGTCAGTGCAAAGACAACGACCTGAAAATTTTAAAGGCATCTCAAATTTGTGATAAAAAGAGTTTAAAAACAGTAAATATTACAAGCGTGGAAGCGAAAGTTTGCAAATGTTCGCCATGTGAATGTCAGTTATGTTCAAAGGAAAAGCAGACCGGTTTTATAGAGTCGAAAACTAAAAGCTGTGAGTGTCAGGTTTGTGACTGTCTGTATTGTGCAGGAGTGTTGCAACCTAAAGAAGACAATAGTACCATCATACCAGTATTAGACAAATGTCGCTCAAAAAAGTGCGACTGTGGTCGTTCCTGCGAATGTGATTCATTCCAGAGACCCTTAACAAGAAAACATGGCGACGTAAACAATATAAATGATGACAAATTGTTTGATGACGATTGGTATCCCATAAAACGGAGTGAGTTCCGAAATTCTTCCTTTCTACAAAAAGATTTATCGGAACCTGAACTCCTCAGTAAATCCAGCAGTTACACACAGTTAAAACATTCAAAAGGACAATCAAACGTATTCAAAAACGAAACCAGTGGGCACACAATATCTAAACAAAACTTGACGATATATCATGTGATCCCAGAGCGTAAATTTAAACCACCCTTCTATAATTCTGAACAGCTGAAAAATAAAGAAGACGAAAGAACTGAATCCTTTGATAAGAGGAAAGAAAACAAGGATTTTACTGAGTTTTATTACGCTTCGACGTCTAAATCTTCTTCTTCAGGTGCAAAATTAGAAATACCAGACCACCATTATACACGAAACAATGTCTTGGAAACAGTAATTACTGCTTGTCTTAAAGATGTAATGGATCCAAGTACTTGTTACAAATCGCAAACCCCTTCTTTATTATCTATGCCGCTGTCTACACACAATTTACTAAATTTGTCTAACTCCAGTTTATCTTATAGCCGAAAATCCCACCAACTCACTATTTCTTCGCCTAATAGAAAAGTGGATCGCTTGAACGAGCCTCTACAAGTTAAAAATAATAAGAATTATATAACAAATATTTTAGAAACATATGACTACGATAGTATCAGATCAATACCGAAATATAAAGTAAAGCAATGCGAGTGCAATATTTGTCAATGTTGCGGTACCTGTGATGATCAAAATAATGGAATCAAGTTGAACGCCAATGAAGTTACACAAACACTTTATGACGCTACTAACTGTATTGAAAATGATGACTGTTTCTTGTGTAATCGATTCGATACATATTTCAAGCCAAATCTCTCTGATGGAAAGTCTGATTCAGCTGTAGAAAAAAATCGACGCAAGGCATCTTTGAACAGAAATGAAGATGAGAAAAGAAATAACCACTGTGGTTGGAAAATTGAAAATGGCAATCCCAAAGCATTTAGTGTCAATACCATTGATTTGTTATTACCAAGAAAAAATGCACCATACGAAAGGGCATTAATAACTTTACAAAAGGCTAAAGAATTTTCTCTCCAATTAGGTCAATTGTTACAGAAATACGAAAGGACTAATTTAGAATTTGAAAGTATATCACAAAAGCTAAAACAATCACACGAGACCATTTTTAACAGTTTTCAATATGATTCGTGTAATACACGTCCACGATCTGATAGTTGTACACAGGCACATGAATTTCAAAATAAATCAAATAGTTTTTCACCTCTGAGTAAAAAGTCATTTAAGATTAATAGCAGCATGCCTTTGATTGCTGAAGATGCTAAAAAACCTGTTCACGTAACAGAAAGCATCTCGAAAAAAGAAAACTATGTTGAAAAGTTTGCATTTATTAATGATGTCACAGCAGACAGATCAATTGGTACAATAATGACAAATTCATTGAAGTCGTTATGCATAAATTACAGTGACAAATTTCAAAGTAACGATGAATTTATTGAAAACTGTTACGACAACGATACTGCAATTAATGGCGCCAAAAACTCTGTGACCGCATTATCATATGAAAAAGATGGTGAAATAATAATTGATAAACCATTAGAAGAAATGAAACTCACTGAGAAATATTACAACATATACAGAAAATTAATGCAGCGTTCAGCCCACATTACAAGGATGAACGGAATAAATGTTTGTCCCGCTGAAAGTGAAACATTCGATTGTAATTCGTTAAAGAAGATGATAAAGCAAGAAATGAAATCACTCGTAAAGCATTTGTGTGAAATAGAAAAGAAATCTAAGTCAGGAAATGCATTTGGAGATGAAACCAAACTTAGTAATATTCTAGCGGTTGTCGAAGAGCTGAAGGCGCAAGACATTATGGTACCAAACACGTTTTATGTAACTTATTAGTCGCTTTACATTTTTATAATTTGAAATGACGTTTATTCATTCTAGGCTGTAGATACCGTCGCGGATATTTCGACAGAAACTAAATTTACGTCTGATGTCATTGACCCGTCTAGGATTGAAATCGTCGATTCTGTGAAAGTAACGGCAACCCAGAATACTGAATCGGTAAGGACTTTATAATCGTGTTATACTAGACATCTAAATAATGTAGAGTAGAACAGTTACAGATTAGGTACGGTCGAGGAAATTAATTCCTGACCCACCATGGAACCTTTTCACATTAAACGTCATAGTGACATCGCATAGCTTGACAAGGAAAATCGTTATGATGTTTACTGTGAAAATGTTCTATGGTGGGTCAGGAATTAATTTCCTCCACTGTAATGCTTACCTTATTATAGAAATAGAAATAGAAAAATATTTATTCAACGTACACAAGTGACAAGTATAATAAAAAACAATTAATAGAAGTGAACAAAGACATTGAACAGGATCCCTCTCAGCATTGTGCCGCAGCTGGGGCCACGGTGCTGGTTTTCAGAGGGACCCCGATTATTAATATGATACTTACTTCCCAATGATCGTTATCACGAGTCAAAAATCCGCTAGGATTGCTAGTGAGGTCTACTTATCTGTATCGTTCTCTACCAATGAGCGACAATCTACTGGCCTTTGATTGGTGGAAATTGACAGATATAGACTTCACTCGCCACTAGCGATCCAAGTGGATTTTTACTCCTGGGCCGTGTTTTATAAAGCTACAAGTTACAATTTACAAGCGGAAGTCTCATTCTATCACCTATTGTAAGAAAGAGACTTCCGCTTGTAAATTGTTACTTGTAGCTTTATAAATCACGGCCCTGATAGCCCCTCATTGATACATTTGGCTTGATTTTGAACTTATTATAACTCCCATGTTTACCCAGTTCTGGTAGAACGATTGGGAAGTATCCTAATCTTTCACGCGTCACGCGACATATTATTTTACAGCCTGTAAAGGAATCGCTGAGAGGTTTGATGGACGCCCTACCAGCTGCGCCTGCGATTCACAACCTAGACAAAGAAAGCACTGCGAGAGTAATGGTAAAATACTACCTAACTAGTTCCATTACTGGCCACTAGCTTGTTTTCTGACTACCTACCGCCAAAATAAACAACGAACACTTGATGGAATTATGGATGGCGGTTTCCCTTGTCTACGCATAATCTTTTTACGCATAATGTATGTTTACGCATAATCTTAATTTCGCATAATTGTTCGAAAAAGATGTTCCGCTAAGTTTTCAAAAAACTTTATCATTAAGATATTTTTTTTAGCCTGCTGAAGTGTCCCACTGCAGGGCAAAGGCCTCCCCTGGATCTCCACAACTCCAGGTCTGGCGCAATGTCAGGCCAGTCCTTAGCATACGCGTCCAAATCGTCCCGCCATCTCCTTCTTGGTATTTATATATAATAACTATAATTTTCTTACCTATCCTATTCAAATCCTGAAAAATTTACGCCTCAACAGAAAATCGATTAGGTACCTACTTATGCGAAATTAAGATTATGCGTAAAAAGATTATGAGATATAGAAGGTTTCCATGGATGGCAATGGCATTGCCTGTGTCAGTGCTGAGTGTTGAATCACTCCATTTCTCTGTTATTCAGCACTGTTAGTACCTACCTGTCCGTGAGCATTTAGGATAGACTTCGAGTTTGGGTAATTCATATCGACGGCACTCTGACTCAACATCTTGTATACACTTTGACGAAATTGGAATAACCGCTCTATACCGCGAACCTAAAGTAGTTATTCCAAATTCGTCAGTTTTTATAAGAGGTTGAGTCAGAATACAGTCGATATTCACATACTTTTGAGACGCTAAGCAGCGCCTTAGGCAGCCGAAATATTTTTACAACCAGAATCCTATTCTGAAGCACACGAATTGTATGTACTATCAGCTTATACATAAGTTTCAGCTACTGAGCTACTTTGCTTAAAAATTCAGCTAAAACGAGTGTGTTGTCCTTAATTTGCACCATGATCTTCAGGTACCCCCAAAACTCCAATATAAAGTACCTAACTATTTGCATCGCCCTAATAATAGTTTTAATGTGTTTCCTAGACTGAGCTAGAGGGACTTCAGCATATAAAGAAGGATTTCACAAAATCTCTGGGTTCAACGACTCGGCAACATGCCTGGAGAAGTATGGAAATGCAAAGTCTTAGCGTAAGAAATTTAAAGTGCAATTTAAACCGCTCTACTAGTTTTAAAGTTTCCTCTTCAAGACTCTTACGTACCTCTATTCCCATTTTTAGGGTTCCGTACTCAAAGGGTAAAAAACGGGACCCTATTACTGAGACTCCGCTGTCCGTCCGTTTGTCTGGCCGTCTGTCACCAGGCTGTATCTCATGAACCGTGATAGTTAGACAGTTGAAATTTTCACAGATGATGTGCTTCTGTTGCCGCTATAACAAACAAATACCTGCTAAAAACAGAATAAAATAAATATTCAAGTGGGGATAGAACAGACATCATTTTTTTGCCGCTTTTATAGATGATAGTACAGAGTCCAACTTGCACTTGGCCGGTTTTACTTAGTTCATAATTTTTAACCCCCGACGAAAAAGAGGGGTGTTATAAGTTTGACATGTGTATCTGTGTATATCTGTCTGTGGCATCATAACTCCCAAACGGATGAACCGATTTCAATGCGGTTTTTTCAATCGAAAGCCAGTTTAATTCACATGGGTTCTTAGCAAAGTTTAAAATCGGCTCACTCGTTTTTGAAATATTGAACTTTGAATGTCGGGGGTTTTTCAACTTTTCTAAGTTTGTTAAACAACGTCGCGTCGACTTATTTTTTGTACTTAATCATTTTGTATTCCTGATCCCCGGTCTGAACCAAATCATCAATTAATAAATGCAAAATGCAGCCAATCTATCAGCAGCTATCGCGAGTCAAAGATTCGCTATATCGCTAGTGTCGAATGAGGTCTATCTTTCATTCTCCACCAATGAGAGACAAGCTACTCGCCTATGACTATAGTGAAATAAACAGATCACTCACGTATGTCATTCGAGTATAGCCAGACATGTTTTGGACTAATCCATCATCATCGGGTTTCATGTTCGGATGTTTACGTTTCGCTACTGGCGAAGCGTGTACTCCCAGAGGAAGGACTACGGATTAGTCTGAAACATGTTGCGCTATACTCGACTGATATACGTGAGCGATCCGTTTATTTCACTATGATTGAATCTCACTGTAGATTCATGTTAAAAGTGGCCTATGATTGGTGGAATTTGATGGTTAAGTACAGTCAAGGAATTTAATTTCCCACCCACCTAAGGTTAAATATCGTATAGCAAACTGTTACCATTAGAGCTTGATAGAACACGACGTTGCTTTGACATGTCCCGTTTACGTTGACATTTTCGACCTTAATGCATTGTGAATGTCTAACAACATTTCAACGAAATGGGTAGGTAATTAAATTCCTTGACTGTATATCATTCACCAATAGTGCTTAATAATACCGAACAGGTAACTAGTTTCAGATATTTAGGCAGCTTAATAACCAAAGACTCCAGGTGTACACCTGATATTGTTGCACGAATTGCTATGGCAAAAACAGCTTTTAATAGAAAAAAACAGCTACTAAAATCACGCAGATTGTCGTGCAAGAGTAGGAAACAACTGGTTAAGGTGTATATTTGGAGCACTGCACTTTATGGATGTGAAACGTGGACACTGACACAGAGAGATAGGGAAAGATTGGAAGCTTTTGAGATGTGGTGCTGGAGGAGAATGAAAGGCATAAGTTGGATGGAACGAAAGACCAATGAGGAAGTACTAGCAATGGTTAATGAGAGGAGAACGATCCTGAATACCGTAGAGAATAAGCGCGGGAAAATGATCGGACATTTGATACGACACGACAATTTCTTTAAGACCATTTTAGAAGGAAAAATTTAAGGACAGAGAGGAAGAGGTCGGTCTAGGCGAAACTACATGGACCAGATAAAGGAGAAGGCCGGTGTCGTGTCGTATTAGGATGTTAAGAAACTGGCTCATAGGAGAGATGACTGGAAGAAACTCCACCGACAAGAGTGTAACTCTTAAGTTTGATGATGATGACTGTATATAAGTAGACCTCACTCGTCACTAGCGATCCTAGCGAATTTTTGCCTTCGTTACAGTAGGTACGTGTCAAAATTAAATGCGCCTGGCTTAAGTCAGTCGTTTGGAGGGGAAACGAGACGCACAGAGACTAACAGGAACGTGAGAGCGGGACCGCCATACCCCTCCCACCGCCTGAACAACTTCAGATGCGCATTAAAGTTTGAAGCGTAGGTACAGTCAGCAGCGGAAGTAGCTAAGCAACCGAAGCCGTCACAATGATCTACACGAGCTATTGAGTCTATAACAATAGAGCCGTGCTGAGATCATTGTGTGTAACCGCTTCGATTGCTTAGCTACCTACTTCTGCTGCTAACTGTACTTACTGTATCTACTACCTAACACCGAAGTTAATTTTGCAGAAATCAAAATCGTATCATCACGACTTGAAAGTCGGTTTCCTTGGCGTGAGAAGAGTTTCGGATCACACGGTTACGGTCAAGTGGGAAAAGCCTAAAGTAGCTAATGATGTAATGGGATACGAAGTTAGTGTTACATTATACATATTGATTACAACGCAGATTGTTGAGATTATTACATACGAGCTAGATATTGTATTCTGAAGAAGCATCCACCTCCACCCCTGTTAAACGCATTAAACTAGGTAGTTAACGAATAGTCGACCAAGAAAGTCCTTTACTTACCACTTTTTAGCCTTAATAACATACAAATAGAGGCGAAAAGTGGTACTTAAAGCCTTTCTTGGTGGACTATACGTCTACCTAATAGGTATAGTTGCTGTAATGTACGTACCTAATGCTTCCCTGATTATTTGTGGAATTTCTTATTTACCTAATCAAAGATAGCTTTTACAATAAGTTGCAGATAAGTATATAGGGTGGGCGATTAATTGTATTAGCGAGTAGCAATTACATAGTATGTAAGTTTCATCAAACTCGATTCAACTATTTAGAATGTAAGTACATGTCGAGGTTTTTCATCTTTTATGTTCTAGAGTAATTTACAGACTGAACTCTTGACAGATTCTTGTTGACGGCGTGCCAGTGCAGAAGATCCTCAATCCAGCCCGCTGCATGGCCGTTATAACCTGTCTGCCCCACACCGAGAGAGTGTTGCTCTCTATCAGGACCATCGCCAAAAAGATGATGAAGGGTGAACCTCACCCCTGTTCCACCATTGTTTATCGTCCGCGATCAAAATAGAGCCCAGCCCTCAGTATAATCGACAAATCAGTTTTAAAACTTAATTAAAATAAGCCGCAATGTTTAATAAAGTACGTGACAAACAGAGTATAGTTTTATTTTTTGCGATAAAGTTAGGTGTTATTAATTTGAGAGCTGACATAAGAAAGTTCCCTCGTTCTATAGTTTCTACGTGCTTTCTACCATAACGAAATAGACAAAGGAATAACTGCCTTTACGACCATATACAGATGGAAGGCAATGGGTCTGTTTAAGCTGCGTTTTTAGGCCGTGATAGCCTAGTGGTTTCGACCCTCTGCTTGAGAGGCGATAGCTCTCAAGCAGAAGGTCGTGGGTTCAAACCCCTGCTCGCACCTCTGAGTTTTTCGGAATTTATGTGCGAAATTACATTTGTAATTTATCATGAGCTTTTCGGTGAAGGAAAACATCGTGAAGAAACCTGCACACTCCTGCGAAGCAATTCAATGGTGTGTGTGAAGTTCCCATTCCGCACTGGGCCCGCGTGGGAACTATAGCCCAAGCCCTCTCATTCTGAGAGGAGGCCTGTGCCCAGCAGTGAGATGTAAATAGGCTGATGATGATGATGATGAAGCTGCGTTTTTAATCTTCGGAAGTACTTAAGATGGCTGTAGGCCAAGCACGACTTTTCGAATCCTGCGTAACGTAGTAACGCTATCGTATAGAAAACGAGAAACCTCATACAACATTTTAGTTCCAAATATGCTGCATGCGGCGACTTCAAAAGTGTAAAAAACACGGTAGTAGAGATAGATATATAAGTAAGATAGATGTATAAGATAGTATAAGTTCGGCGACCGCGTTAGGTGAACGACTCAGTAGGTATAATCGCTGCTATAAGTACGCTATCGCTTTACGGAAAACACAAGGAAGACAGGCCGTGACTAGGACAAACTGACTTTGACTGTGACGGGATGATGACGGGACTTTAATTTGCAGATATTTAAAAAGCCACAACAGTGATTACTGTATGAACTTAGTTTCCTTTGCCTATCCCTTATGGGATGAATTTTATAAAAAAATGTCACCAAACTGTCAGTGTCACTCACTGTCCACTGTCGTTCGATGTCGATGCCTTCGCTTCGATTTGTTGATTCCATTCCATTCGATTCGATGGTTTTTTTTCTGTTTGATTCTAGCATTAGCATCTTGAATTCTAATTTAATATTGAAATTTAGTAATATAGTCAGGAAATTTTGGTCATAATGGTTACCTCTTGTGCTGTTGTCGGGTGCAAATCATCGTGGAATCCATTTACAGTTGTATCGTTTCATCGGTATGTTAAAATAAGTTCTAATAACAAGAATTCGTGCTATTAGCAGGAAAAAAATATGTCAACTTAATTATTACACACATTTGGTTTGCTTTTATAAAAATGTAGAGTTACTTGTTTTTCTATTTTTATTGTAATGCAATGCAAATTTTCCTTTGACAGAGTGACTAAGAACAAGAAGCTGCTTAATTTGTGGCTTCGTGTTGTGGACTTAAGATTAAATGATCACGCGAAGATTTGCAGCCTCCACTTCAGACCTATGGACTTAGTGGATTGCGGAGATGGAAAAAAGTTGAAACGGGATGCTGTGCCTGTTATTAACATTCCTTCAGATGTGGTCAGTCTTATATTACTTTTACCTAACTCACTAAAGTATTGCTCCTTACCAACCTAACCAAGGTCAACCTAGATTTTCGTGGTGGCATCTTTTTTTTTAAACAACTGTTTTACCATGTTTAAGTTAACTCAATAAATTCACAGGCTGATGACAGTGATGATGATTCTGTTGAAGATGAAGAAGACAATGAGAACTTGTCAATACTGAGGAAACTACTTACATCTGACAGTAACAATGGAACCACTGCAACACGAGCCAAGGCTGTTAATTCTACTGATAAGCAACCTCATAAGTTTGAAATGGTAAACTGCCTGTTCTAATTTGCCTTTTATTTTTTAACACGGCTCCCAAGTTTTTCGGTATGAGACATCATAATCTAAACTTTTTATGTAGTTCTAATAAAAAAAAAATGTGGGTATATTTTCATTTTTTATCAATCAACCTTGGATATAAATACTGATAAGTATGAGTTTGTAGTAGTTTAGGTATTTATTTTAGCTTCAAAGCCATCAGCAAACCACTAACTACAACACTACACCATCTTGTTAAAAGAATGAGATTTTAAATCATAAAATATTTTTTTCTTTACAGGTTATGTCTTGTGCTTGCAACTCTGCAAAGGCAAATGTACCAGTATCAAAAAAAATGCATAGTATTGGCTTACAGGCCAACAAAACGACTAATAAAGAAATAGCATTGCGACAGCGAGTCAAAGTCTTGGGTCAAAGTCTCAAGCGGAAAGAGGCAAAGATCAGTTACATGAAAACAGTTTTGAATATGATCAAAAAGAATGTTAAAGGCACTGACTTGGAATATAAGTTATCTTGTGAGTTACATAATATTTCCAATTTCTCTGAACCAATTACAATCAATGCTGTAAAGAATACTGCAAGCCATAGACAGACTAAACCTAAAAGTCCGGTCAGTGACTGCCATGATGATGATGAGGAATCAAGTGCAGACGAAAATGGTATGTTTTGCGAAGTTGCACTCAGTCCTAATTTGAAATCCCACAATGGTTTTAAATAAAATTGTAAATGGGACAATCTATGTATCTGCTTTCTCTTTTAAATTCTACTATTACAACCTTTATAGAGTTCTGACAGAAGACTATGTCACATCTATGCCTCAGTGTCAGTGTCCAATAGTAAGCAAAATATATTTAGTATCAAATAACAAAAATGTTATCAAAATTCGATATAAAAAATTAAAATGTTCAAATCCCAACGAAGGTTGGGTAAAGTCCCAAAAGAAAGTCTGAAAAAGATTCACAACACACTTGAAGTTGAAGAAGTCTACAGTTCAAAGACCAGGAGACTGCAGCCAACACTCTTTGGGGATAAGAATAGGACGAACCGCTGCACCATTATCAAACCCAGCTATAAGGACTTTGGCCAGTTCACTGAGATTATACAGTCTCCAAATACTGTAAGTATCAAACATTATTTTCAGTAAACACATGTATTCGCTGCATAAATTGTCGCCATATGGCGTCTGAGCTCCATATTATATGTGGTTTAAAGCATTTATCAGACTTTGCTGCCATTTGTTTATCCTGTGCTTAACTAATTGTTATGCTAAAATAATTACCTATTCCACATATTTTAAGAGCACCTTTGCCGTTTCGATGTATTTTTACGTTGATTGTGTTGATTGATTGTTGACTTTTCTTCTACAGTATAAAAATGCGTTCCGAGAACAGTTCGGGATAACCCCAGTCATTCCAGAAACTATTGAAAAACTAACAGAGTTGAAAAAAAAAATCTGCCAAAGCGACCCAAAAACCGAAGAAAGCTCGCCCTATGGCATTGCTCAAGACAAATCGAAGGTGAATCTGATTGAAAACTCTTCAGAAGAAACGCAGTGGCAAAATGTGGAGAATACCACTGACCTGTATAAGTTCATACCTAGAAGAAGAGTGAAGAAATTACCCAGCCGAAAAGGAAAAATCGTATCTTGTAGAGAAGTGAAGCATGTCACCAGTAAAGATGAAAAATTCATACCTAGAGAAGTGAAACTTGTCACCAGCAGAGAAAACATCATACCAACCAGAGAAGTCAGGGTTGTACCGAGTAGGGATGAAAATTTTGTACCGAGCAGGGTTGGAAATATTGTACCTACCAGCGAAGTCAGAAATGCAGAGGAACAAAATGGTAAGAAGAGAGCCACAATCACAGTAATTACCTAGTACCTTTCTTCACCTGGTGTAGGTGGAAAATGCAATAGTAACCTTCCATCAATAATTACAGAACTATATGACAGTAGGTCAGAGCGTCGAAAACGGCACCGCCAAATAGCGATTCTCTTGTAGAGTAGGATCTTATTTACTGCATGCAAAATTTGAAAATATTGCAACTGGCCAAGGATTATTTTATGAGATCAAAATAATTATTAGTAAACTGACAGTTACGGAACGCAACGGTTACGGTTAACAGTTATAGTGACGTTGACCCAGTGCTGCTGCTTTGCAAGCGTTTAAACGCACAGTGTTTGCGGTACGTGATGAAGTCTCGAACCCTCGAGTCCGGCAGCGAACGCGAATCTGCTTTTTATAAATTTTCTTTAAATTTCAGAGAAAAAGCCGCCTGCCCTTGAAAAAGCCCTGCCTTTGCCAACCCGCATCCGCATAGCTGAAGTGCCCCGTATAAAAGTGATGGCAGAAAAGTTTTCTATGTTTAAAAAGAATAACATAGAGTTACGGAGGCTGGAGGAGAAAGTGGTTTGCTTGGAGTACGATATTTTTGACCAGGATGCGGAAACAGGAAAACCTTTTCAAAGAATGAGAGCGTTCTTTTCCATAAAGCCGCGGATGCGGAAAGCTGGTGTAAACGGTAGGTTGAGCTTGCGTAAATAATTACACAATTTTACTTACTTTTATTTAACTGGTCAAAAGCATTTAAAAGCGTTTAATATATTTTTTGTTCTCGGCAAATGACATAACAGCGGTCGTTAGTTTTTCTAAAACAGTCTAATATTTGAATTAATGTGGCAACTATTGTTTTGTATCATCACCACCACCACCTATTTACGTCCCATGGGCACAGGCTTCCTCTCAGTATAATTCACTTCACTTCGCTTCACTGTTTTGTATGCATTATTTAAATCTTATCTTGTCAACCAAGCTGTATTTTAGCTTGACAGAACGTTTTCTTTGTAAAGTATGACTTTCCCTGCTGCAATACGGTCCAAATCATTAACATGCAATTTAGTAAAGACCATGTGAAGGAAAATTTTTATTACCTACCATTACACCAGTAAAAAAAATGTAATGCAACTTTCGCAATTTTTCTAACAAGTAACTTCCTTACAGATGATATTGCGGAACTACCATCAGAGGTGAAACGAGACTTCGATATAGCCGAGGGAGACCTAAACAAACTCGACAAGAGAGAAATAGAAATAATCGACGAACACTTGCCCGAAAACAGGTTACTCCTTGAAGACCTCAAGAAAGTGTTGAGAAGGAACCAAGTATTACGACACAAGAAGGAGGGTTCACTAGATCTCTTGTATTTGTACGAGATGGCTAAGCGACAGAATGTACCACTAGATGAAGAATATTTGCAGAATAATGTGTTGACAAAAGAAGAACTGGAAGATATAAAGAAGATGATTTTGAAGAAATCCGTTTCTAGCATCCACGGCGTGAGTAGAAGAAAGGTTAAGAATAATACGCAAGATGCAAAGGGTAGTCAAGAATGCGAAATATCAAATAGTTTGGTCATGGAATTGCTGAGGGAAGTTAAAATGGATGCTGTTAAGTAAATGGGTACTCTAGATAGAAGAATACGGCCATTCACCTTCTGTTTTGTAAAATATTATAACTATTTCAATTTTAATTTTTAAGAAAAAGTCACCACTGTTTAACTAAAGACTGGCATGGAACTGCAAGTGTGTGTGTGTTAAGTACAGTAGATTTTTTTCTATTCAAATAAAGTTTCATGAGACCGATAGGAACCCACGATAAAGGAGCAGGGTTACTCAATTTTATTGTTTTTTTCTAGAAAAAGGCTTTTGTTTTAAAAATATAAGTATATTTTTACATTTATCAAAACAATTTGTTTTATTTACATACTTATAAGTGATAAGAAAATCATGGCTCTTCATACAGCTTTATTAAGCTAAAAAATGTTTTTAAATCAACATGAGTAGTATAATTTTGTATCTAATCTACTTGATAGCTATTTATAATGATTTTGCATTGATCTATTACTCCCAAAGACACGCAATCGCGCGCCTAAAAATGTCCGAGCTAAAAAGGGGGATTTCGTCCTTCACGTATCATTAATTCATTTGAGTAGGTACACAAAACTTTTGTAGGGAATTTTTTTACGTTATGTATGTGCATCTAAGGTATAAGAGATCAATGTAATTTTGTACTAACTTTTAGTGGGTCATAGTGATCTCATTAATTTGCACAAATGTGCATTCAGAAGACATTCTTGAGGCAATATAATATAATAGCTAGGCTAACAGCCATAAAATTTCTCAAATCCGGTAGATTATTACTGTCGTCTGTGTGTGGCTGTCGAAATAAAACGAGGGCGCCAATTTCTTCGTAATACGGTAGTTGGTCACAATAGCAACTTTTTCAGAAAACGATATCAGTATAAAGTACTACTCGACAATGACGTCATAATTGTCAGTGGTCAAACATCCACCTTTTTAGGGTTTCGTACCCAAAGAATAGATGAGAGGAGGAGGAGAAGAGGACTAAGGAAAGTGATAGTGGAAAAATGATGTTTAAAAAATGGTAATGGGAAAAATGATAATACAGTTGCTCAAAAAGTGGTACTTTTTGTAGCCACACGTAGGTATCATGCGGAAAGTCGGATATTTCGCACTAGTGCTTTTTACTTTGCCAAGCCTCTAGGAGGCCGACGGACGCTCACCGCCCCTGATTTCATTGTATTTTTTTCGCAAATGTCGCAAAAACGCCGTTTGGTATACGTGCGGAAGTGTCATTTCCATTTCACTCGTCTCACGGCTCCGGCTTAGACACCTCGGGACTCGTGCAAAATGTTATACTATCCGCACTTATATCAAAAAGTACTATTATTTCAACAGCTACCATATTGTTCGAATTTTCAATAAAGGCAGTGAATATGGCAACAATTTCGATACAAAAATGGTACTTTATCTACTGTTTCTTATCGATGTGTGGAGTTATAGATACTGTAGATGGATTGTTTGTTTTCCCGTTTTCAGCTGTTTCGGGGTTGAAGGCTGGGTCGAGGCCTAGTTTTTTCATCTCCACGGCCATTTCGAACAGATAGTCGTAGCACTCCGTCCTGTAATCGTCAAATAGTCAATTAAGTAACTTCACACGCAATTCCTAAAATTATCACTCAGAAACAATTTGATGGCTGGCTGACAATTGCGAAAGGTAAGTTTCCACTGAACCTAGGGTTACCAGACCAGGGTTACCGGCCGCGGCGCGTAGTGTGCGTCTCGCTGCCGTTGGGTCATGCGCTCCCAGAGGAAGGACTACGAATTAGTCCGAAACAGTCGGGCTAAACTCGACTTACGAGTATATACGTGAGTTTATTTTATACGAATAGGAATTGCGGGTGGTAGGACCTTGTGCGAGGTCCGTCCGGATCGCTACCACCATCTTACTCGTTAATCCTGCCGCTAAGCAGCAGTGCTTGCACTGTTGTGTTCCGGTGTGGAGAGTAAGACAGCCGGTGTAATTACGGGCACAAGAGGCATTTCATCTTAGCCCTCTAGGTTGGCAACGCATCTGCAAACCCTCCGGAGTTGCGGGTGTCTATGGGCAGTGGTGATCACTTACCATCAGGTGACCCACTTGCTCGCTTGCCTTCCTCGTTGTATAAAAAAAAAAGGAAGGCAAACGAGCAAGTGGGTCGCCTGATGGTAAATGATCACCACTGCCCATAGACACCAGCAGCCCCGGGGGATTTGCAGATGCATTGCCAACCTAGAAAGCTATAATCGTCCCATGATAACTGCATAAGATATTCAACATACAATGACAATGCAAAGAAAAATCCGTTAAGCAGCTGGACTTGAACCAGCAACCTCGGTAATCCGTACGACATTGAAAAATTCGTTAGGTACACCAACGTTAAGTATAGCTTAATTGGTGGAGCGTGGTACGGATTACCGAGGTTGCTGGTTCAAGTCCAGCTGCTTAACGGATTTTTCTTTGCATTGTCATTGTATGTTGAATTTCATTCTATGAATGTTTCATAAAAATAAAAACGAAAATAATCAATAAATCGATTATTTTCATTGCATAAGATATTAATTGGCAACCCAGAAAAATCACGCCGTGGTAATACTTTTTTTATGTCACTCAGACATTTCTTAAATTAAAAATAATAATGATAGTAGCAATAAAAAGTTGCTGTGTTTTTTCTGAATATGGCTCTGTCCATTGGAGGACAATTTGCCAGTGTTTAGTAGGTTTTGCCGTTGTACGGTAAAAAAAATCTAGAAAAAGAAATATGCGAGGTATTTTAATGGTGGATGGAGAATGAACGATGACCTGTTTAATATTTAATTTAATCAAAAGTTCAAAACGTGTTGTTTGACTATAAATCAGTGTTGCCATAAACAAACTTTAGATTTCTACTGTTGCCAGTTCGTTGCAGAGTTATAATAATAATAATAATAATAAATCATTTATTGCGAACACATGTCAATTTTACCTTATATAACTATGTTAGTAAATTTAAATAATTCCATAACATTAAACATTCAATAACACCAATCTAATTAAAATGTCTATTATGATTATGTCACGATTACTTACATAATATATTGTACCTACAATTTTTAATATAAAACCACCGTGAGATTCTATCATATTGGAACTATCCATTATTAAATAACACAGGTCTCGAACCTTTATGTACAGTGTTCCAAGGCCGTACAATAGGGCGGTCCACTCGGTCTAGAATGGTCCTGAGGAGGCTGTTCGGGCTGCCCCGCACACACTGCATGAGGGAGGCGACTCGTTTGCGCAACATAGCCTGAAAGCTGTCTATGCGTGCCTCTGCACACATGCCCGACGCACTACAATAGCGGGGCAGCCCCAGCAACATCCTCAACCCATTGTTGTACTGGACACGTAGTGCGTTGAGAGCTCTATGAGTACACCCGGTCCACAGGCTGCACGTATAAAAAGTTTGACAATATGCCTTATAAAGAGTTATTTTGACATGTCTTGTGCACATGTATCGTGGGAGGACTATAAGATGAAATGCCTCTTGATCCGTTTTATTGCACTACTTACATGGTCTTGGCCTGCTGCCAGCTGTCTCCCCACACGTAGACCCCGTGCCTCCGCACCAGCACCGCACTGGTTCCTGGGTACTGTCTGATGGCTTCGCCCAGACTGCTGGCCAGGTCCCGTTCAAACGGGGTGTTCTCGATTATGGGGACCACCAGTTTCTCGTCGTAGCGGAGGAAGCGACCCAGCTTGGCGTCTTTGATGCCCTGAAATTAGTTAATTATTAATATACATCGGTATTTAAAACACTAGGTTATGCCTCGCCGCTTTGCCCCCATGAAATATTTCAAAATGGGCTAGTTCCCTATCCAGTGGGAATTTCGAAATCTCCCTTCTTTGTGCACCTCTAGGATACTCAAGGTATTGCCAAATTTCAAGTCTCTAGGCCCAGTGGTTTAGGCTGTGCGTTGTCTGTCAGTCAGTCAGTCACGGTACTTATATGTATAGATACAGATACAGACGTAAAACCGGCCAAGTGCGAGTCGGACTCGCGCACGAGGGTTCCGTAGACAGATTTTAACGCTTTTCCCCAGTATTTTAAGAAGTCCAGTGTTAGCAGAGCCCTGCTCCTAAGCAAAATGTACACAGTGTGGGGTCAACTTATATTGGTCTGCGAAATCTACAGACAGACATAAAATTTTGAGACTTTTTGGAGTGATTGTGTTATAAGAGCTACCTTCATACCAAATTTCAAGTCAAGACAACTGGAAGTACCCTTTAGGTTTTTGGATTTCGGCAATTTGTACGGAAATAGCCTTTGTAATGACTGTATCTTTTGATTGCGTTGACTTAGAAGGTTGATTTTTTCACAGCTTCAAGGGACCGCAAGCTTGAGTATTTGATATTAATTTCAGCATGCTACCGCGTTCCAGAGAAAAAGGGTCTTGACAGACAGACGGACGGACAACAAAGTGATCCTATAAGGGTTCCATTTTTTCCTTTTGAGGTACGGAACCCTAATAAAAATGGCATCAAAAGAAGCGCATATCAATGTACAGTCAGCGTCATATATATGGTGACATCCAAAGTGCTCAAATAGTTCGGTACACCATGCGATTTGTATGGTTGGATGTCACCATATATATGACGCTGACTGTACCTATCGAATATGCAAATCTCAGGTCGCTCGAATTGGTGAGGTACATTGAAATCCCTATCCACTGGCATTAATTTCATATTTGTAGCTCAGGGGGTCCCGCTAGGTAGCGATGGGCAGTGGCCACGCGCCTATGACGGGGCCGTAACCATAGACACACCTTGATCATCTCCTGGTGTGTTATGACGAATTCCCTGTCATACAGTAGTGTGCATCTCACAGCGTGTGGGGAGTGCGTGTGTATGACGGCGCCGGCGCCGCGCTCACGGTACGCCAGCATGAAAAGCGGGGTGCACTGGCTTTTGCGCAGTCTGAAATTAAACATTTTGAAATAAAAAACACATTAAATATTTTTTCCAAATGGGGATACAGCATATATCTCCTAAGTCCCATGATGGATCTTTTTTATGGTATAATTAAATTGAGAAATGTTTTTTCCCCTCACTACCTCGGAAAGGCGTCTTTTATTCTTTAATACAAGCGGGTAAAATCGCGTTTTATCCACTAGTGGGGAAAGTAATTTGACCTTGGAGTAAAGCGTGTTTAAGTAGCTTTTGACAGATAACAAAACGTAAAACGCTCATAATAATGGTTCGTTCGATATTAATTATCATTAAATAAATGACAAATGGTTTGAGAATATAATAAAAAATACCAAAATTAGCTTTAGTCCTTATAATTCTATAAGAAACGATTTTTTTATAATGATGTTGAATATAATTCTGAACGCACAAATTAAATTGATGCAATTTCAAAACGCATCGTCAGAAATGTCAACATTGTCAACAAAAATTTTCTCACCGACTCCGAGTCAAGTAAAAATACGCAACTTCCAGAGTTTTCTGTTATAATTTCGTAAAAAAAATTGTGATTCCAGTGATGAAGATTTATTTTTATGACCTGTTTTTTTGCATGTTGCTCTTTCCTCGCTACAGTGAGGTGAAAAGTTTTGTGTTACACACGGGTGCAAATGTATTTTACTTCTCATGTGTTTAAACACTCGCGGGTAAAATACAACTTTGCACCTTTGTATAACAAATAACTATTACAGGTCAAGTCATTTTTGCCTTACCTGTGGAAAAACTTTTCAATAATAATAATTATTATTATTCTAAGTATATCACCTGTATTGTTCCATTAAAAAAAAAACTAATAAACAATATTAAAAGTATGAGTTGCTTACATTTTCCATATAATTACTGGGTGCATTCATAGTTTGTTGATGCTTCTTCTATTATTATTATTTAATGATAATGATTATCAGTCCTTATTTATTTTTGTGTGTGAAGATAAGTATCTAACTTAACCACAATCCACAAAAATAAGATAGTGCAAGAATTCATGTATATGACTTCATTGAATTGAATAAGTATTTAATATTGTACAAACTGAAAAACAAAACAACCACTTAGGTATAAAATGTCTACAGTATCCCAGCAGTTTAAACACTTTTATGCTCTACCTGGATTTCTGTGTATGAAACTCGGTGTGAACTTTACCATGAGTTCTCAGATGAAAGGAAATGTTGCTACTACAAAACTTCGCCTTTATTAATTGTGATTATAAACGCACTCTTTGTCAGTCCCTTGAATTAACTACTCTTCTCTATCGCTCAAAGGTTGACTGGTAGAGATCCCTTATAGGGATAAGTCCGCCTTTTTACTGTATCTCACTGTTGGTAACCTGTATTTATTTCTGTATTTTCTGTACAATAAAGCGTTTACTTACTTATGCACTCAATAGATTTTATGGTATTTAAATTGAAGTTCCCGATACATACTGAGCCAGAGTGGAAACTACAGCCTATTCTGTGAGGAGTCCTGAACCCAAGAGTGGGACATAAACAGATGTTGAAAATGAAACAAGTGTGCTTACTGTTTTTCTGGCGGTGGCAATTCAAGATCTTCATCATCAATGGTTTGTACGAACAGGTCATCTGACTTCATGCGCTCTTTCTGCACTCCTGATGGTGCTATGTAGATCTTCTCACTGTAATCATTTAAAAATACAATACTTATTTTATACCGTAATGACAAGAGAAGTAAGTACTTACCTGTAATTTATTTTAAGCACTCAATGGGGTGTTGAGAATGCGTTATTTAAGTTTAGCTTACCATTCTTTTATAGAAATCCCACCGCCAGTTCCGGTCACCCACCCTAAATGATAAAACTGGTAGCATAGCTCTGGGATGAGATTTCTCGGGTGTTCCTACAAAAATCACCAAAATACAAGATTACACTTCAATTAAATTTTCATTATAAAATCAATTTTCTTTGTTCAACAGTGCACGTGATATTGATTTGGTGGTGTTAATAAATGGCTAAAAAAATGACTAATGAAATAGTTCAACTCTAAAACACTTTTAACAGCGTGGAATTATGTTCCACTTACCGGTCCGTATTCCGACATTATTACAGTTTTACTGCAACTAAGAGGCAAAATGTTATCACTTATAGTTAAGTTAAACAATGTGTTTTATCAGCTATGGGTAGACTAAACTAAACTCAGTGATAAGTAAATAAAGAAATACAGAAAATAATTTATAATATTGACATCACTTCATTCACTCATATGCTCCCCTACTACAAAGTGCAAAATTCGAACTTCGTTAACTTCGTATTGTATCGTCTCGCTCACTCTCGTATGAAATAATATTAGCGTGAGCGGGGCGGCACCATACGAAGTTCGAATTTTGCACTTCGTTGTAGGGGGGCTGCTACGAAACGTCAAACGCAAAACACAAACGTCAAACTTGTCAATAAACTTTCAAATTCTAGACTTCTGCTCAATTTTGGAGAAGAGAGTGATTTTTATAAATATTGAAATTATGTAGTATTATTTGGACATTGCAAAGTGTAGTTAAATTACTAATTTTTTAACAAATAATTAGTAAAGACGTTTTACAACACCCAAGTATGACTAACGTTGCCCTAAGCTTTCGTATCCTACTTGATTTCTAAACACATAACTCTGACATAAGGTTTGGCGCGTATTTTTTAAAAAAAATATATAAAAACGGGTATTATTGGGTATTATCACAGTATAATTATATGTTATGGTCGAATAGTATGTACACAAGAGTACACACAATTAATAAACTAACAATTAATATAGTACTGGCCGTTATCATCTACTTTTTTTCTGCATGATTTAAAATAAAATAATGAATACTGACACATTATCCCGTTAATCGTTGAACACAACCATAACTTTGTAAGAAAACAATAATAAATAAAAAAATATATACCTAAATTCAGTGATCTTAGACCATGACAAAGTTATTTGGAGATTTAATATTCTTAAATGCTTAATTACTTGCTTTATTTTTATTATTTCCGTAAGTTACCTATGTGAACAATAATAATTTATAAATATGTACAGTCAAGTTCTCCAATATCTGTACAGCCAACGGTTCATAAATATCTAAGCACTGACCTTATGTAACTGGAAATAAGGTCTGTGTATAGATATTGGAGAACTCGACTGTACTTAGGTACCTATCAATGTACAATTTGTTCTTCGTATTTCTGTGGAGCTGAATGGCTGGGGTACCACTAGATTACCTAGCATCAAATGGTACTTAGGTACTTACCTAGGTACTTACTAGAATCTGGGCTCATCCAAATTTTTTATTTTAATGTAGTATTATTACTACATAATGAGGGTCCTCAAAAAACGAGTGTGTTTTTGAAACGAGGTGAAGCTGAGTTTCATAATAGGATCACACGAGTGTTTTAAGGCCTAATTAAGCATGTGGAATTGCATACATTACTTTATCTACACACATAATTATAAGTACTCCTAGATTGATTCAGAAGCTAAAGGCATTATCATACCCATACCTTTCACGAATTTGACAGTTTTTTTTAATCATAGACAAACATACCGAGTCCCATGATATTTATTTATTTATGCCTCTAGATTCGTAATGCGTGAGCTACCAGAGTGTCTCAAAAGGCGTTACCAAGCGCTGGACGATCTCATGACAGAGCTTGGCGAAGGCATGACCGACGACACTGAGCCGAGCGACGAGGCTTGCGCTAATGACCCTAGCATCAAGCTCATGTGCCGATTCTGGGACATTCTTAAGGAAGATCCTTATTGTGACTTACGGGTAGGGTATAAGATTTTCTGTTTCCTCTTTCTGCTTGGTTAGGTTATTTAGAAGTCAATGTAAACTAGATGTTGGTGCGGTGGTTTTCGGGCGGTAGGATCTTGTGCAAGGTCCGTCCGGATCGCTACCACCATTTACTCGCTAATCCTGCCGCTAAGCAGCAGTGCTTGCACTGGTTGTGTTCCGGTGTGGAGAGTAAGACAGCCGGTGTAATTACGGGCACAAGAGGCGTTTCATCTTAGCTCTCCAGGTTGGCAACGCATCAGCAAACCCTCCGGGGTTGCGGGTGCCTATGGGCAGTGGTAATCACTTACCATCAGGTGACCCACTGACTCGTTTGCCTTCCTCGTCGTATTAAAAAAAAATGCTGTGACTCGTTCTTGCGTATTCGGCGTATAATGGAATTTAAGGGATAGTCCGCGGAGGGAGGCCTACCTATATAGTACCTACGTTGGCGTTATTAATCAAATGGTTCTGCTTTACCACAAACAGCAAGCTGTGCTGCAAAGAATGGATTCTGACTCAAGAGAAGGTGGGAGCTTCGGGCCACAAGAAATTGCATGCTATAACTTGACGGAAGACAAGACCAGAGCTGCCATTGATAAGATTCAAACGTAGGCAAATTTAATTGAACCTTATAGTAGAAATGTGTAGTGCAGGTTTTTTCTTTCCTTATTGGTAGCGTGTTCTTTAGATCGTAAACTTTGGTCAAAGGACTTCGCACTGAAAACAGGACAGGAAAAAAGGTCAGCGAATTTTGCTAAGTAACAAAAAATGTGTTAGGTTTTGACGAGTGCATAATTTAAATATTCGAAGGTCAGTCAAAAGGCAAAAGTCTTTGACCAGTGTGTGTTGCCAAGTGATGACTTACGGATCTGAGACGTGGGCGCTAACGATGGGCCTCATAAGGAAGCTCAAAGTCACTCAGAGGGCGATGGAGAGGGCTATGCTCGGGGTTTCTCTGCGGGACAGAATCATGAGATGATATCCGCAGTAGAACTAGAGTTACCGACATTGCGAAGAATTGCGAAACTTAAGTGGCAGTGGGCGGGGCACATTGCTCGCAGAACTGATGGCCGATGGGGTCAGAAGGCTCTCGAATGGCGTCCACGGACCGGGAGACGAGCTGTCGGTAGGCCTCCAACAAGATGGAGCGACGGCCTAGTAAATATTGCGGGACCGCGGTGGATGCGGAAAGCACAAGACCGGTCTGAGTAGAGAGCCTTGGGGGAGGCCTATGTCCAGCAGTGGACGTCTTTCGGCTGACATGATGATGATGAAGGTCAGTCAAGTCGTGAACAGACCCTTTTATATGAAACCAAAATCTTCATGGTTTTTACTAAGGACGTTTTGTTTTTTCTAAAAAATAATGATACGATTTAATTGCCCTTCGAATATCTACATGCATAATTAACACGTACCTACTTATAGTTTTTATAAACAAAAATCAGCAATCTCTTTTTTTCATACTTTCCATGTGGTGTCCTTCTTTATGCACTTGATCGAACTCTAAGTTTTGGTATCTGTTTAAATACATTTTGCATCTACTTAAACAATATGCCACATATACCATACATATTAGGGTAGTGATAGAGACCTTTCTTACAACTAGTACCTATGCGTGAGCGAAAGGGAAGGGAATTATTTGATGCGCACTCAAAATCCTTGGCCTCTTTAAATTTATCATCGGAGAACTAATTGTACAGCTACAAAACGATTTATTAACCATTTGATTTTTTATAGCATATGCTGCAAGATAACTACAGATCAATCCCGTGACTGTAGTCCCACCAAAGGTTGCGGGCAAAAAAAGCCTGCTGCAGGCACTCCCAAAGCCGGGTGTTGTGATCCCAAGAAGTCCCCGTCGGCCAGTTTAAGGGGGAGCGATATTATGCCTCTAAGCAAAGTGCTGTGCAGTTTGCAGAATGTAAGTAGTAACGTTGAATACTAGTTAAGAACTCGCGACTCTTTAGCATAAACAGTGGCACCTCCTTTTCTCTCCAGATTTGATATTGGTAACCGGTAAACTCTGAACAGATTCTTCTCCTGTTTGAACAAAAATTGTTTTTGAGTCAACTTCGTGAACTTATCATCGCACAAACATGTTATCGCCCACATACCTACCTACGAACGCCAATTCCTGTAACAACAGTATCTAATATTGAACAATCATCATTTCCTACAGTTAGCTGTTAATAATTAATAAAGTGCCTGATACAATTCGAATATTTGCATTTATTTCGTTAAAGTTATTCTTTCCCAGCTTTGGTGAATTCATCGATCTGTATAAAGTTGACGTTATAAATACTTATACATCAACATCACACATCTTCGGATTTACCTATCATTTGACGCTGTTTAGGAAAATCAATTCACAGAATTTGCTAATTTTAGGCGGCATCGTTTGACAAAAAGTGCAGTGCGAAAATAAACGCACTAGCTGATGTCCAGAAGCAGGTTCAAACGCAGATCGCAGCATTGGAGCAGCGAGAGAAGCAAGGAATAGAGTTGCTCAAACAGGCTGACTGCATGTGGACGTGCATGGAAGACACTTACAAGAAGAAGATATCGGATTCAATACAAAGGCAGAAAGATCTGTTAAAGGAGGTAGGTATGATAATAAACAGAGTGAAGGTCAGCTGGAAGAGATCCCTTTAAGAGATATGATAGCCTTAGTTTATGTCTACCTATTGTATTGTAACTTTTTAATTTGTGTTTTGTGTAATAAAGAGTTATACACACGTACATAATTATGAATGTCATTTATGAGGTGAGGGAAGATTTTATCGAAAAATTATTCTAACTACTTTATAGCAAAGAGAAGTCGAGGGAAGTTTGTCAAAATGGCGTAAGAATAAGAAAGATCTAGAACAACAAACGAAACATTTAGAACAATGCAAAAAGGAGATTAAGGAAAAAACAAACCAGAAGAATAACGATTTGAAATGTATAAATGCGGAAATCAAAGATTACAAGAACAGAATAGAAACTAATAATAGGCATATCGAAGCCGCGAAAAAATCTCTAAATGGAAAAAAACAAGCTTCAAATGTTAGTATCATCTACTTAGAAACGAGCTCTTTATAATAATTATGCTATTATTATACTCTTAGCTGAATAAAATATTTTTATTACAGAATAAAATGTCCCAACTAGCACAGGAATTCAAAAAGTTACAAGACGTTGTATCCAAAGAAGAGAAACTAAAAAAAGATAAAGAAGACGAAGGCAATAAATACATAAAAGAAGCTAGGAACGACTTGTCAACAATTTGTAGAGTTTTATTGCAAAAGAAACTGGAAAATGAAGATCTTAGGGCAGAGGTCAGGAGGGGTAGTCAGTCACACGACATGTTTTGTGCTTTGTTCTCCATTGTTTTTACAACATAACAACAATGTATTTTTTCAGATAAATGCTATAATAGGTGAAATTGAGTTACTGAAAACACAAAGTGACCAATGCAAAGACAGGTGTAAAACTAAGCAACAGAATATGGCAGATGAACTGAAGAAAATTAGTGATGAACTAGAAAACTACAAAGTAAGGTGCATTAGGTGCCACAAGTGTGTAGACAGTGCTGACGCAAGAAGATTTTGCACCGATTGCCCCCGTTGTCACGAAATAAGAGAATGTTTGTATGGTGATGGCGTCTGTACCGAAGATTCTACAACCGCCTGTGTATGCATGTCAGTTAAACACAAGTTCTTGGATAATGTCTTTGAGAACATGTATACGGTATTAGAGAGACAAGTTAAGACACGTCCAGGCAAAGTTTTGGCTGAACAAGTACTCTCGTGCTTGAAGAAGAGCAGAAATGGGAAGTTAAACGATGATACCCGAAAGGCACTGCAAGATTTCGTGTTAGCGACCGTGAAGAAGAATTTGAATCTCACTATTATTGGTGGTGCTGTGAAAACTCGATGCGAGGTATGTTCGCATTTGATAATGTAACGTTTAAATAAAATTAAATAAAGAAAGAATGACATTATTGGTACTGATATTATTTCAGATGGATAGTGATACTTATAAGCAGCTAATGCTGTGTTTGGCGCAAATTACAGTGACTAAGGTTAAGCCTGACAAAGCAGATAAGGCAACGCCTGCAAGAAAGGTAACTCTCTCTGTAAGGGGCTTCCTAAACCTAATAATATTGCGCAATTCTTTCATTGTGCAATAATATTGAAAGAATACCCCTGAGGTCTTATGTTGTAGTGTTCCAACACATTTTTTTTAATGCTGTTTTTTTTGTATTCCAATAAGCTGTGTTTTCTCTAATGTGGTTCGCATCCTTGCAATAACAACTGATTTGACACTTAACGCTGAAACAACCATGAAAATAACCTCAGAGAAAAACAATACGCTAATCATATTGGTCGTTTAAAAAAAAATACCTGGTTATTTTGTTAAGATTTTGAACATAAACTTCTAAATAATTATTCCATAGAACTATACCTTCAGAATAAGTTTCAGTAGATGCCAGAGTTGTAACAGAGTTTTTTTTGCTGTCTAATTTAACGGAACAAAGAGTTCAACGTTGTAATTTTTTGTCAAGTTATTTCATTAGTTCTCAATTCATTGACTAATTGGTAACTATTAGGATCCGTGTCGCCGCTGGGGCGGAACCGGCGAGTGCAACTGCCCGGGCGGCCCCAAGCTATGTGTCTGCTCGGCTAAAGCTCCCCCTCCACCCAAGGACCCCGCCCCGTGCCCTCAACTTCCAGAAGACAAGGAGGACATTGTAAGTCACCATCTTGAGAGCACGCTCTTACTCTCTTCTCATTTAATCTTTTTGACGCCAACGACTCGTATATCAGCACCTCAGGTTCACCGGGTCATATAAAGGATAGCGTTTGGTTTCTTGCAAGAAAACGATTTCGCGTATAAATGAGTGCTTTGACATTTGTCTTAGCATCGAAAAGGGTAAGGGTCGATAGAATTTTCAAGGACCCTTGACAAGGAGAAGTCTAATTGCTTAAATATTGTATGAAATGTCTTTTCAATTTATTGCGGTTACTTAGTACCTACAGCATTTCATTTCATCTATGGCAAATCCGTTTTTTGGTTTCCTCTCTTTGACTCTTACCATTGGAAGTTATCCAGAATCTCCTTTCACATCTACAGGGCAAAGCAAATGTATGTCCGCACCAGAAGAATCCTACTGATTGCGGCCCCGACTGTGCCAACGCCAAGGTTCCTGATGCAGTAAAGGACGTGCTAAAATCTTGGAAGCCTGATGCTTGTGGACAGTCTGGACAGTCCTGCAACTTTTCTAAGAACATGAGAGCGGCTCAGTGTATGCTGGGACCAGAGTCCCTGTATTCTTTGGGGTCATCGCCGAAAACTAAAGGATACATGGCTACTATTCCTTTTGCTCCGAATATGGATGATTTGGTGAGCAACAGAAATTTTATTCATTCTAACCTTTGAACCACAGTAGAGCGGAGGCTATAACGCTCGCTCGCTCGCTATCGCATTGACCATCTCTTTCTTGCGCTATATTATACGACACGTTTACGACACGATACGTTTGACGACGGAGATGGCGAACGCATAATGAAGTCATCTTTTTTCTTTTCTCGTCCTTCAGTAGTGTTAATAATTATAAGTTCGTCTTGGTAGTCGGGCGATTAAACAAGAAGATCACGAGTGAATCTGTTTCCCATTACCCATTACAATTGTTTTTTTTTTTAATTTTTAATTAATTCATTGATTTATTTGTTTATAGGTTCCCCAGTGCGGATGTGAACCGGGAAAATGCACTTGTGGAGGTAAGTCAAGTAGGATATTCTTAGTTATTTTACGTGGGAGTACAATACTTTATCTTGTTGTAAGAATTATTTTTGTGACATAGTTATTTCGTTATTTTAGATCTTAGGAGCCAACCTCGTAGTCAAATGATTGAGGAAGTGATGGGGCGGTATACCGACGTATCACCTATTGAGAAAGTGAGTTACACAATACTGAGCAACATATCCAGTGTTTCCAGAGAAGGCTGTTGAAGATTGTTAAATGATCAGTATTTGAGTAATGTTAATATTAAATATAACATCAGTCAGTTCTATATCTATAAAGAAAGAAAAAGAAAAGAAAGGAAATATACCTGACCGTTATTTCATGATTCTTATATTGTGTTTTGGATTGGTTTTACTTATAATAAAATTGAAAAAAAAACAGTATTGTTTTATTGCTTTTTTAAAAATATTATAGCATTTGTAAGGTCCTGCAAAAAGTTAATAGACTGTGGATGAAGGTAAGTAAATCATAATTAAATTGTTTATATTATTTTGTACTCCCACGTTTTTATAGCAGATTTTAAAAGATGTGGTTAATGATTTACTATTGTTTTCAGATATAAACCGGTGCGCAGGATCAAAAGAAACAAGAAAAACCGATTGCCCCACTATTTTGGAATACCTAGAGAAAACGGAACCAATACCAAATAATAAACAGCAAAGAGAATTTAAGAAAAAAGCTAAACTTGTAAAACAAACAGATGATGTAAATAAAAAGGATCACCGGTTTTGTACTATGGAGGACGAAATCCGTAGCTCCATTGAAATGGTAAAAGCAAAAATGGTAGAAGGCAAAGACGTTCCTCTCGTACAGGCGGAATTATTTTCTCGGGCTTATGAGGAACGAGGTACAGATCCTCACGTATCACTTGATGCAATAGACCACCGGAGAATCCCCCTTGAGCAGGTTGTTAGTAGCCTTACAAATCAAACTGCACCAAAAGAACATTTTAAAATTGCTATACCAAATAAAACTGGAACAGTATATCATGATTTCACGGAAATAACTGCAACATCAAAAGGAGCTATGGAAATGGCATTAGATGAAAAGACAATTGAGCTCATTGAAAACAGCGCAAAAGAAAATCCTGATCTCTTTGTTGTTTTGAAGAAATCTCTCTCTGGACATTATGTAATGAAATTTAACAAAGATCAGTGCGTTTCCAGCGAAAGCCAAAAAATTTTGGTTAAGAAAACCGATTCGGGAAAGATGATACTGGAAGTTCATAAAAATCTTATTAATGCTATTCAACCAGATATTATCAACATTAAGAGCGTAAATAAATTGTCACAAAAATTGTCGTCTTTACCAATAGGATTGACAACAAAAGCAAAGCAACACTGCAAGCAGCAGTCTCCTGTTGCTGATGAAGAAAAAATGTCCACCGACAGTGTCGCTAAAAGCCCTGGGCTAGGTATTAAAAAAATCGAAATCAAAGGGGATTTTGGAATTCTGAGATACAGCTCAAAAGAGTCAGAAAAACAAGAAGATAAAAAAGATAGTAAGGGATCTGTCCTGTATAAGTCACAAGACAATTTAGACTTTACAAGGAAAATAACGGAAGCGGAAGATTTTGAAAAGATAAGAAGGTCTTTAGATAAGTTATCAAAGCAGGTTACCGAACAAGAAGAAATTCCGAAAGGCAATAGCGTTGTTTGCGAAATGCATGAAAACGATGACAATAAATCTTCCGATATAATAAACGATATCAAAAAATTATCGACTTTTGGAGAAAAAATCCACAAAATGTTATTAAATAGTGATACAGCTTTAAATTTAACTGTTTTAGATGAAACAGGAGTTAACACTGATTTTACAGCAAACTTAACTACAACACATTCTAGACACATAGCAGTTAATATGAAAGACATAGCTAATAATGATCAAATTGTAGAACAATTAAAAGATAGTCCAGTTTTACTGGAAAACAGGAATTCTAAATATTTACTTAACCTTAACCCAGAAAGAGAAATGGCTAATGCCACAATGAGAAAAACTTCATCAGGACAAATGTATGCTGTTCTTAAAGACTCAGTTTTAAGTCAACCAGAAAACGAGATGGCTTCGAAATCAAACGAAATTTCACACAAAGTGAGAGTAAAAGGAGTAAAACGTGTTCATCCTGATCCAACCTGTTTTATTAGAACCACTTCTTCAGGTAATTACGAATTTGTATTAGACAAAGAATTTGTAAAACAGCACATGCAAACGGTCAATAGTTCTATCGGAGATGACAGTGAAAGCTACGTAAATTTGTCAAAGACAGAATCAGGATGTTACCTTATCGACTTTGAAGATAATCCCGATAATTCTACTGACACCAATATTAATGCCCTATTAGTCAAATCTCACACGGGCAACATTAAATTGTTTGTCAAAAGTTCTGCCTTCGAAGCTATCGAAACAGAAATTCCGACAGGCCAATCTTCTAATGTCTTTGGAGAACTGTTTAAAAGAGCACCGCAATCGAGTAGAGAACTGCATAGAGACCACTTAGCAAAATCCAAGTTTTTAGAATCAAAATCATGCAGTGATTCGCATGTGTATGGAAAAGTAAGAATCCGCGATCAGAAATCTTCACTCACTGATCCTCCGGCTATTCTGAAAAAGACAATATCTGGGCAATACACAGTTGTTTTGAACAAGGACTCCAAACTATCATTTATTAACAATCTAAAGAATTACATTTCAAAGTCAGGTCGAAACTTAATTCCCATTAAAAGGACCAACGGAGGAGACATAATTATATGTTTGAATCAGGATCATGAATGTAAAGGTCAATATGGTTCACTGAAGATAACGCCTTCTGGAAACATTTATGTCTTTGTTGAAGAAAATGTTGTACAAGAGATAGAAAGAAACAGAGTAGAAGAGACAGCCCAGACCACGACGAGTGAACAATCGTCTTCCTCCATCCACATGATAGGGACTCTCGTGCGTCCTCGCCATAAAGCAGTCACTACCACTTGCAATTCGAAACTGGATAGCACTGGTTGTGATAAATCCAAATGTGTTTGTAATGAGTTGGTTTCAGAAATGAACAAATGGGGATATAGCCTTCCGGAAGAAAAGTCCAGGGGTACGGGAATAACTTGGTATCAAGTGGTAAAAAGCACAGATCACGGTTACAAAGCTAGCAATCCTTGTTATCTCACTGATTCGTCGAAAAGTTCAGAAACTGAAAGCGAACAATGTAGTCATTCGGACATTGAATCACCCAAGGTGGGTATTTTACGATGTACCCATCCAAAATCAAGACCAGGACAGTTTAACAATGAACAGTGTTATTACATTATCGACACAGATCGTATGGCCCCTAAGCATAAACATGATAATTCATCCAACGACCTTATTCAAGTTATTAAACCTTGTTTCCACGGTAATTGGAAAGAAGAAGCTGAAATCAAAGAATGTGATTTCGAGAAACATGTTATTATAAATGCAAAAACGAACAAAAAAAGCGATCTGTCTAATTTCGATTATTTAGAATCTTTACCGCCTCAATTGCCCTCATTTCTTCGAGGTTGAAGTTAAAAGTACTTAGTTAGTTTTTTTTTGTCGCTTTGTCATGGTCTATGGTGATAAATAATTGACGCCTATTCAGAAAGGTATTCCATTATTTTGTACGAAAATAATTTTGTATTTCATATTTTACGAATACTATTGTCTGTTTGACGAAGTTTGGAATATAAAATATGTGGCGTCATTTTTCCGTTTCATTTCCTTGCCCGAGTTAAAACAAGAGCGTAATGTATGTCCCAGATTGCAAAGTTTTCGTGATTAATGCCCTCTATTTGTCTCCACAAGTCATAATAGCTGCAGTATTTTGCAAAAGTTCTGAGCACTAAAAAGCATGAGTATGCCAAAAGCTACCGTCAAAACTACTTTTCATATCGTTAGATTATATCAAGATATCGCTTTGGTTTTTAGGTTCATTGGGTAAAAAGTATTTGAATGTTTATCAAAAAAAAGAAATGTATATTGAATAAATAAATAGTTGACAAACTAAGTACAACCTACAAAAAATATGTAAAATTCAAAACATAATATGGCAAACGTTATTATTTAGCGTAGACATTTTTCTGATATCCACTCCAAGGATATACTAAGTAGTAAGTAGCAGAAGGATGTTTCCAATTTCGAACGGGTTGTGTACATAATATTATTTTCTTAGTGCCAGGCTATCGGCGGCGTTTCCCTTGCACATATTAAAACGCACAAGTCGTGCAGTCTGCAAGAGTTCTGCACGTTCCGTCTGTCCCCGGGATGAATGCTAAATGCCCCCGACGCATTAGTTCAAACAACTCATTTTTATTCACCGAAGCAGTTCGCCGATTGCACGCGGTGTCCCGAACTTAAATGTCTTTTTAATGTTTCATAAATTGCAGCCACAGCTAGACTTAGGGAATGTGGGAACTTAGTGATTTTCTAGTTTTATGGGAGGCTATCATCATAACGCATCTTTAACTTAGCATTGGAAATATTCTGGGATTACTGGGAAAATATCCACTAGAATTGGTAATTTAATGGGACCATTCATAGGGTTGTTTCTGATATGATATCACCCGAAGGTTGACTGGTAGAGATCCCATTAAAAATCCTCTTTGTTGCATATTTTTTTGACAGAGCGAGCACAACGCTCCGTTTCAGTTTGGGGAAAATTGCTTTCGCTCAACCAATTCTCATAAAATTTTGTGAGCAGGTTCATTAATTATACCTATGGATTTTTGGTGAATTCAGTTTTTAGAAATTTTTCATAAAGAAAATGTAAAATGCTTTTAAAATGTTAAAAAATTAGCTTGCCGTCACCCTACCCACAAAAATATTACGGTGACAAATTTTCGGATGTAATTAGGTCACCGAAGACATTATTGGCTAATTATACCTTTATTTTTCATGGCGTACTTCCATTAATAGACACTCAATTACGCACTCGTACCTATTCCGAGAAACTACGATCTTCAATGAGCAGTCTGGTTATAAATTTAATAGAGTTAGATCGAGGCTGCATTTGCTTCCAACTCTTATGCTGAAAGGTTTGGCAAGGGCGAAAGGGTTACATAAGAAAAGACCCTCAGCAACTGGCCATGTTGAAAGCAAATCGAATAAGACTCCGATTATGAGGAAAGGTGTTTCAAAAAGTAATTCAACACGCACATCCCCGACTACAAATGAGAGTCTTTGTCAGTATCCTGTTGCAAAGAAGCTGGCAATTTGTAGTGAATGAAATCTTAAGAGAGTTGACGGGGCTACTTGTGTTCCCCTTGTCAGGAGAGGACAGCGAGGCGAAACTGAATATGATTGTAATATAATAACCGGCCAAGTGCGAGTCGGACTCGCGCACGAGGGTTCCGTAGAAAGATTTTAACGCTTTTCCCCAGTGTTTTAAGAAGTCCAGTGTTAGCAGAGCCCTGCTCCTAAGCAAAATGTACGCAGTGTGGGGTCAACTTATATTGGTCTTCGAAATCTACAGACAGACATAAAAAAATAAGATTTTGAGACTTTTCTGAGTGGTTGTGCTACACCTTCATACCAAATTTCAAGTTTCTAGGACAACTGGAAGTTCCCTTTAGGTTTTCGGATTTCGGCAATTTGTAGTATGGAAATAGCCTTTTTAATGATTGGTATCTTTTGATTGCGTTGACTTAGACGGTTGATTTTTTCACAGCTTCAAGGGACCGCATGCCTGAGTGTTTGATGCTACCTCCACGCGTTCCAGAGAAAAAGGGTCTTGACAGACATACAGACAGACAGACAGATGGACAGACAGACACACGGGCAACGAAGTGATCCTATAAGGGTTTCGCTTTTTCCTTTTGAGGTACGGAACCCTAAAAAGCAGTTGATGTGGGAGATGGTGTCAGCTATCGGGTGTCGACCATCGGGATCACAAAATTAATCTTATGACAATGTCATAAACATTTTGATAGGGGAAAGCTTGTGTACTACTGTGTGGAGATACTTGTGTTTTATACATAATCTGTGCATAAACAAATGCGATACGCCGCCAATGGGTTCATTCGCGCACCGCTCGCTCAATGTCTTGTACATAAAATTCGCAACGCAGCAATATTTCCGCCACCTCCCCAGCGGGAAAGCCTTATTGAATACAAATTGTTTCTTTATCACAAGTTTGTAGGCCAGAATGTTACCTAAAAACGCCGAGTGGCTTTCGTGGTGTTACGCTCTTATGGAAATGTTATTTCGGTTGATGGAAAAGATTATTCACAGAACGAAGGAAGTGGAATACAGGCGAAGGTTTTTTGTGGCACCTAAATTACACTGGGAAATCTACTTTATTTATCTACCTCTAGTTCATCATAAAATCATAATCTTTATCATCATATATCAGCCGGAAGACGCCCATTGCTGGACATAAGTAGGCCTTCCCCAAGGCTCCACGATGATTGACGACTAAGTTAGTGAGCTAATTTTAAAACGTTGTAGTTTCATTTGTAAAAGTTGCATTTATAAAGGTACCAGAGTATTTAGTTACCTCTGTACGTCGGGAATTTGACATCACAGTGATATTATTTGGTAGGTGCTGCGAAAGCGTTCCCTTCTCGCTAATGGTGGGCCATTGATTAAAAAATATGCATATACTACAAATGACAAAAAACAATCGAAAAACAGTCACTGCCTTTGTATTAATAGTATCTCTCTATGTATTGTGTTTTGTTTTGTGCAATAAAGAATTTACGTACATAAATAAATACACACATACAAATCTACATCTACATCTACACTAATATTATAAAGAGGAAAGATTTGTACCTATTTTTGTATGTTTGTAATGAATAGGCTCAAAAAGTACTGGGCCGATTTAAAAAATTCTTTCACCAATAGAATGCTACATTCTTCCAATTTGACATAGGCTACATTTCATTTTGAAAAAAATTAGGGATCCTTGGTAAAATTTGAACAATTTAACCGAAAGTGTAGAAAAATGAGTCTTAAAATGTCTTTCGTCGAATGCGCTGCCGAAACTATTAGCGATAGAACAAAATAATGTACAACAATATTGATAACTGTCTACCCCGTGCGAAGCCGGGACGGGCTGCTATCGAATATAAATATGGACAGTTAATCCCTAAGTAAAACAAAACACGATCTGTAACATACTAACAACATGATCCTCCCAGCGTAACCTCGCCAAAAAATATCGCCAAGAAATCCAACCGGCCAGTGCCAGGGGTCTTTTCGACCGCAATTTTTCGCCTTCTGTATCGGGGGATGTTTTTACAGCTCCCCAATGCCTTCGTCCTTGTTTGATTGATTTATGGGTCTGGCTATCTGGCTTCAGATGTTTTCTGATCCCAAGGATCCGGGTACGTGATCATAATGTGTTTAAACTGGTTTCGCGAAGATTTATTGCATATTGGTTTAGTGGGCCTAGGTATTGGCTGGCTTTTGTCGAGCCTTCTGACGATTTATGTGGATTCTCAGCGGCAAAGCGTTCGAGTGTTAGTGTTAAAGATACGTTCGTCGGAATAAATTATATTAATAAGAATTTTGTTGCGTGCAAGTTATTGAACAAATACTTAAGTAGGTATTAGACAAGAGTTATAGTGTCGTTTTAACATCCTCGCGAAAACATAGGGAGGGAGATGGGTAACTATGATTCAAGAAAGTTTTGAACGATTTAGATTCGCAAAGAAGTTGGAGAATTCAGAGAAAGCGGCAATAACTTGAGTTAAGAAAGACTCAAACGGCCAGACAAAATGAAGGCCTATAAAAATCGTCGTCAAAAAGCCCTCATCGATTCGCCGCTGAACTCGAAACTTCAATCCCAAAGAACTCTAGTCAATTTGTCAATCCATCCACCCGGACACTTAAAATGGGCTGTAAAACTTTTAACATCCGACCTTAGACGGCTCACTCACTGCACATAAAATGGAATAGCAGGTTCGAATATAAAAGGAAAGGTCGGATAGCCTACAGTAAAACTAGTATGTGAAAAACGAAAACGCTGGTCCAACTCGTGCTTCGGATCCGAATTCCAAATAAGTGAACACAAATTTTGCTCTGAAGTTAGAATGCTCTGTTCAGCAGAAACGGGAGGTAGTGAGCGGTTGTGAGTACCTCATTTAGAAAAGTTCTATTTCACGTGGAGTTCTAGCGGCTAAGCCACAAAGCCTTAGCTGAAGCTAATATCAGATGTTAATACGTTTTTCGCTTTGACGCAGAATTGTTAGTCTTTGTATTGTATGGCTTGAAACTTACGCTTATGGAGAAGATGAGGTTCTAAGACAGATATAGCGTGACTGTAGTGGTATTGGTAATGGTCTAACCATAACCTAGCCTTTAAATACAAATGTAATAGGTAAGTCGATTCAGAATTAAACGTGAATCCAACGAAGACGGTTCTTTCTCTTATTTCTCTCCCACGCTCCGCCACAGACGAAAAGTAGACAGCTAGCTAATACTAAACACGATACATCATCATCATCATCATCAACCTTTTTTAAGTCCCACTGCTGGCCACGAGATTGTTATTGAGCATTTTTACAAAATGAAGGGGCTTGGGCTATAGTTCCCAAGCTTGGAAATTAACACACATCATTGAATTGCTTCGCAGGAGTGTGCAGGTTTCCTATCGATGTTTTCCTTCACCGAATAACTCATGGTAAATTACAAATTTAATGTAGCTACTTAATTTCACACATAAGCCCGAGGTGCGAGCAGGGGTTGAGACCCACGACCCTCTGCTTGAGAGGCCACAGGTCAAACCATTAGGCTATCAAGGCTAAATAACACGATACAGGCCAAAATATGAAAACTATGGAGTCCAGCGACAGTTTTTTTTTGTAAACAAGACACTCGTGATAAACTCCAGTTCGAAATTAATTTAATAATAAAATAGCGACCATTGTCTGCAGACACAAAAAGACAAAGTTATCGATCGGGCTCGCTTAAGCATAAATTTCGTCAGAGCTGCACGAATGTCTATTATTGAGCGGATTTGTATTCAATCGGAGCATATTCAAATCAGTCATTGTTATTTGCTAGAGGGCTCGTGCCTTTCAATATTTCCGAGGGTGGAATGAAGCCGGTATTTTAACCTAACTTACAATCACACAATGGAGGTATAGGGATAAATTAGTAGGTGGAGTTCTGCGATCTTTACCGAGGTCATATTATTAGACAGGTAGAAACAATGGGGTATCAAATATTCGTAAAGGAGGGTGACTTCTAAGGTACCGGTAAGGTTAACCGCTCAAATTGTGCTTGAAATTTATGTTACGTATAACCGCAAAGGAAAATACTTTTAAACCCTTTCTTTGAAATTTAGAACACAAGCTCATTTTGCTTTAGTCTATTACAATCCAGGTACGTACAAGCGGACACTTAGGTAATGCTCGCATTAACACCATTCAAAAATTACCGACGCAATAACTTCAACAATCAGAATTTTTACTACCTACTTACCTATACACATTTTAATGTTCTGCATGTCTTGTCTATAGGTAATCGTTGATGCTCAAAAATATGATACACATATATGTTTCTACTAAAACCGATAAACGGGCATGCGGTTCACCTGATGGTAAGTGATCACCGAAGCTCAATAGACAACCACAGCACCAATGGAACTGTTGGTGCTTTGCCGGCCTTGCAAGAAGTGGTACCTACACTCGCCTTTTAAAGGAGCCCACGTAGCAAGATGGGAAAACGCCAGCCGCCAGCAGTCCATTCCAAATTTTGCACGTACGGGGCAAGAAAGACCGTTTAAACCGTTTGTAAGTGTGAAATTAAAATTCCTACAAGGTAACATGGTGGCATTAAATTGCGAATTCAGCTTGATTATAATTCTAGTTACACGGTCTGGAAAATTGTTTTAATGAACTATTCAGTGAAATGGGGCGGTAAATCAAGTAAATGACTTGCATAAATTAATTTTAGTCATGACTCATGCAGTGAATGAGCAATCGCGAGGAATTTAGGGTTCGATCGGAACAGGTCAAGTGCGAGTCGGACTTGCATGCGGACGGTTCCGTGCCACCGTATTTTTAACCCCCGACGAAAAAGAGGGATGTTATAAGTTTGACATGTGTATCTGTATATCTGTGTATCTGTCTGTGGCAGCATAACTCCCAAGCGGATGGACAGATTTCGATGCGGTTTTTTTTAATCGAGATGGTTCTTAGCTAAGTTTCATTAAAATCGGTTGACCCGTTTTTGAAATATTGAACTTTGAAAAGACAATGGCGGGGGTTTTTCAACTTTTCTAAGTTGGTTATTAAAAAGTCCTTTGATGATTTTTTATAAATTGTTGTTTTTAGCGCATATAGCAACACGATCATGTCTTGTGAAAAATTCAACTTCCTAGCTGTTAGATACGGTTTTTAAGATATCTGCACGGCGCGGCGGACATGCCCCTATTTCGCCAACTTTACAATTGTCAGATTGCAATAACAATTCGATCTACATTTCTTTGCCGATATGAAGCGCGCTAAAACAAAAGCTCTTTAAATCAGAAATTGACACCGAATTGTCATATGAAACTGACAATTGCAAAGATGGTGAAATAGGGACCAGAAGGGACTGACAGACAGCGGAGGCTTATAGTGACAGGGTTCCTTTAGTTGCCCTAAGACGAAGCCCTAAAGATGATTTCACCAACATTTTATGAAAAGGTTTGTATAAAATTTTGCTTGAAGCCATTATTCGCTTAATTAATTTCGATGAAATATTCAAACGGGTCGGAGTTATGTTGGGTGTGTGTCGGGGATGTTGGAAAAAGTGATGATTACTAAAGTGTATTATTTAGAGGATTATTATATGTGTTTAAGGCGAATTTACTTTTTGTTAAAATATTTTTCGATACCCAATTTCACACTTTGACGCTGACACAGTAGTGTAAGCCTTAGAGGATAACACCCCTAATCTCCCTTGTATTGCACCCCACAAGCCCTGCTAATATTATATCGGTACACTTACATTTAATGCAAGTTTGTAATATATTATATTTTAATCGTAAAAAAACATGGGTAAGCCAAACTGCATAAAAACTCCTATGTCAGGCTCCAGCCATTGTCCAATGATTTAAATTGATGACAATTTAAACCGGCTCAAGCCAGTGCTTCGTCTCTACCCCCGAACGGATCCAGAAGGGCACCGCAGCTCTTAGCACACGGGGAGGTAACCCGACACGCACCCCCGTTCTCACCCTGTTCTTGTCATGTCTGTCTTGTTGTCTTGTATTATAAAGCCAGCAGCAATAGTTGCTAAGCAACCGAAGCGGTCACAATCATCTGCACAAGCTCTTGTGTATATAACAATAGAGCCGTGCTTAGATACATGTCAAGTCTGACGCTCCAAGTCAAGCCAGTTCACCTGTTTACGCCGAGACTGATTTCGAACACGTTTCTTAGAAAATATCAATCACTATTGGATTCCTGAGCGGGATCGTGAATCAATCATCCCCCCGATTCGGGCAACGGGTAGCTCTCTAATGTATCGGAAAATTGGATCCCGTGGCTGTAAGTTGTTTAAGAATTCCTGTTTATTTGCTTACAGTTTACTATAAAATGCTGGTCCTAAAGATTGCTTATACTTACTTGTTTGAAGTACCTAATATTTATAATTTTCAGTTGTTTGTGGTGCATTTTGTTTGTAATGTTTTCACTCTCAAATAACGCATATACCTACAGTGCACAGTCTGTGGGAGCTTTTGGCATTTTAAAATGTATTTCCTACAATCATTGCTATCTTATATGTTATTATAAGTTATGTAATTTTTACCGAAAGATGTCAAAGTTTGTAGTTTTAACATTTTAACAATAGGTTTCATTTCGCTTTAAAGTTCCGAACACGCCGACAGTTGGCGATCGAAATTCGATATTCAAATATCTCCAGAAACAGATATCAATAAACTGGCGGGTTCTGATCGTTTGCAGGCCTTGAGCCCTCAGATATTAGACTAAGGCCACACCAACCTCATCCAACCTTTGCACACTACGCGTTTTAGCACAAAGAATGTGCATTGTGCAGATGCCGCGCGTTTGTAGCTCTATGAGCTCAATAAAAACGGAAAACTTGCGAAACGCACCGCACGTTAAAACTGTGCAGAGTATTTAATTATTGTAAAGGCGCTTAGTACTTGCGTCGCCATTAGACTTAGCGTGCAATGAGGCCAGTACCGTAACTCACCGTTTAAGGTTGCTCCCAAAGGATCAGAATGGAAACGGAAAACAACCAAAAACAACACTTCTGTCACTTGTCCAAAAGGATAGCAACACTTGCTTTTACAACACACGGGAATCTTGGTGATGCTTTATAAATACTTTATTATTATTATTAAATAAATTATTAAATATCACGGGACAATTTGACACCAATTGACCTAGTCCCCAAACTAGGCAAAGCCTGTACTATGGGTACCAGACAACGGATAAACATACTTATGTAGATAAATACATACTTATATACATATTAAACATCCAAGATCCGAGAACAGACATTCATATTCATCATACAAACATCTGCCCCGACCGGGATTTGAACCCGGGACCTCAAGCTTCATAGTCAGGGTCTCTAACCACTAGGCTATTCGGTCGTCGGTCGGTCGGTCGGTTCGGTTTCACAAATACATTGAAGCATTTTGAATTGTGGAGGGGCGGGCCATGTTATCGTAAGTAGTTTATCTCTAGTAATTAGATAACAATAGTTTACTTAAACATTATGTCATCGAAGTAGCAGAGCTGTTAGCTATCTACAAGCAACTGTCAGTGAAACCTTACCCTTCGATCAGTCGTAACTACAACATGGCCACCGCTGACTCTGGGAGTATTTTTTACGCCAAAATCATTCAGTTTATGATATCGGAAAAATATTTCGTTTTCGTTCCTAGGATTAGGCGCAGGTTCGAGTGATACCGTTTCGAAAGCCCGGTTGCTCGAGGCTTTTCCCGTAATGCTCATGGAGCTTCACATTAAACCGTAAGACATACATCTCAGTAAGTATAGACGACCGGATAGCTTAGTGGTTAGAGACCCTGACTATGAAGCTTGAGGTCCCGGGTTCGATTCCCGGTCGGGGCAGATGTTTGTATGATGAATACGAATGTTTGTTCTCGGGTCTTGGATGTTTAATATGTATTTAAGTATGTATTTATCTATATAAGAATGTTTATCCGTTGTCTAGCAGGTATTACCCAAAATACAGGCTTTACCTAGTTTGGGACTAGGTCAATTGGTGTCATTAGTCCCATGATATTTATTTATTTAAGTATCACACACCTTCGTTATTTACAGAGGCCCGAGTACGAATATTCGAAACCTGCGTAACGTAATCGAGTAGTAAACGTTATCGAGAAATTTGTATGACGTTTGGAACAGCCTCGCCCGTGAGCGTAGGTATTTGGAACTAAAATTTTGTAAGAGATTTCTCGATTTCGATACGATAACGTAACATTACGCAGGATTCGAAAACACCGTGCTCGGCCTACTGGCATGAAGTAATGCCAAGCCGAATGTAATCTATACTCTATATCTTCTATCTATTCTATTCTATTCTATTCTATTCTATTCTATTCTATATCTATTCTATCTATTCTATACATATAATAAATCTGTAACAAGTCCGTGTCTGTACATTGAAGATATTTTAGAAAAGCTGTTACTAGGGCTTTAGGTCTTTATTAGCGCAATAGGACCCAAAACGAAAACGACGAATGGCTAATAAGCAATAATTTAAAAATTAACGTAGGGAAAACCAAAATCATGACTTTTAAACAAAGAACAAATAACACACACAATTTACATATAGCTTATAAGGGACAGAAAATTGATGAAACGGACATTACACGATTTTTAGGATTAAGTCTAGATAATAAGTTGACATGGAGGAACCAAATTGAAATTATATGTAAGAAACTAAATCAATTTTCATTTGCCTTGTATAATTTAAGAAAAGTTGTGAGTGAGTCCAGTGTGTTAACAGCTTACCATGCTTATGTTACATCGACGCTTAGATACGCCATCATATTCTGGGCAAATGGAACCGATAGAGAACTGGCATTCAAAGCACAGAAAAGGTGTGTTAGAGCCTTGCGCGGCCTTCACCAACTCGACTCTTGTAAGCCACACTTTCAGTCATTACGCATACTGACTCTGCCTTGCTTATACATATATGAAGTGGTAATTTTTGTGAGATGTAACTGGCACTTATTCCAAAATTTTAAGAGCTCTCGCCTTAGGAATAAAATAAGGGCGATTCCCGGTAGAACTGCACTATTTCGGAAAAGTGTATTGGGAACGGCCCCTAAAATTTATAACAAGATACCGGAAAATATAATAAATATAGATAATATGACTAAATTCAAAAAAACTTTATGTAACTTTCTAGTGTCAAAAGCTTATTATTCGATAAATGAATTTCTAACCGACTGTAATTAAGCATCTATTATCGTGAACATGTGTGTGTGCATGCATCACGACTATTTGTATGCCTTGCGGCGCAACATAGCGACACTTCAGCATTTAAGATCTTTGTACTAACCTATGTTGAACAAATAAAGATTTTTGTATTTGTATTTGTATTTGTATTTGACGATTTGTAGAATTCTTTTCTGTTTGTCTGTTTATCTGTTTGTCTGTTTGTCTGTGCGTTTGTTCACGCTAATCTCAGAAACGGCTTAACCTAGAAGGATGCGGTTTTCACTGATGTATTGTCCATTTCTTGGATTAACATTTAGTGTTTATTTCATTAAAATCGGTTAACAAATAAAAAAGTTACGTCAATTTAAATTATTTTATCTGACAGTTTTGGAAGAATCGTTGTTTATTTCGCGAAAACTTCGGTTATTAACGATTTATAGTTTTGGTTAATGGTTAATTAGTCTCTTAAATGATGGTTTAAAACTTATACGAACATAATCTAAATAAAAAACGGATAGTTCTACCAACTAATATTAGGTATATTGCAATGAAAGGCATGTAGATACCTAGTTCATTACCTGGATTAACACATAGGATACGTTTCCGTCTGTCACAGGGTATTTTGAACTGTAATGGGTGACACTGGAATTATTTGCTTGCACGCTTGCTTGCACGCTTACTTGCCTGCTTGCTTGAACGTTTGCCTGCTTGCATGCTTGCTACAACAAACACAACTGTTTCCTCCAAGACATTGATAAGTAGCGAACTACTACGCTCCAGCAAGCAAGGAAGGGGGGGTCGGGGGTCGCAGCTACATGCCGTAAAATCATACAAACACATCTCTTTCCTCCAAGACATTGATATGTAGCGAACCACTACGCTGCAGTAAGACAAGAAGGAAGGGAGTCTCGGGTGGGGGCACAGCCCCCCGCCAAGAAATCTACGCCACTACAACTTTTTTCTCTAAGACAAGAACTACTATGTTGCATCAGCAAGTAAAGAGGGGGGCTCTAGGCTCAGGAATGGCTCCCCAAAGTGAAAAGATTCAAACGTCATCATGCCTGAGATAATGGACATATTTTGTTACTAAGATTCCTTATAGAGCTCTTATACTTAGTTTACGAGATGTTGTAGCAATAAACAAATTCCACGCGGACGAAGTCGCGGGCAACAGCTAGTAAATTAATAAAACGTAAGAGTTCTTGATAGTTTAGTTCAAGTTTAACTTTAAGTAAACTATTAAGTACTTGCTAAGTTTTTTAAGTTCTCGTCATGGAGGATAATAAGGGGCACTGCCCGGCATAGGGAGCGGCGTTAACACGATATCAGAGGGTCGAGCACGACTTTACGAATGCTGCGTAACGTTACGGTTATCGTATCGAGATCGAGAACCTCATACTAAATTTTAGTTCCAAATACGCTCACGGGCAGGCGCTGTTTCAAACGTCATACAAACTCGACAACGTTTACTATTCGATTTTACGTTACGCAGCATTCGTAAAGTCGTGCTCGACCCTGTGGCCATTTACAAGACTGGGCGCCGGTGTGTATTTATAGGTAGTAATAAGGCCCGTCGAAGTGAGCAAAGCCATATCGAAAAGCAAGTTACTGGTAGATAATCCCAGCTGCTAGTAGGTTGTGTCTGTGCTAATACTCCCCGTTATATAGCTACTAGAGCGACTCTGTGCGCAGTAGACCTCGTGAGCCCATTTTTGATCATTTTCCAAAAACCGAATCGACCAAAATAAGTTTAGGAACGTTCGTGTGTCTGTCTGTCCGTCCTTCTGTCACAGACAATTTAACTACTGCACCGATTGAGGACGTAAGTCCTTTAGGAGGACCACAATCAGCAGGTAGAGCAGGGAGTGGGAAAGAAACAAGATACTTCCAGCAAAGTAACTTTATTCAAGCCAAAACGATAGCACAGACTACGCGTTACGACACTTCTTATGAGCTACGAAAGGATGGCACTGGCCTGAACAACGCGACCGACGGAAGGAGACCGATCTTCAGGAGTAGGCGGCAGCGCGCGGAGTCAGCTGTAGTGGTAGCGACGTTAAAGCCTGTCTGGCCTCAGAGCCAGCCCGAAGATGAAGAGGCGGTGTAGACGCCCAGGTTATTAGCGGTAAGGTGGTTCCTGGAAGAACAGCAGGCGTTAGGGAATTGCTTGACCGCAGCTGTGCCTGTCCACTCGTAGGGGTCGGCAGTTGTAACTTTTATTCGGCCAAAGTAGCTGGGAAATAGTTGAATATTACCAATATTCTTCAAATCGTAGGACTATATTTCCACGCGTCCGCTCCCATCGTAAAGCACTGGAACAGACTAATTCGAGGGTGTATTTTTGCCATTTTTCCCGGAATATTTTTATGTAAACGAACAAAGAAACCCTTACGAGCCATTTTTCCTGTAATTCTCGTAATAGAGCGTGTGTCGACGTATTTTTTCGATTATCCTCCGGCGCGGCAGTAAAATCTTACTGCCATCGATCGGCCGCTCATTTGTATTCGAGATGTGATCTTCTCAAAATCAAGGAGTATGTGATTCGATTTCTATACACTTGGCTATTTATATGGAGCTGTTGAAACCCTCTTGATAAAAAACATTTTAGTCATTATTAAAAAAGTAAGATCAGTTTAAACTTTGTACAGTCCACGAAATTAATACTACCATAGAACATTTTCACAGTAAACTTCATAACGATTTTCCTTGTAAAGCTATGCGATGTCATTATGACGTTTATTGTGAAAAGGTTCCGTGGTGGGTCAGAAATTAATTTCCTCGACCGTACATCTACCTAGTAACAAAAACTTACAACGTTGGCCTTGGTCTAGTGGGTACTTATTGCTGTAGAAAGTTTCAAACTCATAATCATAAAATAAACGTTTCTACTTTATTTATTACGACATCGAATTAAAATTTCACCGCTGAACCAATAGACTAGAGAGTTAGAACTGCTTACTAAGTTTCTACTGAAAAATAACAAGTTGGAACGACAAAGACAAAGAAGTATGGTGGCGGGATATTAAAAAATTGTAGATAACTAGTTAAGTAATTTAACCAAGAATTGAGTAGTAGTACGTTTATCGCATTGCCATAGAGAAAATTTGTATGACGTTTAGAACAGCGAACTCCGTGAGACCCTGTGGTACAAAAATTTTATAGCACAAACTTAGTTTGTACTATGAAATTCGTTCGTTTTCTCGATGGCGATACGATAACGTTACTTACTTGATTCCGGCTGAAAACTCGTGCTCGACGCATGGTCATCGCAAGTCAGTATTAAGGGTAAATTTTGATTTACTAACTTTTGCCAAACTGATTGATTTCCCATAATGCTTTTTTTTCCGAAACTGTATATTTATTATTTATCTATATAAAACAATTTTACAGCATTACAGCAAAGCCATTGCGCTATAAAATTTAAATATAAACAACACACAATACAAAAAAAATGGTACATATAAAAAAAAACATTACGACTATTTAGGGAGTTTTAAATGTCAGTTTCGCTTCCCTAAAGCGACGGAACACCACACCCTCCGGCCAAACGTCGGAGCGCAGGAACATCTGCTGGTGCTTGGCAGGCACTTGGAGTTTACAGGAGCTAAAATTGTTAGCCCTAGATGACTCGAGTGGATGGGTGAATATTTATTTTATCTAAGACCTAATCTAGAGGTTTCTGAAAAAAAGCGATTCTCGTTTTGCTCTCCGTAGCAGCAGCTCTCTTGCCGTCCTTCGCGGTCCATCCAATCGGAAACATCAATGGAGTGTCTCGGCGCGCAGCTCATACTAAACGCAGCAGATGATGCTGTGGAGGGACCGACAATTATTGGCAGACTTGGCTACCTCTTGAGGGTAGGCCAACGGGGTTTGGTGGTGAGCAAGAACGCAAGGATAGATAAAAATTGCAAACCCCCTCAAAATGTCATAAACAAATTACAATACAATACAATACAAATATTCTTTATTGAAAACCACAAAACAGTACAAGGATATTACAGAAAACCGATACGATAACCGTAACGTTACGCAGCATTCGTAAAGTCGTGCTCGACCCTCTGAGCCCTACTCCTAAGCAAACTGTGTAGTGTGGGGTAAATTTATATCGGTTACCGACAACCAACCAACTTATTATGTTTGTCTATGTCGGCCGAAAAAGTTCTGAAATGATGGGATAAAAGCAGTTTTATCCCATCATTTCAGAACTTTTTCGGCCTAGTTAATAGACAGACGACAGACATACGGACATGACGAAACTATAAGGGTTCCATTTTTGCCATTTTGGCTACGAAATCCTAATAATCAGAGCATTTTAAGGTAAGTAAAAACGTCATGTTCGTATGACTGAAGTTCTGATATTGTAAGAATTGTATGCCTGAGTGTAAATAAGTTATGTTTCAATTTCAAAGCAAAGTAAATGCATTTATTTATTTTTTCAGAATGTATTTACATTTGTACAAGTATTTTAAATGGGCCCGCGTGGGAACTATAGCCCAAGCCCTCTCATTCTGAGAGGAGGCCTGTGCCCAGCAGTGGGACGTAAAAAAGGCTGGTGATGAAGTATTTTAAAATACAAGCAATGGCTTAAGTCTTGTTGTGCAGTTGAGTTTTAACAAAATGAAACTGAAGGACTGTGATTTTAGAATACCTTATTAGGCTGAAGTTTTTTTTTATAGGAATAGGAAGGACAACGAGCAAGCGATCATGTGATAGATCCCATTGACACCCACGACTCCAAAGGGATTGCAGACGCGTTGCCAACCTAGGGGCTAAGATGAAATACCTCTTGTGCCCGCAATTTCCACGGTTGTACCACTCTCCACACCGTCTCTGAATGGGGTGACATCTGAGTTAAATTATAATGAAATTTTAATAACAGTTAAGTACAATAGGAGTCGTGATTGTTTTATTACACTGCTGGCTAAAGGGCTTTTCCACGTTGCTTATTTTCTTATTATATCAAATTCATTTGAACTAAACAGGCTTATTTCGAGACGAATTCATACTGAATGATTCAGTAGAAGTGCTATTAATATTTAATTTATAATCTCGCGATGCCACGGTTTTATTGGCGGGGGACCCCTATAAAAGTTCCTTCCCTTTACGACGCCTCACTAAAGTTTGTCCTTGCTTTACCTCATGTGATTAAATTATTTATTCTCGTGTATCCACTTACTTAGATACGTTAACTGTCTTGTCCTTTTAGTTGTAATATTCTAGCTATGTTTTCAAATCTAATGCTTGATTAGCAATGTCTGACTGTGGTCTGATCTTAATTAAGAAACAAAAAAAAAACTGAAAACAATTAACGCCCCACAATTATCCCAACAATTAACGTTGTTAGTCTCAAAAGAACACGAACAGACTTCCTTTAAAACAGGGTGTATAAAACGGTTTAGATAATTTGGATACCACTAGATGCCACTGTTTCATTGAACTGAAATCCTGAATGCGGCTGTCGTTTGGTCGGTTGAAAGCCTATAAGTACTTTATGTTGTTATGAATGGATTTGGGAATACAGTAAATGGGACTAATTTTGCTGTTATACCTTAACGGTGTTTACTTCTCCCTCTTTCCCCTCCCGCTCGAGACCGAGGTACTCTCTCGTACAAGTACAACAGTTAACACTTTCGTATTTTAATATGGGTGATTTTACCTCAGTAATGAAACCACAATCAATAAAACATTACTCTAGTAGACCAAAGAAGACTGGCCATTACATTTCATTATAAAAAAAAAAACAAAAAGTTCGAACCGCAAAAAGCTAATGAGAATTACTCCAGTCAAAGTACTCATAATGTCCGCAAGAGTTGACGTCACCACAGTGCTTGCGTTCAGTGAGAACGGGACATTCGCGCCCGTCGTTCTGTCTCGGTCGCACGACAGTTCGGGTGCGGAACTTGTCCCCGAAGCCGCAAGTCGCTGAACATGGCGTCCAATCGGTCCAATCAGATACTAAGCAGTCGTCAGCTGTGAAATAAAATAAAATACTGAAATCAAGTTCCCAATCCACACAGGTCTCGCGTGGGCACTATAGCCTAACCCCTCTCATTCTGAGAGGAGGCCTGTGCCCAGTAGTGGGACGTAAAAAAAAGCTGGTGATGACTGAAATTAAAAGGTCTGTCAGAGCTGTATATTCAAGACTTGGGTGTATATTTGTACAAGAGCCAAAACTATACAGGCTGCGTTTAAGTGTATCGTCAAGAATTCAGCTAGGGGTTGAGTAAGTTTGAGTAAACACCCCTGTAGAGATTTAATAAAAAAAAAAACGTTTTCCCATACGTTACTTGCCTCTGCTGGTTGACAATATTGTATGAGAGAATGGTTTTTATAAAACAAAACTTCACGGGGTGCTCACTCAGACTTACTTCCTACACTATTCCTGACGGATCATTAAAACGCACCTTAGTATACGAATTATAAATAACAGTTTAAATCTACTTTCTCATAAATTAGCTAACTACATTAAAGTTTAATAAGTTACTAACGTTGGATCTTGTTAACCGCATGATGCAGACGCGACCTGAAGTGCCGAGGAAGGTGTTTCCCCAAGCCCATCCTGTGACCTTGGGCTACAGCTAGCACCACATCATCCATGTTTCTTAATGCACTGTCAAATTCAGCTTCTGTTGTTGACCTGGAGTAAGTAAATTCAGTTTTGTACATAATGAACAGTGCACGCCGTAACAAGCGACCCTGAGGCAATCATCAATATAATAAACAATTCTTCCGATACTGACTGAGTGATTGACAGACAATGCACAGTCGATACCCTTGGCCCCAGAAGGCTGACATTTTGCATAGAGGTTGCCTTTATGATGTCGACAAGCACTAAGGACGGATTTGTTGGAATTCCCACGGGATAGAGAATGAACGGTAACTATATATGGAGGTAATTATATAGGGACTCCTAGCGTAGCATCCAGAAGTCGGTTTTATGTTGTATGTTTTTCGAACAATAAACTGTTTTTCATTTTCGTTTTTTATATATTTATGCGCTTACGAAATCGCGGGCAAAAGCTAGTCGCCAATATAATGTGTACTGTATCTATTGTAGATTTACTTTCAACTTACGATGTTGTTGCCCTTGTAACAACTTCAACATAGTTCTGGGGCAAGTTCGGCGGCGGAGTGCCGAAAGGCTCTTCCTCTAAGTCTTTTAGTTCGTCGATAGCATTCCTTGTGGTCATTTCTTCAAAGTCTTTAGAAACTTTCCTCATCTTTGGCAGTCCTTTACGTTCATTTTTCTTACGCATCTTAGCTACTAACTCCTTTCGGGCAAGATCGTTGATATCTCTGGTAGAGTATGCTTTTACCTGGAAAATAATTATTAAAATTGCAACAAAAACTTATTAACGTGATTGTCTTCATAAACGAAGATTATATGTACGTTAAAAGGGAAGGTAAACAATTATCTATATCTCAATTTTTTTTTTTTATATTTTACTGGAAGTGGGGTTTCAGACTGACTAAAATAAAGACACCTTAGTTGTGTAACATTTGCACAGTTACAATCACGTTCACCTTTGCTTTTTATCTTAATACGTATATCTTGAATTTCTTTTAATGCGATTCTGAACTCTGTCAATAACGTAGGTGGTACTTATGGTTACCTTAGTAAACTCCACTTTGGCAATTGTCGGCAATTCTTTCAGCTGAGGATAATAGAACCCTGAAGCCGGGTGATTAGGGTGCCATGGCTTGTGGCGAAACACTGGTTCTGGAGGCGTGGTGTCCCAGCGAGGAGCTGTGAAGGTCAGGCCACTCGCAGCGCCAGCATCCAGTGGATCCAGCTGTGTGTGTATAACATCACTTGAAAAAAAACGCCCGACAGTTCCAATTTCAACGACGCAATATTTCAATGGTGTGTGAAGTTCCCAATCCGCACTGGGCCCGCGTGGGAACTATGGCCCAAGCCCTCTCATTCTGAGAGGAGGCCTGTACCCAGCAGTGGGACGTAAATAGGCTGATGATGATGATGAATATTTCAAGGACAGCTGAACTGATTTTAATTGAAGCATCGCGATTCAATAAGGTTTTTATCGTAAGACAATGCATCCAAATAGTTATATTATACGTGCATTCGTTTAGTAGCCAGAAATGTCTATTCATATGTCAGTGAGTATTTTAAAAAAGCATAATTGATGACGGGAAAACCGTAAAAATAAAAAAAATGGGAAAAAATACAAAAAGTACTCCAAATTGAGACCATGAATACTAATGCCAGCCTTCTGAGACCCTTTTTGCGTAACTGTTTTGACAGTTTGACACTCGTCATCGGTTTGAAATGTCAGTTTTTGTACGACTGTGACAGTTAGCTACAAAATGAGCACGATGCTGATTGCAAGCGAGTTAGACAATAAACATGCTGGTCTGTGTTTTAAAAGTTTATGCTTACGTCTAATGTAACTTCTTCCACCCAAGACGAATCAACGCAGAGGTTAAGGCTGTCCACCCCAACGAACCAATCCGGGGAAGGTATTATACGCGCCATCAAAGATACCTGAAATTAAAACAAAAAGGACTTTTGTATGAATTAACATACGAATAATGCGTAGTGGATCCCATATTTTAATTAGGCCAGTGGGTCAAACAATAAAATTTATAACAATCGTCTAACTGTATTCTATTGTAATACCCAAAATGGTAAGGGGCACTTTTTGGGTTAGGTTTTACTTGAGAGACAGAGCTCAAATATTCGTGCTCAAGGACAAAGCCCTGAGTAACGTAATCGTTATCGTATCGCCATCGAGAAACTTCACATTGAATTTTAGTACCAAACGCGCTTACGGGGGAGCTGTTCCAAGTTTTCTCGTTAACGCTCCACTCGATTACGTTACGTAGCATTCGAATATTCGTGTATATTATATTTCACTAACGTTACAAATATCAGTTTACAATGACAATTGGGTGTAATTGTCCCATGATATTTATTTATTATATTTCAGGTCTCATGGTCACTGATACATAAAGTCCAATGCAGCACAGGTGATTTGATTGTAATGTAAGCATTTTTTACGCTCGATCGATTATAATGTACTTAACTTGTTTTTAGAAAAAAATACTTTGTGCCAAGTTTCTTGCGGCGCATTCTTCTTGGAAATCATGGTCTTTCCGAAAGCGCTGGTAGACAAAAAAAAAGACTTGTAAAAGAGCATTCAACTGCCTATTTGCTGAATAAAATTTTGAATTTTGATCACAAGCCGTTAGCCACAGGTTTTTCAGTCTGACCCGACGAAGGGTAAGTGGAATGAAGGGTGCTCATCAATAGCATACTTCACAGAATAGCTAACGGTGCTCCCGCTGAACCCGACCTTGAACTCAAGGACCTCAAGGACTTGACAATTTGGATTAAAAGCGTACACCTTAATAAGAGCCATACCTAAAGCAGACAGACGGGAGGCGCCTTTGGCTTATCTATGCACTACAATTTTTCTGCCATCTGGTAAGGGGGACAAGAAACACACTCTGCGCTCATGTCAAAATTTGTTACATTCCTACAAACTCACACTAAAACAAAACTGTCACACAAATGCCAAAAACACGCACACAATCAACAGACCCTGATCATTTTGGTCAGACTTTGTGTTAGAGTTTTGGGAGAGGGGAAATCGCGCGTTAACATCTCCATTCATTTCCTGCTCTAAGATAAGAGTAGACTAATCTCAATTTAAATCTAATCTGTATGCACTGTAATATCTTAAAAAATACTTCTGTGAATACTTAATGGCTTTGGAACCTTAACTTGCTTGTTATGAAATTGGCATCTACCTGGCCTTACTGACGAAAAGTTCCAAAGTTGCCTAGCATTAATTTTCTGCAGCTCTACTTATATGTATAGCTCATATGTATCATAGCTTAGCTTAGAATAATGAAAATCGGTCGCATTTCTTAGGCTGACTTGCACTGATCTGGGTTAGATATTAACCCGAGGCTAACTTGAGGTATTTGTATCGTCTAACGCAAAATGTTAAGCGCAAGTCGACCTTACAGAGTTAAATAATGCCCGTCACCTTGTCGCCAGTCTGGAGTCTTTTGTAAACTCATAACCCTGCAAAGTAGCTAAAGTAAACGGTGAACGGTGAAAAAAACGGTGTTAACGTTACAAATGTAGTATTCTTCTTTAATAAAACTTGTGATATTTTGTAAAGGTTTATTTTACTCGGCGATGGCACACATGTTGTTGTCCACCTCTTGTGTCACGTTTTCCTTACTATCTCCTTCATTTGGCATTTCTACTAAAGTAGAAATAAAGTATATTAATATTAATATTATTGCCGACTTAATCATATGATATATGGCTTATAAAATAAATGAGATTAAAAAAAAATATATATATATTAATATTATTTCTTCGTAGTTAGTTCAATTGTGATCTTGCCGTCCGGGGGCGCAACAGACTAACAAGTTGCGTTTTGTTAAACGTCAGCGTTACAAACAAGTCAATAACACCGAGTTCGAGTTAACCCAAGTTGGCCTAAGTTAAATACGTTTTACAATAGAACTAAAAATCCTGACTCACTTCTGGGACTCGATAAATTAACGCCTCACTTCGTCACCCCAGTGGGCGAGCCCTCAAACTTATTTGGCATAATTACATATGGAAATTTCGTGTTCCAGTCCGACTATCAAATAGCGAACCCATGTCAACTAGGTTTGGTGAACGAACAGGACGGCTAAGTATAAGTAAGGGCAATAGGTAATAATGGCTGCTTCATAAGCCTAGTGACATCTGAAACTAATGACCATACTGGTACAACCACGGACCAACCACCAAATGTTATGGCGAAAGTTACCGAAACGCATATGCTCATTTGCACCTATAAATCTCTCTAGACACCAATCGCGGCTCGCTTTCGATCAGATGACAAGCGAGATGACAAGCTATGAACCAATCACGACGCAATCCCCCGGCCCGCTCACCGCGGCTTTTTTCGTAATGACTTTTCAAGTAAATTATAGAAGATGCGGTGTCCAGAGGGTAGTTGGTCCGTGGGGACAACAGATTGAGGTTGGGAATTACGCCAGCCAACGGCGTAATTGCGTAACTGTTTTGACACTCGTCATCGGATTGAAATGCCTATTTTTGTATGACTATGACAGGTAGCTATTTCCGATACCAATTGTCAGACCATACAAAATGAGCGATTGTGATTCCGAGCGAGTTACACAATAACCCTCTTATTCATAAATCTATTTTAACTAAAATGCCGCTAAAGTTCGTTTGTCCTTTTTTGTCACATTGGCATTTCCATTAGTAAGGACTAGACAAAACCTATATTAGCTAATGGAGGCTTGAGTGACGTTTATGAATAAGGCCCTAAGGCTGCAGAGATTTGGTTTTACCTAATTTGAGACTAGGTCAACGAATGTCAATTATCCCATGGTATTTATTTATTCAATTAATTAAATTGTTCATGTGGGATCAAAAGTATCAAAATATACCCTAACTTAATACAATGAGATCAACAAAACAAAACTAACAAAGTTATCGCATGCAATGCATCGTATTTCGTATAAGAGTGGAAAATAGCGAAAATACGCGAAATGGAACTCAGTCTCATTTGAACAACAATAATGGTGAGTCAAGTAACGGTAACGATTTCTACCCTCGAGTTAAAAATCTCACTAATGTCGAATTTGTGGAAGGTGAAGTGCAGTTATTGGAAAAAGGTTTGAAATATAACCTACCCTCTAAATTTGGTCAGAAGTTAGTGGAGGGTTTGGCGGTAGATTCTGAGGTTGCGATTGTTTATAATCGCGGTGACTTTGATACTAAAGTTTTGGTTGCTAATTCATTAAAATATTTAAATTCTACTGGGGGTATTTCGGATGTTGGCGACTTGCATTCATTACGTTCTATTCAGCAAAAGGTCCATGACAATGATTTGATAATTTCTAAGGCCGATAAGGGCAATTGTATTGTTGTTTTAGAAAGGGGTCAATATAATGATAAAGTAAATGACATCATTCAAGGAGAGGATTTTTTGAGTTTACGTAGGGATCCCACCGCCGCGTTTCATAAAGACCTAAAAAACCTTCTGAAAAATTCTTCATTTACCTTTGACACCGAAGAAAAGAGGGGCAATGTGATTCCTATGAATCCGCAGGCACCAAATTTATATGGTTTACCTAAAATTCACAAGGATGGTGTTTCTGTTCGCCCTGTTGTTTCATACGTGAGTTCTCCAGCGTATAAAGTAGCGAGGAAGTTAAAAAGTATTATTCGGGAAAGAATTCTTTTAAGTCAATGTATAGTTTAAAAAGTAGTTCAGATTTAGTAAATAAAATTAAAGACATTAATATACCGCCAAACTCAACATTACTTTCTTTAGATGTGGATAGCTTGTTTACCGACGTACCATATAGTGAAACCTTAAATATTCTTTGTCACTTAGAAAGGAAGCGTTTACTTCCGGGGGAGGTTTGTGAGTTAATAGAATTAGTAACTTTATGCATGAAACAAAATTATTTCAGATTTAATGGTCAATACTATTTGCAGAGTGATGGTTTAGCAATGGGGTCACCTCTTAGTCCTTTAATGGCTGATGTTTTTATGGATAACTTTGAAAAACAATACCTAGTGGGGAACAGCAATTTAGTATATTATTATAGGTATGTTGATGATTTAACTTTATGTTGGAAGGGGAGTATGAGGCAGCCAGACTTGTTTATTAGTGCTCTCAATAACAAACATCCAAAAATAAAGTTCAAAAGAGAATTAGAGGAAAATCGTTCTTTGAATATTTTGGATTTAACTATTACAAGAGTAAATAATAGGCACCAGTTTCAAATTTACTGTAAGCCTACGTACACAGATACTGTCATACCTGCAAATTCTACTCACCCATGGCAGCATAAACTGGCTGCTTTCCATTGTTATGTACATAGACTACTAACTGTACCTCTTTCGAAAGAGCATTATGATTCTGAGTTACATACTATATATCAGATAGCAACAACAAATGGTTATAGTACAGCAATGGTTAATAGTCTGGTTCAAAAGAAGCAGGAACGGATAGTAAATAGCATGATTTACTCTGCGTTGCCATCTCAGCCTACTAACAAATTTAGATCTAGTATTACTTATGTTGGCCGGTTGTCTGACAAAATGTATAATATGTTAAAATCAAATAACATCAATGTTGCCTTTAAGACTACTAATTCTTTACGTTCTAGACTTTGTAATAACAAAGAAAAGGTGGATAAAGGGAACAGGTCGGGCGTATATAAACTCACTTGTGGCGACTGTAGTCAAGTATACATTGGACAAACCGGTCGAAGCTTTGATACTAGATTTAAAGAGCATGTCTCGTAATATAGGCATTATCATCCAGAGAAATCAAACTTTGCCAAGCATTTATTAGAAACGAATCATTCGTTGTTAGACTCAGATACGTACGAAATTTTACATTATTGTGATAAGGGTTTGCGGCTATCGGTTTTAGAACAATTAGAAATAATTAGGTACAACAGCATGGGGTCTATTATTAATGAACAAGTTAATTTGGTTTCTTCGCCTTTGTTACGACTTGGTTCCAATTTTAATAATGTGTCATAGTAACAATGACAACATAGCTTCTCTTTTTACTGTACTCGGTTAAAAATAACGGGGTACCTGGCGTAAATTAAAAATAAAAATAAAAGGGTAGTTTGGAATTCATTTAAAAAAAAAGGGTATTTTAGAACTTACATAAAAGGGTAGTTTGGAATTTATAAAATATTAGTGGGTACGTTGGTTTTGTCATTAAGTAAGTTGAGTACATGGTTTACATATGTCAGTAGTGGAAGTGGTGGCATGTTGAGCGGTTGTTGTTGTGCTTCGTAAATGGCCTCGTGGAGAGTGCCGAAACGCGTCAGCGTTTAGTTTAGTGGTGGTGGTGATAGTTGGGTCTGTGTGGCATGTGTTGATTCGTGTAGCAGTGGAGGCGGAGGTGTTGCATGGAAACATACATTTGCCGCACAGATATAACTATTTGTCATTAGTGGTCGCGGGTGAGCAAAGTAATTGTTTTTAGTTCATAAATATGGACCTCCGCAAAGTAACGCCTGATTCAATCAATTATTTGGAAAATAAAAAGCTTGAAGTCCTGCGCAAACCACCGGTACCCTTTTAAAACTGAGAACAGAGGGTCGAGCACGAAGTTTTCGAATCCTGCGCCACGTAACCGAGTATAACGTTATCGAGAAATTTGTATGACGATTGGAACAGCGCCCGCCCGTGAGCGTATAGCATTAGAATAAATAATAACATAGTAGAACGGAAACTCCCGCTCCGGACGGGCTCAAGGTCACGATATTAGAGTATTCGTTAAACAAACTACTCAGTCAGGCTGTCACGGCCGGCGTCGCCGCACGCGCGTTTGGTTGTTTATAATTTGCTTGTAATAGTTTTACGTGAGCCTGTATGTATTTTATTTTATATTTGTAGGTAAGTAATACTTACTTAAATTACCTTAAATGGCTTCATTTAGTATGGCACTTATAATAGCTTCTCATTTAGAAGTGTCTATGGAGGAACGTAATGATTTTATAAATCTCGTATTTTGTAAAACTGGAATAAAATAATGATTTCAAAGTAAAGATAAGTTTTGTCTTAGTGATATTATCTTTAGACGTATTTACCTAATATTTAAGAGTAAGCAACCCTAGCAACACGCCTGGATGACAGAGGGGTGTAACGACGTGAAGGGGGAAGTAGGTAGATAAATGGCGGCGTTTTGGACTCGGTCAAAAGATATTCCGTTCTACTATGTTATTATTTATTCTTATGCGTATAGGAACAAAAATTTTGTATGAGGTTTCTCGATTTTGATACGATAACGTAACGTTATGCAGGTTTTGAAAACTTCGTGCTGAGCCTACAGTATTGTATACTCACCAAACTGTGTTCTCCATTGACGAACACCATGTTCTCAGTCACACCTTCTCCTTTCCCGATCGCTGGAGCCGAGAACTGATCGTAAACTTTCGGTTCGTCATCTCCTTCGTCTACCAAATCGTCCAGCTTGCCGTTCTGTGCGAACTGACGGACGGACAGACGCGAAGTCTCGCCTACACGGAAGAGGGAGTAGGATGTGTTGTGCGATTGACCTGGAAAAAAGTTAAAGTTGACTTCCGACTAGAACAGTAGCAAAGTCGTCGTCTTCAGCATATCTATTTACGTCTCCCTGCAGAGGCTCGAGTACGAATATTCAAATCCTGCGTAATGTGACGTTATCGTATCGAAATTGAGAAACTTCATAATTATAAAATTTTACTTCCAAATTCGCTCACGGGCGGGCGCTGTTCCAAACGCCATACAAACTCGATAACGTTACTTACTCGATTACGTTGCGCAGGTTTCGAATATTCGTGCTTGGGCCTCCTGGACACAGGCCTCTTCTCAGAATAAGAGAGTTCCCAGGCACATCCTGTGCGAATTGGGAATTTCACACACATTTTATTGAGTTTCTTTGCAGGAGTGTGCACGTTTCCTTTAAAGTGTTTCCCTTCACCAAAAAGCTCAGTTTCAGTCCAGTGATGAGTGTCTCTACGCACCTATATGTATAACTGTTTTATGCTCTAAGCCGAGTCCTAACTGGTGAGAAATACATAACAAATGTCTACATAATTATGTATTCATGAAGTAAAAACCAATTACGCACCTACTCCGCGACCAAGACTCTCGGTCTTGAGACTTGGTTGCAAACTAGCAAACTAATTGGTTTTAGTCCATGAATATCGAACTACGCAAATTAACCTGATTCAATCAATGACCTATTTATACTATTTTAAACCTGTGCAATTCTCACATCTTTACGGTGCACATTAAAGTGTTGGCATCAGTAATGGACGGAAATCCAGTAATGGACAATCAGTCTTACTTCCGGGTCCCATTGTTTCGTAGAAACATTTTAGTCATTATGTAATTTAGAGGAACTCGAAGAAAACTTTCTATTTCTTGCAGTAAAGAATTATGTCAATAAAATGAGTGTTATGTAATGATAATAAATTACGATTGTCATAATTTATCACCAGTGATAACTCTTTTTTTCTCTGAAACCATAAAAATTTCAGGGATTTTGTAATAGTCCTCCTGTAGAGCTCTACAGGTTAGGTTAGATGTGTCCATTACAGAGGGTCAAGCACGACTTTACGAATGCTGCGTAACGTTACGGTTTTCGTATCGAGATCGAGAAACCTCATACTAAATTTTTGTTCCAAATACGCTCACGGACGGGCGCTGTTCGAAACGTCATACAAAATCGACAACGTTTACTATTCGATTTTACGTGACGCAGCATTCGTTAAGTCGTGCTCGACCCTCTGGTGATGGTCGGCCGAAAGTGTCCAACACTTGTTTCATCACACCGCCAAAAATGTCCAGGTATGCGTGAAGTAAGACATAAGATTGGCACATTCATAAAATAATCCCCCTGTAAAATGCTGCAAACTTTTAATAAAGAGAACGTCGGTGGGTACCTGAACTGTCGACTTTTTATGGCAAATTTTAGATCGACTTAATTTTACGGCGCCGTGAAGCCTGTTTTAAGCTAGCATCGTGCTATAATTAGGGCAGGCTCATAAAGACGGAGGAATGGCTTTATTTGCATATCGAAGCTGATAAAAGGGAAGGTGAGGCTTTAAATCGAACTTGGGGTTGTGTTTGTGAGATCGGTGATCTTAGATCGGCTGTACAGTTGACGTAACTACGTATAAGATAAGACGAATCCTCTTTAAACGCTACACAAAACAAATGAAAGGGAAATTTTAAAGTTCGATTGCAAAGTGGCGGTTAGTAAAATTTTATTGGAAGGTTGAATATTCCCTATTTTTTTATACGACATGGAAGGCAAACGGAGCAAGTGGGTCACCTGATGGTAAGTGATCACCACTGCCCATAGAAACCCACAACCTCGGGGTGTTTGCAGATGCGTTGAAATCTAGAGAGCTAAGATGAAATGCCTCTTGTGCCCGTAATTACACCGGCTGTCTTACTCTCCACACCGGAACACAACAGTGCAAGCACTGCTGCTTGGCGGCAGGATTAGCGAAATGAACAAAGAAACAAGGCACTCAGGACGGTTTATTTATTAGACATCAGTTCCTCGATATACGAGTATAATTATGTGTAAAATATTAATAAAAATAGACGATAAATAACCCTGGTTGAAATGTAAAATAAAATGTACCTACACTAATTTATTTTTATACGGTCTCAATATAATATTTACATTCCATTTCAATGCATAGTTCATTCAACTGGTTATTTTTAACTCGCATTTCAAGACATTAAAAGAGTTTTAATAATTATGCACTTGGAGAAATCTTCTAAAAGTACGAAAGTTATGAATCTTTTCATAAAGTATTATGAATCCTTTAAAATCAAATAACAAACTTTTTAGCTGCTACGAAAATTAAAGCTCTATGCTTTATAGTTATTGCTTATTGCTATAAAAATGTTGTCAGGTAATTCGTAATATAATAAAATAATTTCCTAGTCAAGCCAAGAGTGATACCCTAAATTATTAAAATGATTTCAAAAGTCTGTATTGTGAATAAATTAAGCATTTAATTATGACGTTTTGATCATAACATAATTGTATGTTTATCATGACACAAACAAACTTCCAACGTTATTCTAATAAAAGTTGAAGTAAATTTATAACGCGAATTTTAAGTCACTCTTAAAATTCGCGTAATAAATTTACTTCCATTCTTATTGTGGTTAGGGTGGTTGTGGTAAGATTACCCAGTGGGGTAATCTTACCCAGTGGGGTAATCTTACCACCCTATGCAACTTACATAAAAAACCTAAAACTATTTGGGTATAAATTTGTCGGATCCCCAAAAAACTGTACTTCAGAAGTTTCCCGCAAAACGTAATTTATTTACAATGCACCAACTTTTCAAATCCTTACAAATTCCCCTCCATAGTATTTACACAAAATATGACATCAATCCACACAAAACAAATTATATTTTTGTGCGGCATTCAACTATATCCCGTGACATAACTATTTCATGCCGTTATGTTTATAGGTTAGGGTTGTCAGTTAAATATTGACAAACTTTCACAGGTATCAGCTAACGTTTCTTATGTATTTATGAACTCATATTTTTCGCAATTCTACATCACGTCACGCTGTAATTGTATTTCATTAACTTGGGTATAAGTAAAGCTTTCCGGTGTCTAAATAATTTCCATTTGATGATAAATTGTTTAATTTGTCTCGATGATAATTTTACAGCTCTGTTTATCGCCCACTTTCGTTTTAACATAATTAAATAAATAATGATGAGAGTTCCAGAAAGTTCCTTCTTTGAGCAATTCACGAAACCTGTCGTCTTAATACTGAATTGGTGGCATTATTCCGCTACCTTGAGTATTTTTCCTGCTTATTCTAATTCCGAAATTTACACCTATTCATACTCATACAAGTACTCGCATAAAATTCGCAAGTATTTTCCTAACCTCCGCGCCAAGCTCCATCCCTGTTTTCCCTCTTTTTGATTGAAAGCAGACAAAAGAAGTTTTTTGCTCGAAAAGGACAAAATGCCTTTCAAATGCCCGCGTAGAGATTTATATCTCGGGGATAATTCAATATCTCCTTTCATAAAATAATGGAGACCGCCCGTTTCGGCTTAAAAAGACGTTTTGGATTTCGGGTGTTTTTCATGGACTTTATTAAATAACACCATTTCCTTGTTTATTAATAAAATGGCTAAACCAATTTTGACTAATTCTAAATACGTTTCAAATCCCTGCAATATTCGAGATGGGTAACGTACACAAAACATATCACATCCGTAGTATTTACTCGAACAAGGAAATAATAATAAAAGTAAAACGATTTGCAGTAACAGCCTGTCTCTAAAACTGCAGCCAGTAAACCATTTTCTCCGATTCTGATTCCCGTAGCATTAGTAAAACTAAGCAGTAAAATCCTACTAAAGTTCAACGACTGCTACGAGTACAGAACTCGGTTATTTTTTCGCGCCGTAGGTAATCAGGTCACCAGATAACGCTGGGGAGGTAAAGACAAATAAATACCGCCTTATCTTAAGCGCACGAAATGTCTCTTAACTGCTTCGAGCAGATAGCACCACAAATTTAGCTTTGCCGCCATCAGCAGCCCTAATATCAAACAACAGCTGAGATTCCACTACGTGCGCACATCAACTTCCCATTTCACCGCCGACTCAGGTAACTTTGTCGCGATATAAGAGGAAACTTCTTATTTTTACTGTCCTACTGCCATATTGGATTGTTTCATTAATTACGTTAAATGAAAATACCGACACAAGGACTCGAATTTTATACACGAGACCGCGATCTCTTTGCCATTGTCGAGGAATTCCTTGACTATTACGTTTTAGATAATTAAGATTCTTTGGCAGTCGTTACTTGAAATTGATTCGATTAACATTGTCTTAGAATTGTGTTTTCTTTTGTTTGCGAATGTTTTAGAATGTAACAGATGATTGCACTGGATTGAAATTTGGCATTGGCACAACATATTTTCGTAAATGTTGGAAAAAAAAAATACGATGGAAAAATAAGTTACCTCTATGGCTTAGAAAAGGCAGAAAAGCGAGAGCAATGCCCTCATTAGTCTTTATAATAATAATAATAAATCGTTTATTTGGACAAACAAAATACATATTTCACAAAGTGGTTGAGACCACCTAGTAAGTAATGATATACTTGTCTCGCTCTTCCAAAAGCAGTACATGATTTTTATCTTAGACTAGTATTTCAGCGTTAAAAACGATTTATGTATTTAGGTAAAATGTCCCTGTGCCCGACACTGACCCAGTAGTTGCCAACTTAAATCTTAATACGTAGCAAAAAGGATGACTAGCCTTTATGGCTTAGATCTTTATGGTAAGTTTTGTGAAGTTTTAAATTTTACTTACTGTCGCTACGTCGGTAGGTTAGTTCCAAGTTATAAGAGCGTCCAAACATTTGCTCACGACTCGAGAACATTTGCGAAACATTTATGGTAGTTATTTACCTAAGACATTCTGATTTTTCTGAGCACTAATTAAAAAAGTACGTACCAAAAACCGGCGACCATTGCGCCCTAGGGCGATACTGCGGGTAGTCTTTCGGAAACGTGTCTTCGGACCACAAGGTCCTCACTGTTACCCTATACGCAGCCACATCATTGTCATCGCACCCGAAGCACAGGCCGGCTAGAAAAACCAAGATGGCTGCCACTCCCCATCTGGTCTTCATCCTGGGCGGTCGTGTTTTGTTTAACAATTAATTTTTCAATTTCACGGTTTATTTTTCGTTTAATGCGTCCGGTCGTGCGTACGCGCCGGTAGGATGCGGTTGACTTTTCTATTTCGGTCTGAAGTCGTCGTCGGACTAAAATAAATACGGAGCAACGCTCGCGTATTATTTTGTGTAAAATTGGTTGGGAATGTGCGTGACTTTTAGATTTAGTGATAGGTTAAGCGAGTAGAGTCATGACAATATAGCCTTGCTTGTATCATTCTGAACACGTCGGTTGCTTAGCTACTTTTACTGCTGACTGTACCATAGAAAATAAGGTTGTAATTATAATAAATATAAAAAATACAAAGTTTTTCTGACAGTACTTTTGACTGTATTTCCTTTGTCATCCAATACGCATACACATACAAGTTTTTAAGTCAAATGGCCTACGGGAAGTGGTCTAGAATTGACTTGGGAAATTCGGCCCGAATCATACATACGTAGACACTTATACTTTTAAGTGTATAGTTTGTAAAAAGCTTATAAATAATTGCAACTGTTTTTTAATTATGATAGTAAATTGCATAATATTCTTTATCTACACACATAATTATCATAAAGTCCTCCGTAATGCGTTCAGAAACCGTTAGCTAATAACCAGCATTGCGGCGAGTATGTACAGCCGGCATTATACCTTCGGTTTTTGAACCCATCTTAGAGTACTTATAATAAGTGTGTGTAGTAGAAAGATACTACTGTAGAGGTACATTACTGCAGAGGCCGGGAAGAAAGGAGTTGCCGGACGAAGGGGTTAGACGGCCGAGTAACACGAGGCCGGCTATAGTACGAGTCCGACAATCCTTGTTCCGGCCGAAGCCTGTGTAATGCTTTTCGCAAACATTGTAAGGGAATGAAAAGACAGAAAAAAACATTGTTTTATCAACTATCTGCTAGTCAACTAGCCTCCTTCAATGATCGGGAGCTGTCCCCTAAGCCCTGGCTCTGTCCCGACTGAATGGCGACAACCTCCTGCAGGATCAGGCCCCGCTCTGAGGGTCGAGCACGACTTTACGAAAGCTGCGTAACGTTACGGTTATCGTATCGAGATCGAGAAATCTCATACTAAATTTTAGTTCCAAATACGCTCACGGGCGGGCGCTGTTCCAAACGTCATACAAACTCGACAACGTTTACTATTCGACTTTACGTTACGCAGCGTTCGTAAAGTCGTGCTCGACCCTCGGTCGTCATCGGCGTGTATATAGATAATAGCGTCCAGTAATGAATTTTCAAATTTTCATACATATTTTGCTGACGTTAAAGAACTGTGCTATCCATAAATGTAGTACTTCGTGTCTTATTTTTTTGAAAGTGATGCGAATATTAACTTCTATTTATGAACCAAAAACTATTACTTTGCTCACCCGCGACCACACGTAAAAATAGTTATGTCTGTGCGGCAAATGTGTGTTTCCATGCAACACCTCCGCTTCCACTGCTACACGAATCAACACATGCCACACGGACCCAACTATTGTCACAGGCCGTTTTCAGGGGAAACAGTCTGTTTTAGGTAGCCTACCTAGGGTTTTTGTGAAGGAAACAAATTGCAAGTTTAATACATTTATTTATACAAAAATCGATAGGCTAATTTGACAAGTAAAATAGAGAATCTAAGGGGATTGAGTTCGAAGACACTTTTGAAGTTACTGGGTTCGATTACACGCTAATGTGGCTTACACTTCCCTCAGGTGTCTGGATCCTCCGGCGACGGCGAAAATAGGGCGCAGGCGTCGTAGTGCAACCAGGAATGACCAGGGGGCTCGTGTGATGTCGTGGTGTAGAGATGGTGTGAAGGGGACCCTAGCGTGCCAACGGCTAGCCTCTGAGTAGGCTGCGAGAGGTCGGCAGGGGTCCGTTAGGAACCAGTAGTGGGTGGAGAGATTTCCCACGGGTAGCGTAGTTGCCCTGTAAATAGCCTGGTGTCTGCCAAACGTCCATGGTATGCTCGCACTGCCATATTCCGCTCTCCAGTCCGACCATTCCCGAGGGAGTGGGAACCAGATTAGCAGTGCATGGCAATACGGAGGGTCATACGGATTTACAATTTAGCTAGAGTCAGAGAGTAAGCTTTTACAGGTTTCTAGTGAGAGTGGATAACAGATTTACACAAAGTGACCGTTGGAACTTTAAATTCCAACCGTTCTAGGAAGCCGTTAGGTTTTAAAATAAGCGCTACGTCTATAACCGTAGAGCAGTGAAATAGGGAAGGATTAAATTATAATTAACTGTCCGGAGCGCTATTAAGGTACAGTAATGCTTCGGACAGAGTAACAGAGTGGAAACCTATAGAATTAAATAAATTACAATAAAAGACACTAGTAGTGTAACACAATGATAAAGTACAGAAACGATCAGTATTCTTACCAAGTTCTGGGCTGGCTGGTTCCACTCAGGAGGTGTAGAGAAATGTACGGTCTCCCGGCCGTACAGGCGGTTTTATGGTTGAGTGGAATCGGATACGGATAACCAAAAGATTTTGAATTGGGCGATGCCCATGGGCGTGTCCATGTTTCTCATTTTGAATACCAACGTTTTATTTCTGTGTAGGGTGTAATGTAGTTTTTTTATGTGTTTTATGTTGGCTAAGTGCAAGTAGCGGTTGTTAATTAATTAATTTACAACCGATGAAATTTTTTAATTAGATTTAAATTAATATTATTCGCCTAAGTGCGGATATGCGCCATCTAGCGGATTATGGCGGAACACTATCACCACCACCACTACGCTAAACGCTGACGCGTTTCGGCACTCTATACGAGGCCATTAAAGAAGCATCAAAACAACTGTTCAACATGCTATTAGTTCCACTACTCTACGTGTGGTAGTGTGGTTTTCACGTGTGGTCACGAATGAGCAAAGTAATTGTTTTTAATTCATTAATATGGACCTCCGCAAAGTAACGCCTGATTTAATAAATTATTAACTTCTGTGTTTGAGAAAAGAATATTTTGAGCTCAATCTGTTACCCATTTGCCCTACTTTGTTGATAAGTTCCCAATTAATTCTGTATTCCCGAGGCCTATCTAGTTCGCGGCGGACTTGTATCCCGCAGGACGCATAAATCCGACTAAATAGAGGTCAACCCACAAACAATCCATGTAACAAAAACATTACTAAGTAAAAATGGCCTTGGGGAGCAGTTTGGGGACTAATAATGAACAGTTGTTTACAGTTAAAAGATTAGCTTGTTATTTAGCGGATGTGTTCATCATCATCATCATGTCAGCCGAAAGACGTCCACTGCTGGACATAGGCCTCCCCCAAGGCTCTCCACTCAGATCGGTCTTGTGCTTTCGAATGGCGGCCATGGACCGGGAGACGAGCTGTCGGTAGGCCTCCAACAAGTTGGAGCGACGACCTAGTAAAGATTGCGGGACCGCGGTGGATGCGGAAAGCAAAAGACCGGTGTTAAGTATAGTGAAATAAACGGATGACTGGCGTATGTTAGTCGAGTACAGCCCGACATCATCACCAGCCTTTTTTACGTCCCACTGCTGGGAACAGGCCTCCTCTCAGAATGAGAGGGCTTAAGCTATAGTTCCCACGCGGGCCCAGTGTGGATTGGGAGCTTCACAAATATCATTGAATTGCTTCGCAGGATTGTGCAGGTTTTCCTTCACCATGTTTTCCTTCACACTCTTCATCATCATCATGTCAGCCGATTGACGTCCACTGCTGGACATAGGCCTCCCCCAAGGCTCTCCACTCAGACTGGTCTTGTGCTTTTCGCATCCACCGCGGTCCCGCGATCTTTACCAGGAGGTCGTCGCTCCATCTTGTTGGAGGCCTACCGACAGCTTGTCTCCCGGTCCGTGGACGCCATTCGTGAACCTTCTGACCCCATCAGCCATTACACATCATACTCTTATATGTATATTAAGTTGTGTTAAATCAGACAGACAACTTTTCGTCATTATTTTTATTACCAAAAAGCCGTATTGCTTTTTGTACCCATCACGCGGTAGCCATCTTTCAGAAACAAAACCCGTATCAATAAAATAAGATAGCACCGTTAAACCTTTCCTTAGCCCATGTTTATTAAAGCCACGAATATAACAATAATTTTCCCCATTCATGGTTATCTTTAATAATTCAGTATCGAGTGGCATCAGGTGCGAGGGTTTTTCCGATAATTTCCCCTTAAATAAGGGTGTTTCTGAACCCTTCACCCGGAATGTCCGGATAGATTGATTGATAGTAGTTCAAGATAAGATAGAATCCGTGGTTGAAAAGGACTTTTGTAGTTTTTGGGGAAAATTAAATTGTTTCGATGGAAGGGTTTGTGTCTCGTACAGTCAGTGCCCTTCGAGATCCAGGCAAATTCGTGGTCTTGACCCCGCATATGACTTAATAATATACATAAATCTGGATAAATGTTTGTATAGTATAAGATTATTTAATGCCTAGTCGATCAATGAAGACTAGTCGAACATACTGTCGGTCGTTTCGAATAAGATTGAAATATTTATTTTTATATGCATTGGTAAGCATGCAATGGTCTTATATGCAAAACCAAACAATAATGAGGATACTTTAACTCGAGGAAGACAACAGATTTAAGTTCATTCGTAATGTTTCCTTTATTGGTTCCACTCTATTACACTATAAGCATATCACATCATACTCGTTTCGATGGTAGACCACAGAACGATACCGGGATAGAAGAAAAGAGTTCATCGATTCTTATGGAAACCGAGCGTGTAACATTTTGCATAGGCATTTTGACGTCACGAGTGTAATTTAGTGAGGATATACCTCGATTAGCAGCTCCAACTTTTTTGGCGGTGTTTGAACAATTAATTGCTGAACAATGATGTATTTTTAACCCCCGACGAAAAAGAGGGGTGTTATAAGTTTGACCTGTGTTTCTGTGTCTCTGTGTATCTGTCTGTGGCATCATAGCTGGCCCAAACGGATTTATCGATTTGGATGCGGTTTTTTTTAATCGAAAGCTCGTTTAATCGAAATGGTTTTTAGCTAAGTTTCATTAAAATCAGTTCACCCGTTTTTGAAATATTGAACTTTGAAATGACAATGTTGGGGGTTTTTCAACTTTTTTATGTTTTCAAAATCTGACGTCGCACGCGGAAAGCGGCTGGGAGCTGGAACGCGTAAGTTCTGTTCGGCACTCGAGGTACATTTGAACCATTTGATTCACAGTGTCATAATGATTTTGCTTGTCAGGCAATGCAATGTCACCATGTCATTTTTTACTAAAAGGTTGCACAGTGGGTCACGATTCGGTTGGTTCATACACTCATGACATGACACAAAAGGTACAAAAGTGATTTGTACTTAAGACTTTTGACGCTGATCCTACTATCGAACCAAGCGAATCGTGACCCACAGTTGAACCTTTTCGTAGAAAATGTCAAGTTGACATTCCATTGCCTGACAAGGAAAATCATTATTACATTTATGACACTGTGAATCAAATGGTTCAAATGTACCTTGAATGCTGAAAAGAAGTTACGCGTTCCAGCTCCCATGTCATGTCATGAGTGTACAAACCAACCGAATCGTGACACACTGTGTGTGCTGTGCTGTGCTGTGTGTGTGCACTGTGCACTGTGCTGTGTGTGTGTGTGTGTCTATGTACACTCTTACCTTCTATCTCTATATAGCTCTGTGTCATAGACGGTGCACTTAAGACCTTATCCTTAAACCATGTCCAGAGTACAAACCCTTTCATCGCTCACGTTTGACGCCGCACCCAAGACCGCGTCATTAGCGCCGCGTGATCCATACACTGTCATGTTCGGACGAGTCCCGACCTCCGTCTGCAGTGATTGATGGTCACCCCACTTGGCACTTGGGCCCACTCCGCTCTAGTGCTTGTTGAGCAATACAGCCTCAAGTGGTTAGTTTTTGTAATCTGTAAAAGAGTGAAGTGGGGCCGAAGACAAACGGCCCAAGTAGCAAAAAATCGTCGTATTGGTGCGGCTACTACGTTTCGATTAAAACGAAAAGCAAAGAAAAAAAAAGAAACAAGAATAAGTTAGTATAAGTTATTATATGTACCTAATATTTGTCTTGTTAAAGTCAACAAAACGGTCAAGTAACGAGAAAAAGGCGCAAATTATTTGATTAAGATATTCATTTTATACGACAATCTTGCTACTTGAAAATGTTGTGGAACAGTTTTAAATGATTCATGGTTTACATTAATCTACCTGTGATCATCATCATGATGTAGATATGTAACTGCGTCGAAATATCGGGAGCTCTTCCTGTACCTAGTAAGATAATCGCGGTCAATATCCCGTTAGTTTAGATGTCTAAAATGTTGTGGATTTTTTTAAGATTATCGTACATACGGGTATTGCTTCTTTGATGTCGATTTTTACGTGCACTTTATTTTATGCTACACATTACTTAATAGCATACGTTCATCTTTAGTTACTTTGAACTGGTAGCAATTTAGTATCATTTAGATACAGGCAACCCTAATAATTTTATTTCTGCCTAAAAAACTTGCCTCAGGTTTGAAATCGGAACTCGATGGATACGTCATGCCCACAAAATTCCGCCACAAACTGCACACCTGCATGGATTCCATTATATCATACCCTAATTTTTATAGAGGTATGCCATATTTCACGTCCATATTTTACGGTAAGGCCTATATTTGTTTCGATGTGAAGAGGCCTTAGGGACTCGTAGAGCCTCATGTTTTGACGAGGTCGTACGTGCCACGTGGCTGCAGGGCGTGAGTATATTCAGAGCTGTGACCTTATTTTAATCGAGTACGCCGAAGGAAAGGAAGGAACTAGAAAAAAGAACAAGATGTTTTTGTTTATCTATTTCGACAGCATTATGTGAATTTGTTTTTTTTATTTTGAAATTAGAGTGGCTTTTAAATCATTTATCGAAATTGGCATCTTTTTTAAAGTTATGTAAAAGCACAGCATAATTAATAGTGCCAAAGTACAGAAAGCTCACTCTCATACAAAAGTCAAGTTTAGGTGTAAAAATTTGCTTATTTTGATGATCATTATGTGCTTGCACGCGAAATTGAAACTTATCGCGTGGCACGAGCATTCATATTCCGTTGAGCACCGCTGACTCAAAACCGGTTTAGCAGCAAGAATCCAGGGTTCTCACATGCTGATATAATTATATAGGAATAAAAAAGTAACAATAAAAATAACAACTTGTATTATTTCTTTAGTAAGTAAGTACGCAGTTAGTTTAGAAGTCACTGGTCGTTGCACCAATCACAGAAGAGGTCCTTAAATTGCGCGCGGCAGCTAGCGTGCGAGACGAGCGGCAACCTACTGTCACTCGCCTGCCCGAGAGGCACGCGGTCGAACGTACCTAAACTGCGGAGTGACACCTCTCTGGTAAAAGGGAAGCACTGAACTGAAGTAGAAAAACTAGAGTAGCCGATTTTAATGAATATCTACATAGGTAACGAAGTTCTATTTAACCGTACATTTTCCGTAGATGTGCAGCTGTTAAAAGTTTGTAGTAATTACCACTGCAAGCGTTTGAGAAGTTGACTCATCCTGCAAACTTCTATAAAGTTACTACTCTCATATAAAAAAGTTGAAAAAGTTTAGCGCAGGCAAACGTTGCATAATCATCTTTTAAACGACTGCATAACAAGAGCATAGTAAAAATAAAAAAAATAAAAACAGGCAATTTACTGTACACTTGAAACTTTTGCGTCCCGAGATAACACCAGAATGTTCGAGAGTGTACTAGAATGATCCAGAATACAATTAAAATAAAACTCACTCTGTATCGGGATGGAATTTGCAATGACGTATATTCACACACTTTATAACCCACTGAATCTAAACTGGAACACCCATAACTCTTATCAACTAACCGTAAAACGTAAATTGCCGTGCCGTGTTACTTTATGAACTGCAAATTTAAATTTGTTTTCAAAGTTGTCTTTAGTAATGCAATTTGTGAAATTTGAATCGTAGCTCTTTGGCATTAGGGTGGATAGAGTTGAAAATGTATTTTGGTTTGTTTGAATGCAAGGAAAAGTTTGAGCAAAGTTGTCCGAGACAGACGGCAGGGGTCGCTGTAGTCGATTAACTCGATTAATCGATTAAACTTAATTTATAGCCATTTCAAGTTTGAATTTTAAAGTAAAGCTTTAAAGTAAAGTGGCCCTTGTTTAATTAAAAAAACGTTTGCCAAATGAATCATTGCCAAATTTTTTCATTTGGTCAAAATGTTTTTTTCGGAAAACTGTAAATCTTTCATGAGTTTTATAAAACAAACCTAACGTAACCTATACGGTACTACGAGATAGCCCTGAACTAAATCCTGAAATACTCACAGTTTCAAAAAAAAAGCATTTTGGGATATGAATCAACGTTTTTTACCCAAAAGAAAGGATACCGCATGTTAGAAAACAAAACGGTGTCTTTGTTCAAACGAGGACAAATAATAAAAAACATTTTAAATTTAAATCAACCAGTCTTAGTTTTTATCGCACTACGTACAGTCAGCAGCAGAAGTAGCTAAGCAACCGAAGTGGTCACAATGATCTGCACAAGCTCTTATGTCTATAACAATAGAGCCGTGATAGATCACTGTGAACGCGTCGGTTGCTTAGCTATTTTTGCTGCTGACTGTACTAGGTATGGAGTTTGAAAATCGAACTTCGAATCAACTTGTTCTTCGCTTATAAGAGAAAGCGACACAACAAAGTGAAGTTCAAATGTTTCTAATGTTGTGAGTAGAGCCAGAATTCTTATTTAAACCATTTGAATATTGGTATTAGTTATTTAGCACTTGGAAGTAAGATGACTGTAGAAGATAACTTCTCGCATAGCTATGAATTTCAGTTTAGCTTTTAAAAGACTGCCAACTATTTTTAAACTGCCAAAAGCCATCAAAGTGGCCGGAAATTTAACTCAAGACTTGCAGGCAGACTATTGCTTCCAAAACGAATAAGCTGAACTGGCAACAAAAATTTCCAATTCACTATTTCCTTTTCGAACAATATTCGCCCAAAACACGGGAACAACAAAGGCGATATTAAAAAAAGTTTGAAGAATGTTCCGAAGTGATGGGAGCGTCTGGGATATAGTCTCAGCGGATTGCCAAGTGCAAGGGTATATAGTTTTTTATAACCTATTTCTGAACAGAACGGAAGGAAAACTTTTCATTTGTCAAATTGTCATTCTGGTTGTCAAATAATGAACCGCAAATATTTCAGCTGTAGGCCGAGCACGAAGTTCACGAATCCTGCGTAACGGTAGTCGTATCGAACTCGAGAAACCTCATACTAAATTTTAGGTCCAAATACGCTCACGGGCGTGCGCTGTTCCAAACGTCATGCAAACTCGACAACGTTTACTATTCGATTTTACGTGACGCAGGTTTCGAATATTCGTACTCGGGCCTCTGATCGAGTAAATCTAAATGAACACCCCAATAGAGTTTAACTTTTGCGCAGTAGGGCGCGTCTTTTTATATATTTGTAGGCTTTCCGTATGGTGTATGGCACCCGACTGCGCAAAAGTTAACATATGAACTAAAAAACAATTACTTTGCTCACCCGCGACCACTAATGACAAATAGTTATATCTGTGCGGCAAATGTATGTTTCCATGCAACACCTCCGCCTCCACTGCTACACGAATCAACACATGCCACACAGACCCAACTATCACCACCACCACTATACTAAACGCTGACGCGTTTCGGCACTCTCCACGAGGCCATTTACGAAGCACAACAACAACCGCTCAACATGCCACCACTTCCACTACTGACATATGTAAACCATGTACTCAACTTAGTTAATGACAAAACCAACGTACCCACTAATATTTTATAAATTCCAAACTACCCTTTTATGTAAGTCCTAAACTACCCTTTTTTAAGAAATGAATTCCAAACTACCCTTTTTATTTTTATTTTTAATTTACGCCAGGTACCCCGTTATTTTTAACCGAGTACGGTAAAAAGAGAAGTTATGTTCTCATTATTACTATGACACATTATTAAAATTAGAACCAAGTCGTAACAAAGGCGAAGAAACCAAATTAACTTGTTCATTAATAATAGACCCCATGTTGTTGTACCTAATTATTTCCAATTGTTCTAAAACCGATAGCCACAAACCCTTATCACAATAATGTAAAATTTCGTACGTATCTGAGTCTAACAACGAATGATTCGTTTCTAATAAATGCTTGGCAAAGTTTGATTTCTCTGGATGATCATGCCTATATGACGAGACATGCTCTTTAAATCTAGTATCAAAGCTTCGACCGGTTTGTCCAATGTATACTTGACTACAGTCGCCACAAGTGAGTTTATATACGCCCGACCTGTTCCCTTTATCCACCTTTTCTTTGTTATTACAAAGTCTAGAACGTAAAGATTTAGTAGTCTTAAAGGCAACATTGATGTTATTTGATTTTAAAATATTATAAATCTTTTCAGACAACCGGCCAACATAAGTAATACTAGACCTAAATTTGTTTGCAAGTTGTATTTGTTCATAAATATGGACCTCCGCAAAGTAACGCCTGATTCAATAAAGTTAACATAGTTCCCAATTTTTCAGGCCCTATTTTTTTCTTTTTGAGGTAGCGAAATCTAATAATAGAGCTTCCGTCTAGCTCCCTCATCAACCACGTCCTCTCAACAGCTCATGTACCCTCTCCAATCACCTAAAAGCCCATTTAACCTAACAACAAACGCAAACTCGCCAATCCGCGTAATCTGCGTCTCTACAAATTGATGACCAACTTCGGCTCGCAAATCGACTGGCAACCTTCGCAACCTCGCATCTTATTGAGCCGTATGAATCCAAAACCAACATTGTGCATTGAAGACATGGTTGGTTTTGGAATGAGACAATGTGGTGACGTTGGAGATTGTGAGAGTGGCCAGGCGAAATGTTAGCGCATTAAACACACGTCATGCTTGCTCCGAATGGGGTAAACCGGAGCGGAGGGATATCGATATCGAAGCGATTTTTTGTGGTTGTTCGATATCATTGACGATTGAAATACCTCTTTGCAAAAGCAATGTTTTAACGATATTCTTAGCTATTGAGGAGATTATTTATTGTTGCTAATTCGTGCAGCATTTTTTCATGTAAGTATATTATATTTTAATAGGGTATTTACAGAAATAACCTGTTCATATTCGTCTCTGTATTTTATGATTGCTTTTAAGCGATAAGACTGCCTAATTGTTTTTTGTAATCTCATTACACTGATTTCTGGTATCAATTAAAGAATAAGTACCTACTTGTATTGTATTGTGATATTACACATAACAAGCGTCTTGCACTGTCAAGATTCGTTGCAACACTTCTTGACTTGTTTTTTTTTATTGAAGACCGCTCTATTTTTAAATCCCGTTACATTATGAAACTACATGGCTTGCTGTTACTTATTTTGTAAACGTAGTTTTCAATAAAGAGGCAGGTCATGCGTACCTTTTTTCTAATGCAGAAAATTAAAAATTAAGTATACAGCCACTCTCGATAGCCGCACCAACAAGATCCGGGTAGCCCCGATAATTTCCGGAAACGTGAAAGTTTACGACCGGGCAATACCCGTCCACTGCCCTTGTCGACATGTTATTATGTGTTACTTCACCCGGCTGTATTGCCCGTACTCATAAACAGGCCGGTTGTTTAACGCCTTTCGCTGGAGTATTAAAAATATGACCGGTTATACGTTCAAGCTTACGGTGTAGTCTAGTTTCAAGTTCGAATATTGAATAATCTATCTACGGTAAATTGCCACTAACTGGCTAGTGAAAAAAAAAACGGATCACTCAAGTATATAAGTCGAGCTTAGCCCGAATGTTTCGGACTGATTCGTAGTCCTACCTCTGGGAGCGCACGACCCAGCGGCGGCGGGACGCACACTGCATTTTTTTTATTTCATTATGATTGAGTCTCACGGTAGTTTCGTGTTAAAACTAACTGGCTACTGTGGAAAACGTCATCCTGCTACTGGCAACCAGTTTTGTGTGGCGACAATGAGTATGAATACTTTCGGAATGCTCTCAATCAATGCATTTCACTGTCTTAAAGATTATAATTGGAAAAGTGGCCAGTTACAGGAGTGGCCGTAATTGGCGATTTTCCCTAAATAAAACAAAGTCGTTTTAGTTACACTTACACCATTTAATAAATAGGTAAGTCAAGAACGGCTTGACGGATTTTTATGATCATTGACTTGTTGGATTTGACTGCGCGCCGAAAAGCAGAACAAATAAGTATTAACACTTATGGGAAAATTCACGAAAAAAAAACTTTTAAAACGTGTTGAGTGGCCATTGAAAATAAACCGGAAGTGCGAGTCGAACTCGCGCACGAGGATTCCGTATTAGCAGAACCCTGTTCCTATGCAAAACTGTCCGCAGTGTGGGGTCAGTTTATATTGGTCTGTGACATATACATATATGACATACAAAATTAAGTTTTTGAGAATTTACTGGGTAATAAGAGCTACGTTCATATCCAATTTCAAGTTTCTAGGATAACTGAAAGTACCCTTTAGGTTTTCACAGTACGGTATTTTGTTTTCTACGAAAAACAACCTTTTTAATGACTGTATATCTTTTGATTGCGTTGACTTAGATGTTTGATTTTTTTTGCAGCTTCAAGGGACTGCAAGCTTAAATATTTGATATTAATTTCAGCCTGCTACCTCCACGCGTTCCAGAAAAAAAGGGCCTTGACAGACAGACAGACAGACAGAAGGACAACAAAGTGATCCTACAAGGGTTCCGTTTTTTCGTTTTGAGGTACGGAACCCTAAAAATATGCTAAATAGCTTTCTAGTGGCAAGAGTCTCTGAGCTAAGCCGACAGACGGCCGAACGGATGCGTGAAGATACTACATATAACGGTTTTTTGTTGACAAAAGAACATCAAAAACTTGTAGCAAGTGGAGCAAGATCAAGCTAGTATAATTGGAGGTAACTTCATTAAATACCAAACACCCCTCCGGCTCATACACCTGTCATATTCGTAGCTCGTGTGACAGATCCAAATCCCAAGATCATTTGTAAAATTTAGGGTTTAACCCTTGTCCTGACACCTGTGACTTTGATTAACGATTCACTCAGATTCATACGGTTTAAGTACAATCCCTACCTGGGGTGTAATTCTCTAAGGTTATTTACGGCTGTCAGCATTGAAGTGTCAAATCAGCTGTCATTTGGTATCAAAAATTTAACACTTCAAGAATAACAACGCTGTCACCTGGTTTCTTACCACCGTAAAGTGCAATACAATACAAGAATTTTTTATTGAACACTGTATTATTAAAAACAAACAGAAAAGTAGGTACAAAGAAATTGCAAGGTAGCATTGGGCGGCCTTGTCTAGTGACAAGGCATAATCTCTACCAGACAACCATAATAGAACAAAATTCGGAATATTTTATTATATTTTACAGGTAACTATCGAAAATACAAAACATAAGCACAAAATACACACACATAATATATAATTAATGTTGTAAAGCACATATTTTAATATCTATTTTTTACGTTTTTTTATGGGTTTTCATCATGATTCATGCAAATCTTTTCCGTAAATTTGATAAGTAAATTTTACAACTGTTGAAAACAACTGTGCGAATCCGGCCCGAGTAGTTACGTTACCAAAATTATTATTTTTAACATTACTTATCTGACATGTAGAGAGAATGAGTGAAAGCAGATTTACAAAAAGGGTGAACGAAGGGAGAGTGGATGGAATAGTGGGAAAGCGAAGGCCTCAGCGAACGTACTAAAATCAAATCGGTGATATTCTGGAAGAAGGACAGGTCAGGAGTACCCAAAACTGGAGAGCATGTATGAACAATGTTATGAGATTAAAGGAAGCAAAGGTTGTATGTCAGAGGGTCGAGCACGACTTTACGAATGCTGCGTAACGTTACGGTTATCGTATCGAGATCGAGAAACTTCATACTAAATTTTAGTTCCAAATACGCTCACGGGCGGGCGCGGTTCCTAGCGTCATACCAACTCGACAACGTTTACTATTCGAATTTACGTGACGCAGGTTTTGAAAAGTCGTGCTCGACCCCCTGGATCGTAGCAAGTGGAAGTCTGTGGTCTCTGCCAACCCCTCCGGTAAACAGGCGTGACTGTATGTATGTATGTACTTATCTGACACTGAAATTATTGTCCCCATTAAAACGCCAAACGCTACTAACGGCCGCCCGTCCGCTCAATCATAATCAATACCCGCCTAATTTATTTGACAATCGTCTGACGTGTACACTGGATTAATTGCAAGAGTTAATTGGCCCGGCGGCCACACAATAGCACAGTAAACATTATTTAATTGCCAATTAACTGGGCCTTTTGAATGCTTTGTGTGGGTCGCGGGGAGGATTAACGTGAGTGATGAATGTTTTGATGGTAATATTTAGGGTTCCGTACCTCAAAAGGAAAGAGGGCACCCTTTGGTCACCCTATTGTTGACACGTGGGTATGTATATGTAAGTATCGCATAGGTTCCCAAACCTTTTCAGAATGCGCCCCCCACGTATATTTCCTAAAATTACTACGCCTCCAAGTCTCTGTTACTACTACGAGGAGACGTCAACGTGAGCCGCTATCGAACTTGGGTGGTGTCGTATAATTAGTAATGGTGAATGGTTTAATTTTTTACTCTGTGCCCCCCCTTGAGTCAGTCAGGGGGGCGCGCCCCACAGTTTGAGGACCGCTAACGCATCGCTACTTTTAACATGAAACTACCGTGAGACTCAATCATAGTGAAATAAAACGGATCACTCACGTATATAAGTCCAAGAGGAAGGACTACAAATCAGTCAGAAACAAGTCGGGCTTAACTCGACGTATGTAAGTGAGTGATCCGTTTTATTTCACCATGATGTATCGCTACTTCGGCGCTGTCATCTAGTTCTCGGTGACGTGACGGTGACGGTGGCGGTGGACAAACGGCCTTAAAGGATCGCTTTGTGTCCGTCCGGCTGTTTGTTCGTCTATCAAGACACTTCCCGTTGAACTAGAAACATGAAATTTGGCAGCAAGTCAGGTTTCACTACACAAGTCAAGGAAAATATCCGAAAGGCGTTAGATACAGAACCCTTGGTGCGCGAGTCCGACTCGCACTTGGTAGGTTTTTTAATTGAGCGTGTGAAGGGGCTCTGGGGGAACAGAAAACACAGATCAAATTTATTTTGGAGTTACGTAACATGTCGCTGTTGAAGTAATTCCTACTTAAGGGCGAAATTCAAGATGACAAAATATCACATACACGTGTAATAAAGCTAAATAATGAATTATATCCAACTACGTAAATATTTTATATTGAAGCCGTGATAGCCTAGTGGCTTGACCTGAGGTCTCTCAAGCAGAGTGTCGTGGGTTCAAATCCCGGCTCGCACCTCTGAGTTTTTCGGAATTTATGTGCGGAATTATATTTGCAATTTATCATGAACTTTTCGGTGAAGGAAAACATCGTGAGGAAACCTGCACACACCTGCGAAGCAATTCAATGATGTGTGTGAAGTTCCCAATTCGCACTGGGCCCGCGTGGGAACTATAGCCCAAGCACTCTCATTCTGAGAGGAGGCCTGTGCCCAGCAGTGGGACGTAAAAAAGGCCGGTGATGTGATGATGTGATGACGTAAATATTTGAACGATATTTTCATTTTAAATTGATAGTATCGATTCTGAAAAAAAGTTTTGCCATATTAAAAACAAGCAGGTAATTTATTGGTCGAATGCATGGTCTGCATTAACCAATAACAATCTCTGTGTACTGAAAATATACCATTGCTATTAAAACCTGTCATCAATACAAATTATATTCTCATAGAGGTACTTAGCACATTTCTTTTTCGAATCACCACACAATACAAATCCAACATAAAATTATATAGGTTTAGGTACACGTGCCTTATTCCTAAGCGTTTTAGCCCGCGGCGTCAAACAAGAAACAAAAATGGCGGCTAATCCGTCAAACTGCTCGTCAAGGATCAAGATGTAATGGACGACAAACATTGACACTTCCGAAACGTGACCGCACAGCTTATGAAAGGATCAAAACCTTTTTCTTTCGGCCCCTTTTTATACCTGTCTTGAGCGCTCCATTACACATAATACCTATTAATTTAATAAGAGTTTTTTCCTAAATGGGTTTTATGCAAATTCGGAATGTACCGTGTTTTGGTTTGATATTCGTCTATTTCTTTAGGTTCTTCCAATCGTTACTGTTCCGCATTGTTCGATACTTTAAAAATATCGGGTGTCGTTCAAGAGTCAGAAAGCACTTTTTTTAGCAAATTAAACAAAACAGTGCCCTAAGCACGACTTGTCGAATCCTGCGTCACGTAAAATCGAATAGTAAACTATAACGAGTTTGTATGACGTTTGGAACAGCGCCCGCCCGTGAGCGTATTTGGAACTAAAATTTAGTATGAGATTTCTCGATCTCGATACGATAACCGTAACGTAACGCAGGATTCGACAAGTCGTGCTTAGGGCACAGCAGCAGGCACCCATAAAACTACTTAATATATTGAAATGAAATATAAAATTGATACTCGTACGTATTTATATACCCAACCCCCAAATATATTTCCACGGCCATTTCGAGACGCCCACGGCTATACATGCTCATTTATTTGCAAGCCAAAGCATATTCATATCAAAATTACTAACGCATCAACTGGCGCACAGGAATCTGTGAGATCACTGAAGGGCTCTTCACAAGATAGTTACGAAATTTGTGGTAGTTGCGAACTTTCGACCTATAAGTTGTGTCGTTAACCCTATGAACTGTCGTATGGCGGGGCAAGTGCTGATACGGGGCGCGATTACGTCAAAGTGGACTACGGAAGTTTTTGGATAAGATAATTTGCCCGCTTTGTCAGTAGTTACGAGGTCGCGTAGAGGCGTTACGAACTGCTACGCTCTTGCTACGGCGTATGCCTGGCAATGATGAAGGTTATTTTTATGGTGGATATCTTTATTCATTTGTTTGCTATTTTAATTGGAATTTTCGGAATTGCAAATCAAAGACTGTTAAATTAAAGTGTTTAATCTGTAAGAGAAGTGGATGTTTGCCGCAAGAGTGGGACCGCAGGCTTGAGTATTTGGTATTAATTTTAGCATGCTACCTCCAGGTGTTCCAGAAAAAAAGGGTCTTGACAGACAGACAGACAGACAGACGGACAACAAAGTGATCCTATAAGGGTTCCGTTTTTTCCTTTTGATGTACGGAACCCTAAAAAACGAAGTACAAGTTTGTTTTAATTTCCTCTACTTGCCTTTTGTAAAGCATGCATAACATTACATTGTAAATATGAACTCCTGCATGCCTCATCTGTAAGTTTCTCGACTGTGCGGCTTGAGCAAGGCCGACAGGGTATTATCTCCGTATAACGGATTTACAACGTAATGACGGACTTTGAGTGGCGTGGGTAATGAGGGACACGAATCAGCTGACGGCCGTGTGAACCAAGAATACAGGTAGGTAGGAAGGTAGGTAGGTAGGCAGGAAGGTAAGTAGGTAGGTAGGCAGGTAGGCAGGTAGGTAGGTAGGTCGTTAGGTAGATAGGTCTTCTTCTCAATCGTGCACTCTTGACAGAGGTCGGTTTCTGCGCCACCGCTGCCTTCGCGATGCGTCGCCATATAACTCGATGTTTGTCAGAGTGGCAGACGTATGTGTATCGTCTGACGTTACTTTAACCCTGTGTTAGTGTGTAACCCAGAGGCCCGAGTACGAATATTCCAATCCTGCGTAACGTGACGTTACCCTGTAGACATCGAAAAACTTCATACAAAATTTTAGTTCCAAATACGCGCGCGCATGGGCGAGCGCTGTTCCAAACTTCATACTAATTTGTCGATACCGTTACTACTCGATTACGTTACGCAGTATTCGAATATTCGTACTCGGGCGTCTGGGCACAATTCTAAATTCAAAATTTAATTCAGCAAATAATAGGCAGTTGAATGCTCTTTACACGTGATTTTTTGAGTCTACCAGCGCTTTCGGAAAGACCCATGATTGCCAGGAAAATTCGCCGCAAGAAACTTGTCACAAAGTGTTTTTTTTTCTAAAAACAAGTCGGTCGGTCGAGCGAAAAAATGTCGGTGCATAAGTCGGCCTTAGAAGTCACACAGAAATTGCCACAATTCAAATCCCCTACATTTTCAACCGACATGGGACTAACTAACACAATTTTCACCCAAAACCGCTAGTTATCGTTATAATTGCAATAAAACCTAATTGTTAGTGGCTCATTAGAATAAAGGTTATAGCCAGAATGTGGTGTAATGGAGCTAATTATATATTCTCGGAGGGGTTTCAATTTGGTTTTTATCTCACCCTCTACACTCAAGAGCAAATAAAACGGGTCACTTTGTATGGAATTGTTCATACAAAGTGACCCGTTTTTATTGCTGTTGAGTATATTTTAATGGGTAGTGTTTGGAGAGGCTCTTTATGACTCCAGCGGAATGCGGACTGGTTTTTGAGGCACAAAATCGGTTTTTTAGTCTGTATAATGACGCACTGGGACTCCTCATATCTTCTATACATTAACCAGGTTATGCCCCGCGGCTTTGCCCCCGTATATTATTTCAAAATGGGCTAGTTCCCTATCCCGTGGGAATTTCGAAAAATCCTTTCTAAATGCACCTCTAAGATAATCAAGGTATATGTATACCAAATTTCAAGTCTTTAGGTCCAGTGTTTTAGGGTGTACGGTCAGTCAGTCAGTCACGGTACTGTTTTATAGGTATAGATAGATTGATAGATCATAACAAAAAACAAATAATTTTATACATAGTAGAAAAACCTTTCCCCACGGGCCAGGCAAAATTCAATCTTATGAAAATGACATAAGCATTTTGACAGGGGAAAGCTTTCTCACTTTTACTATAGGTACCTATATATTTGTACCTGTTTCAATTCAATTCTATTTGGCATTCGCTATTGAAGGGACTAGATACAATGAAATTATTTTTAGTATCTGGCCCTAGTTATATTACCTATTTACTTACACTCTGGCCCAGCGAACTTTAACTTTGCCAAATTTCGGTTACATGTTCATTGCACTTTGCTCCAATAAAAATGATGGTGTAATTAAAAATGGCTGCCCATTTGTCGGCACCATTTCGAAAAAAACTCCCCCTCAGGGTTTCATATTTACACAGTTTTATTACGACCGCCTCCATTTAGCAACAATATGAAAAAGGGAATAAATTTTTGGCGGCAAAAATAAAAAGCGCTGCGGCATAAACGCACCGCAACGTTGCCCAGCATTTTACATTTAACTTTTTAAAAGTTGCTTTTAGGGTTCTGTACCTCAAAAGAAAAAAATGGAACCCTTATTAGAATCGCCTTCATTGTCCGTCGGTTTGTCAAGACCCTTTTTCTCTAGAACGCGTGGAGTTAGCGAGTTGACATTGTTATCAAATATTTATGCCTGCAATCCTTTGAATCTGTAAAAAAAAATCTATGTCAACGCAAACAAAAGACACAGACGTTTATCACAACTAATCAGGTAAATCTGAAAATCTTACATTTTTATGTCTGTCTGTATACATATGTCCTTGACCAATATAAACGACCGACTGCGTCCGGTTTGCTCAAAAGCATGGCAAATTTGGTACACATTCGTACGGAACCCTCGGTGAGCGAGTTTAATTTGCTCTTGGCCGGTTTTTTAAACATGTATCTCGCAATATGAGGTAAGCTTAATCTGGAGCATGCTTAATTATTTGTCGGGTTGCTAATGTAGAGAGATAACTACACCGTACAGTCAGCAGCAGAAGTAGCTAAGCAACCGAAGCGGTCACTATGATCTGCACAAGCTCTTATGTCTGTTACAATAGAGCTGTGTTTAAATCATTGTGACCACTTCGGTTGCTTAGCTACTTCTGCTGCTGACTGTACTGTTGGCTTACACGTTAAGGTAAAGCCTTTTTAGTCTGGCTATAAAACTTCAAGGTGAAAAGTTTTTTTTTTTACCTGACTGTTTGAGGAGGGTTATGTCCTTCGAGCGTGTATGTCTAATTCTTTGGCACGCTCTACAGGGTGACGGATTTCAACGTATGAGGTGTCATTGGATTCGTCTCAGTTGTGGGAGAGACATAGGGTATATTATTACCCAGAACCGCAGTCGGGTTTTCTGTTTTTAATTTTATGTTGGTTAGGTTAGTTTTTTTTTTATTCAGTTATTCCAGGAGTAGCTAAAGCCATGACCATGTCATTCTTTACGAAATGCGTTAGTTATAATACTTAGTCGTCCTTCGTCAAGTATTTTATGAGACTCAACATAATGGGAATTCAACATTCGGGGAATCCAACGTAATGGGAATCCAACTTGATGGTCCGGAAGGATTACTACGTGGAATATCCATGCTCGTTTTAGACTCTAACTCTGTTATTCATAAACCTACATTAACTAAAATGCCGTTAAAGTTCGCTTGTCCTTTTTTGTCACATTGACATTTCCGTTACTAAGAAGAGGACAAAACATATTTTAGCTAATAGAGGCTTGAGTGATGTTTATGAATAAGGCCGTAATACGGTTTTTTTTTTTACTTTTATAAATTTGTAGTATTGACAACACAAATTCTCAAACTAAGGACCACTCTTTTAAAATCTGAACTGTATCCCATTCGTGGAACATATCATAAGGTTTAATAAAGTCGCACTTGGCGTGGCGGGCTCTTGTACAGTCAAGGGCACCATATGTATACACCACAGAGTCCCAAAAATATGTATACAGACCTTATTACTGCGAAGGTAAGGTTGATGTATACATATTTTTGCAACTTTGCGCGGATCCGTGTCTTTGACTTTGACTGTACCTGCTTATGAACGTAGCTTTAATTGTGGAGCGGAATTACACGTGCGTACCAGACCTAATGTAATCCCCGAGCTGTTAGTGGTCCCGCCCTGGCACTTTGACAGGATGAGAAATTTGACAACTTTTTACTTTACTTTTTTGTCCAATCGTGGTGTAGGGGGAAAGCACACGACCCGGAGTGTCGAGGATCCGGGTTCGATTCCCGGGGTTGGCATTTTTCTGATTTTTTTTTCTGTGTATTCATGTTTCTTTTAACACGTTGAGTGCGGTACAAGTCAATTTTGAATCGTATTGGACTTTCGCTTGGTGCGACGTTAGAAAATAGGTTGTCTCTGTCTGGTGCGGAGACGATTTAACTATGAAATCCTATTGGCCAGAAAAAGTCAAGTAGGTATACATTATTTGTTATTGCTTTAAATACTATCCAATAGAAGCCTTAAAAATATACAAGACGAATTCGACTCGTACCGCACTGGACGACAAAAAAATAAAATCAGTGGATACTGGTCAAAAGCGTCTCGTAAGCTACCGTCTTGTATCGCACCGCGGGAACTTGTCAGTGCAGGCTAGTGCGGTGATCAAGTACTGATGAGTTTACGAAATTACGTTCGTTGTTTGTTAAGTTTCGTGGTAAAATGAACGCCCCAAGGAAGAGATCGCGTAAAATGCTACAAAAAGTGTTTGATAAGATGGAGAAAAATTAAAAATCTGATGACCAAAATTTCACAATTTTAGGGAGAAGCACAGGTGAGAGCGAGTCAAAAAAATGCGTCTTTGAAGATGTTAACCTGCCACAAATATCAAGTTCCGGTACAAGTAAGCCACTACACTCCATTATGGAATCAACGATAACCACTTTATAGAAAAATCGGCCATTCAAGCCACATACGCCTACTTTATCTAAAGTTGAAAATCGCGGTCAAAAACCAGTGAGTAATAAATGTCATTAAAATCTGTAACTTTTATTAGTTTTAAATAATTATAAACATTGATCTCATTAAAAACTGTAATTGATCTCAAATAAATAAATATCGATATTTTGTTGTACTGTAAATTATCGATACAACTAACTTAGACCTGTTCCCGTGGTGCGGTACGAGTCAATTTTGTATCGTTAATTAGATATCTTATAATTCCTAAACCAAAGCCACTAGTTCGTGGCGACAATAAATTAAGGTGATTCAATTCTTTAACTTTCTATTGCAAACCTTAAATTGATATTTTGTAGAACCAATTAAGATATATTAAGCAAAACTTATTCGTCTAATTACAAGCTTTTATAGTCTTGTACCGCACCAATCAAAAAATACGTTACAATTCCAAATTGGTATGTATAGCACTGAGCGTAAGTTTTAATAATGGAGCCTCGCATTCAACGTGTTAATGGCGGGTCAGGGAGTAGCTGGCGATGCGATATTGTCACATACGGGGAGCTGTGCCCTAAGCACGACTTTACGAATCCTGCGTTACGTTACGGTTATCGTATCGAGATCGAGAAACCTCAAACTAAATTTTAGTTCCAAATACGCTCACGGGCGGGCGCTGTTCCAAACGTCATACAAACTCGTCATAGTTTACTATTCGAGTTTACGTGACGCAGGATTCGACAAGTCATGCTTAGGGCACTGTTTTATTCAGCCAAAGAATATTATAACGTTTGATAACGTAACGATAAACGACACTAACGCATGTGTGCAGTAAACGACCTTGCGCCTGTGTGCATTTCAAGACGCGACCAGAGGGTCGAGCAACTATTACCCCTTAATGTTATAAATAGATACCTTCCTGATGTAATAAAAACTAAATTCATCTAGGGTCAAAGAATATATATACTAACGTAAAAAGAAACGACACGGACGCATGTGTGCAGTAAACTAGTGCGTTGTTATTGTGTGCGTATCAGTGCCCTAAGCACGACTTGTCGAATCCTGCGTTACGTTACGGTTATCGTATCGAGATCGAGAAACCTCATACTAAATTTTAGTTCCAAATACGCTCACGGGTGGGCGCTGTTACAAACGTCATACAAACTCGATAACGTTTATCATTCGATTTTACGTGACACAGGTTTCGAAAAGTCGTGCTCGACCCACAGACATCACGAGAGATTTTTCACGTGTGGTCGCGGGTGAGCAAACTAATTGTTTTTAGTTCATAAATATGGACCTCCGCAAAGTAATGCCTGATTCAATATAGAGCAATTGTAACTTGTTTTTAGAAAAAAACTGTGCCGAGTTCTTGCGGCGCATTCCTCTTGGCAATCATGATCCTTCCGAAAGCACTGGTAGACTCAATAAATAACGTGTAACAGAGCAAATTTTAATTTTTCATTTAATTTTCATGTACACAGAGGGTCGAGCACGAGTTTTCGAATCCTGCGTAACAATAATCGAGTAGTAACGTTATCGAAAATTTCGTATTTGAAATTAAAATTTAGCATGAAGTTTGTCGATTTCGGTACGATAACGTAACTTAACGCAGGATTCGGAAACTCGTGCTCGTAGTTTCAAATGTTCAATTCAATTATTTGAAATATTTTTAGTAAAATTTTACACGCTTTGACATTTTACTTTATTATTTGACAGTTATTCAATGTAATTATAACCTTTTCATAAAAAACCGTAGCGGCTGTGATAAATAATTTTTATAGGTCACTCGTGCATAAGCCCGACCACTTAATAATTCAATGTGCCCCGGCCACAACCTGAATATCCTTTTATTCGATTAAACATTTTAACATAAATTGCGCTCTACTTTTTTAATTAATCCTAAAGGAAATGCAAAATCTTCATAATTTCACCAAAAACACCATCATCAGCATGTAACCGAAAGACGTCCACTGCTGGACATAGGCCTCCCCCGGGGCTCTCCACTCGGACCAGTCTTGTGCCTTCGGCATCCACCGCGATCCCGCGATCTTTACCAGGTCATCGCTCCATCTTATTGGAGGCCTACCGACAGCTCGCTTCCCGGTCCGCGGACGCCATTCGAGAACCTTCTGACCCCATCGGCCAACAGTCCTGAAAACCAAAAACTTAACAATGTGAAAAAGGGAGCCAAGTTCAACACTGAACAAAAGAGGTGAAATCTAAACGGATGCCAAGTTTTATTCAAGAGCTTCCAAGGCAAGGCAAGGCTTTCCATCTTAGTCATAATGCTATCTTAAGCGACATTCTGCTTGAGAGGCCCATAGCCATAGATCAAACCACCACCTACCACGGCACCACGGCTACCACGGCTGTAAGAACATACAGCATAACTTTATTAAAAACTCTGTAATCGATTACGCTGGCCACTAACTTAGCCTCAAGTTTAAGTGCCATCTTGACCGTAAATTGCAAGTTATTCAGCGCCGAGCCGAGTCCCTTATGCAAGTTATAGCTTGTTTAAGTTGAAGTTCAGTGCCCTAAGCACGACTTGTCGAATCCTGCGTCACGTAAACTCGAATAGTAAACTATAACGAGTTTGTATGACGTTTGGAACAGCGCCCGCCCGTGAGCGTATTTGGAACTAAAATTTAGTATGAGATTTCTCGATCTCAATACGATAACCGTAACGTAAAGCAGGATTCGACAAGTCGTGCTTAGGGCACTGAATGTACAGCTAGTAGGTACAGCTCACGAAGCGTTGTACGACGGCTAGCGAAATCAGTCACAAATGAACACAGTGCTATGATTGTGCGCGGTTTCTGGTTTGTTCTGTATTCTGGGCTCGAACCCATAACATTCTGCTTGAAAGGTTTGGTCAAAACACCAGATCATAACATAATTAAAAACTCTGTAACCGATCCCGTTGGCCACTAACTTAGCCCAATTTTAAGTTCCATCTTGACCGTAAATTGCAAGTTATCCGGCACGAGCCCCTTATGCAAGTTAGCTTGTTTAAGTTTAAGTTACGAAAGTATGAAGATGGCTGCCGCTGTGAAATTTGTTTTGACGCTAATAAATTAAATTGTCAAGGATGATGGCGAAGTTTTAATCTGAGTCGAGCTACCACTTAATTATAATTATCAAAGAAAACTTTACTTTTAAATGTTTCGGATAATCCTATTGAAATATTAATAATGAGTATGGTGTGTATGAAATTAAGGGCGTATTTCACGGGTATTTAGTACTAGCCGCTGCCCGCGACTTCGTCCGCTGTCTTGGTCAGCGCTATCCCGTGGGAACTATGCAATTTTCCGGACCTAGATCAGACTAAGTAGATTTATTTACACAACATTAAAATTATACATGACAGAATATTACATTTTGTTGACATCGTCAAAAACTATAATGTGCCTTTATAATCTTACTTACTGTGAAGTTTCATTAAAATAAGTTCATTAGTTTTTGTATGAAAGAGAAACTTACATGCAAACGTCCATTTCTTTCTTCACAATCTTTGACGTTTGTAATATTAGTAGGATTTTCGGACCAGTTATTTATGAGTTGCACTGCACTGCAGATAAAATGCGTTAATGATTCTGCGTACCTAACTTGACATGCATCCAAATCGCGAAGAATGATTAAATTGCAATGCTATGAACGTGATCAAAAATGGGATAGGTACAATATAGGATAAAGGGATAGGACGTACTCGTATCACTACGCAAGAATAAGCGCGCGCTGCGGTTTTTTTATAGTACGAAAAATTTTATTATCGTGCGACAAAAATCGTAATAGGTACTTACGCGATCCGTAGTCTTTCTAACTGGCGGACTCTTTAATTCAAAATGGAGAAAAGCTAATACACTCCCAGGACATGTAAATCGAGCCACCTTGCGAAACGACGACACACAACTTTCATTTCGTTTTTCAAATTTAAAAATTCTAATTTGGAACAAAACGTCGTGAAAACGCCAGCATTAAAACTGCACTAAAATTGTTTCTTCGTTAAGTAGGTAATATTTTTGTATTAAACCAGCTTATGCCCCGCGGCTTTGCCCCCGTGAAATATTTCAAAATGGGCTAGTTCCCTATCCCGTGGGAATTTCGAAAAATCCCTTCTTAGTGCACCTCCAGGATGCTCAAGGTACATATGTGCCAAATTTCAAGTCTCTAGGTCCAGTGGTTTAGGCTGTCCGTTGTCTGTCAGTCAGTCATTCATTCAGTCAGTCAGTCACGGTACTGTTTTATAGGTATGGAAGGTGGCTGGATTTACGTCTCTTACGCCGACTTGCGCTATTCTGAGCTACACACTAGCTCGGGGTAAGAGTCTAATCCAGGTCGGTTCATAGTGTAGTTTAAAGTTAACCCAAACACATCGCGTGTTCCAAAACCAGTAACACAGACATCCAAGCAACATCTGTTGGAAAGTTGGTCAGCCCATAAATCTAGTGGGCCAGTCTCCAGGGTGCCTCTTTTGACCTTTGGCCGCAGCCCGTTGCTTACAGCAACATTTCGCGACCCACTTTCAGTGCCCTAAGCACGACTTGTCGAATCCTGCGTTACGTTACGGTTATCGTATCGAGATCGAGAAATCTCATACTAAATTTTAGTTAGAAATACGCTCACGGGCGGGCGCTGTTCCAAACGTCATACAAACTCGTTATAGTTTACTATTCGAGTTTACGTGACGCAGGATTCGACAAGTCGTGCTTAGGGCACAGATCTGCCCTTTGTTTTCACTAAACTAAAACTGGCCAAATGCGAGTCGGACTCGCATGACGGTTTTCATCACTGTTAAGTATTTAACGGTGGATTTTTTTAACTTCTCTCATGGCTTATTATTGAAGGAAACACTAGAGTTACACAGATAAATACGAGTTTATTTGTGTAACTCTAGTGTTTCCTTCAATAATAAGCCATGAGAGAAGTTAAAAAAATCCACCGTTAACAAACACTAGAGTTACACAGATAAATACGAGTTTATTTGTATTATATGGTTAGCAGAGAGACATGACACAAAGTGAATGAAAGGTGACACAGACAGACAAAAATAGAATAGTAAAAACATATTCAAAAAACATACGCAGTATCAAAAATGGCCAGGGTGTTATATTATAAAAATAAACACAAAGGTTTAACACTTATATTTTATGTTACAGCGCTGGTAATTTAAAGAGTCTACCTATAGTAGGTACCATTATCAAAATCGAGTAAATAACAATCCCGAAGGGGGGCATTAATATTTATTTTTATTATTTCTTTTTTTCTGTGAAAATTTCAAGAGTGTAGCTATTATGGTTCCAAATAGACACAGCCTCGGTTATTAAAGGCTTATGGCCTTATTCACAAACGTCACTCAAGCCTCCATTAGCTAAAATAGGTTTTGTCTTCTTCTTACTAACGGAAATGTCAATGTAACAAAAAGGACAAACGAAATTTAACGGCACTTTAGTTAAAATACGTTTATGAATAATAGGGTTAGTAAATTAGGCCATTGGAACTCTTGATACGGAACCCTAAAAGATTATTATCTGTGATTAAATGGTGCTGTTTTGTTTATGCTGGAATGCACAAGAGTGGTCCAAGTCTCTAAGGACGGCAGCAGCAGTACTCGACCTATGTGACCCATTTCCAGGTGTATTTTTTTTATAAAAAGGGTAAAGGTTGAGATTGAATGATGCTCTCTTCTATCTATTAGTCTGTACATGGCTAGTCTCAAGGGGGTAGAAGCGTTCGCCCTTTGTTTTCGTAGGTCACATAAGTGACCGACTTTCAAGGTACTTCTTTTTTTTTCATAATTTTATTCATCATCATCATCATGTCAGCCGAAAGACGTCCACTGCTGGGCGGCGGCATCCCACGCCGCTCACCACTCAGACCGGTCTTGTGCTTTCCGCATCCACCGCTGTCCCGCGATCTTCACCAGTGCTCTAAGCACGACTTGTCGAATTCTGCGTTACGTTACGGTTATCGTATCGAGATCGAGAAATCTCATACTAAATTTTAGTTCCAAATACGCTCACGGGCGGGCGCTGTTCCAAACGTCATACAAACTCGTTATAGTTTACTATTCGAGTTTACGTGACGCAGGATTCGACAAGTCGTGCTTAGGGCACAGGTCGTCGCTCCATCTTGTTGGAGGCCTACCGACAGCTCGTCCTTTATTTCATTTATTTTTATATTGAAACTGTCACTAAGTATTATAATTATGTTTAACTAAGGCCTGTCAAATTATTTTCTTCCAAATAAAATATCACGCAGTTTGCAGACGCGTTGAAAACCTAGAGAGCTATGATGAAATGCCTATTGTGCCCGTAATTACACTGGCTGTCTTACTCTTCACACCGGAACACAACAGTGCAAGCACTGCTGCTTATAGGCAGGATTAGCGAGTAAGATAGTGGTAGGGATTCGGACGAACCTCGCACAAGGTTCTACCACCCGCAATTATGCACCTTATGCACTAATTTCATAAATGTACGTTCATTAAATATTTTCCGCAAACGCTTCTAAAATTATAATGATAGCATTTTACTTGTGAATCTATTATCTGAAGAAGCCACAATCCGTAATTCAACTAGACTTCGAATAATGAAAGCTCGGCAGAACAGAAAAATGTTTTTCGGTTTCATTTTTGTCCGGTGGTCCAAGACACAAGTTATATCTTTTAGATATTCTTTTAAGATGTACAGTAAGTATACTAAGTGCAACTGTTGCACAATTGTAGCACGAAAATCGAAGTATTGATTTGATTTTTATCTATAATCAAAAAGAAGAACCACTTTCTTTTCGTTCAATCGCATTTCCATTTCGAAACGACATAAGTTTTTTTTTATACAACGAGGAGGGAAAACAAGCAGTGGGTCACCTGATGGTAAGTGATCACCACTGCTCATGGACACCCGTAACACCAGGGGTTTGCAGATGCGTTGCCAACCTACGAGGGGCGGCTGATAAGTAATCTCCTTGGTCAGAAACATATACAAAAATAATGCTGGCTGGTATGGATTTACATTCGTTTGTTATTCTATTTTCAAAATGTATTACATTCATTTGTTTATTGCATCACGTTTATTTGTCTCCTACAATTGTTTCAAACATGTCGGTAGAAAAAGTGAAAATGGATAAAATCGAGCGTTGCCTCTTTGTATAGCAATGCCTATGCGTTGGCCGAGGAACGCGCCAGCCCTTTGGTCACCTGTAATTTTGATCAATTTTTTTCTTAGGGTACTTATGGGTTGAAATCATAACAGTCTTATCACACTGGCGATTTGCTAGCGAGTTTTGTATTGAGGCGATCACGCAACGTGTTCGTCGCAAGCGATATTAGTATGAAGCACTCGCTCGCAAATCGCTAGTGATGTGATAAGACTCTAAAGCGTTCATTATCTTAATTTTATTAACCGACTTCAAAAAAGGAGGAGGTTCTACGTTCCACTGTATGTCTTTTTTTTTGGAGTATGTTTTTGCACTTTTTATTTTTTTTCTATTTTTATGGTTTTCCCGTTAATTAGTAAGTAAGTAAGTAAAGGCTTTACTGTACAGAAAATACAGAAGTAAATACAAGTTACAAACAGCGAGATACAAGTACAAAGGCGAACTTATCCCTATAAGGGACTTCTACCAGTCAACCTTTGAGCGGCAGAGAGGAGTAGTTAATTAAGGGTTAAATTAGTACCTATCGGAATGTCGAAGATTTGGGTTCGATTCCCGGGGCTGGCATTTTAATGTTTTTTTTTCTGTGTTTAAGTGAGTATTTTAAAAGTATAATTACTCTAAAGCGTTATTACAAATCATGAAGGAGAGAGAGGTGGCGCTTTAAACATTCGCTTAACACTCGCACTGCCTCGCTCTGAGACGGCCATATTGGATCACTGACGGGGTTTGCTGGCGCGCCGCGGTCTGACCCGCTCGCCGCCGGCGCCGCCTGCAGACAGCGCTTAGTGCCGTGGCGTTGTTACTGTCACACATTTTCAGGAAGATTAGAAGCTAACACTATTATAATTTTATATTTTTTAATGCGCCGCAACTTTCCGTGTCTATTTTTCTGTTAGGAAGAAGGTTTTAGTGAAATAGAACGGATCACACACGTATGTAAGCGCGACGTGTTTCGGACTAATTGGTATCCTTCCTCTGGGAGCGCACGACCTGGCGCACTGCGCGCCGCGGCTCTGCTCGCACGACTGCTAGGAGCAGCTGACAGGGGCACACATCTGCTCTCGTTTTCATCATCATTAATAGTAGTTTCATGTTAATAGTAGTTTATGCAACTGCTACATAATGAGTGTTTTAAGGCCTAATTATGTGGAGTTGCATACATTACTTTATGTACACACATATTATAAGTACTCTAAGATGGGTTCAGAAGCCGAAGGCATATATCATACCCATACCTGTCACGAATTTGACTGTTTTTTTTAATCATAGACAAACATACCGAGCTGACTTTTCGTAAACTGTTTTTTTTTTGTAAAAAAAAAATCAATATCACATTATTAATTATACATGTCGGACTGAACTCGACTTATATACGTGAGTGATCCGTTTTATTTCACTATGATTGTAAATTACGTTGGTCGTCAAATTCGAAAAATTGAATTAGATATCGAAGAGTCATTACGACATCGAATTCGATGTCGTAATGACTATTACTTTACTGCAGGACCTGCTGGTCGTGGTGAGGCGACGATGTACTGCAATGCTGGTCATTTTCTACGGTTTCTGAACGCATTTTAGAGGACTTATGATATGTGTGTAGATAAAAGGAAGAACGTTTCTTTAATAATCGACGACCACTTTTGAAACGAGTTTGTTTAGTGTTTATTTTTCAATATGATAGTTTCTAGTCGTTACAGCCTAGTGGTTTAGTTTGATCTTTGCCTACGGCCCCTCAAGCAGAGGGTCGTGGGTTCGCGCCCTATCACCTCTGAGTTTTACGGAACTTATTCGAGAAAACATATGTAAGGAAACCTGTCGAAGAAATTCAATGATGTTTGTGAAGTTCCCAATCCGCACTAGGCCCGCGGGGGAATAATAGGCTGAGCTATCTCATTCTTATTATGAGACCTGTGTCCAGCAGTGGGACTTAAAAAATGCTAGTGATTGTGTGGTGGTCCCTACGAGCACGGTGGTATAACTTAGAACAAAATGTACACTTGGTTGTCCAGCTAATTTCAGTAGTCACTCAAGTTACATTGTATAGTATATACTTAAGTAATATTCTATTTGGTTGGGTTATAGACATGAAGTTGTTGTCACACGTCGATAGGTGGTGCTAATATCAATATAGTTTATACTGAAGTTTTAAATTTTTGAATAAATATTTTATTTTCGCTTAATAAATGCTCTCATTCATCTTTCCTTGTTTAAAAATGCACTTATGCTAATTAATTATTTTGTGAGCACTGGTAACATCGACGTTTTTAATAATAGTAATGTCTTATCTAAAATATCATTACACGCATCAGTTTTTCTTACGCTAGAATATTATATAGAATATTCTATGGACACTGGTTGAGTTAGCGTATCATTCTGCAAGTAAACCCTAATAAAATGGGGCGAAAACTTAGATTTTTAGTAATTTAGGCGGTTTTGATATTTATTTAGATTTTTTTATTTACTAAAAACAACGTACAGTGAAGTGAAGTGGAACGGAACGAATGAATAATGGCCGCGATTATCTCTCTAATCTGTGGTTTTTCACATTCACCAGGTGTCTAAGTTGGAGTTGGAATGCCTGATAAAAAGAAAATGTGTAAAAAATAAAGCACTGAATGATTATCAAATTCATCAAAACGGGAAATTGGGCAATTTCTATTACACCATGTTCTAATGTATATAATAGAACATGGTGTAATAGCAATTGCTCAAAGTAAATTATTTTAACATTTAGGAAACTAGACGTCAATGACGTCATCGCATATTTTGCCGTCACACAGCACCAGATGTCGCTGTGTGCGAAACGTTGAAGTGACATCTCTATCTCAGTTAAAAAAAGGTACTCTGTGCCTACGAGTTGACCAGGCTAACTGTTTCTTTCTTTCTTTCTTTATAGCACTCTGCCCGGTCGGGCAGATGTTTGTATGATGAATATGAATGTTTGTTCTCGGGTCTTGGATGTTTAATATGTATTTAAGTATGTATTTATCAATATAAGTTTGTTTATCCGTTGTCTAGTACCCATAGTACAGGCTTTGTCTAGTTTGAGACTAGGTCAATTGGTGTCAGTTGTCCAATGATATTTATGTTATTCTCAGCACACGTTGCCTAAAATTTCCACCGGAAAACCATTTACTCGTTAAACACGTAGAATTAATCGAATGCACGTCCGTGCCAACAAAAACAAACATCAAATTGATTTAACCCTCTAACTTTTTCTTCCTCAAAGTATCGACGAATCCTAAGCATTTACCTGTTTAACCCTGCGGATGCCTGTCGCTGGCAGACGCGGCCGGATATTCAAAACTGTCCGGTTAATCAGTGGACCGACGGGGAGGGGCACTGATATTGTATTAAGGCCTTTACCTTATTGGAGGGAGGGGGGGGGGGGGGGGGGTTAAAATGCGAAATGAGTTTTTTTTGTTATTGATGTTAGAAGTAAAAAGAAAAACCATTGTTTCATTGTCACATAAAATATGACAATGAAACAATGATTTTTTTATTTTTTTTTTATTTGGTGTTTGGTGTAACTTTATAAATTTAGTAACTGAGTGATTTAAAGTATCGGGACAAAAATGTAGGTTCATAGTCGTATGAGAATTATGGTTATGCATTTAGTTCATTTTGAACTACCTACTCGAAAAACTTAGTCTTAAACTGAAACGTAGTCTGAGTTACAAAAGCGCTTAGTTGATGCAACTTGTGACCAAAGGGCTGGCAGTTTTCTCTCTCAAAGAATCAGCATCGCTATTCAGCGAGGCAACGCTGCCAGCCTTTTGGGCACTATGCCACGGGGGCCTTATTTAGATTTAATTTAGTTTCAAGTTGTAGTTTATTTAGTTTAAGCTTAGATTTAATGTCATTGTAAATTGCTTTTATTATGTAAATAAAGTAGTTTCTATTAAAAAAACGTAGTCCCATTGAAATTTTGATCGTGAGGGTTCTGTGAGAAAAGACGATTAATAACCTCGCGGACGTCGTTTCTTATTTAACACAGTAAATCACAGTCAAAACACAATAAATATCGAAATAAAACTTCGCACTGATAATAGAAACAATACACTCTTTTTCTTTGGGCAGTCGTGTAAAAACTCAACTTTACCAAAACCATGTTTACTTTAATTAAAAAAGCAAAATTTGAAATTGGAATATACTTACTCGACTTGCGCCAGCCAGTGCAAAATGAAAGCAAATTCCATTTGTTTTTAAACGCGCGGTGCATTTTCGTGCCTGCCAGCAGTTTTTGCGCTAATTTTCATATTTCAGTAGCAATCTGCCTCCAGCTGATGACGTATGACGTATATCGCGTAATTCAATATGGCGGCGGCGTCATGGCCGCGGGCGTGTCATAACCTCAAAATCTTGTTAACTCACAGCAGATTACCGGTAAATTAAACCGACGTCGTTAGGCATAGGTTTACCGGGGCAGGTTTAGGTGTGGGGATCTAGTGGGAATAGTGGCCATTTTACTGTGACTTAGGGTATCTAAAACTGTTATGTATTTGAAGCTAAACTGTTTCGGGTAAATTACTTAGACCGCTACGTCGTTTACTGAAGTGGTGACAGCGAATGAGTACATACTCAGTTATCGACACTGGAAAACTGTAACAAATAAGTACGTACCTATTAAATAATAGCCAACAAAGACACTCAATAGGTAGAATTATACCAGGATAGGTACAGTCAAGGAAATTAATTCCTGACCCACCATAGAACATTTTCACAGTAAACGTCATAACAATTTTCCTTGTCAAGCTATGCGATGCCACTATGACGTTTACTGTGAAAAGGTTCCATGGTGGGTCAGGAATTAATTTCCTCGACTACCTATGCTTTTTTCACTTTTCGAAATGTTTTTATTACGTAAACGTAAACGTATTGAGGAATTATTATGACTAGTGTCTGTGAGCTGTAGACTTCGCGAGATCATTTTTGGACATTTTCCTTTTTTTTTAATTTCCAAAAATTTAATCGCCAAAAAAATCTACTTACCTAATTATGGAACCGGCTCACAAAAATTTATGAGGACCGGTTGAGGAATGCGACCTGTAAAGCAGAACAGCCGGACAGCCCGAAGGACATTTATATACAAAAGAATCTTTGCCCAAGCTGAAACAGACGCTTCGCTTCGTAGACCAAGCCGTCTATCCAACTTTTCGCTAAAAAAACACATCTAACTTCTGCAACAAAACATTAGGCAGGCCCAACTCAACCCAACCGAAAAGTCGTATGCGTCTTGAATTTGTGCACACGTACGCTCTTTTGGAATTAAAGCCTATGCCACGTTAGGTTCAAATTGCTTGAAGAAAAATGGCATGCTCCCTTTAAGTAAAGTAACCTATTCTGTGCAACCATCAAATGGAACGCCTTTATTGCAACTAAAGTGTATGCGGTATTTTTATTGCGTATTCCAGTGAGCGGTTTGGCAGATATTTTTATTATGTTGACAACATTTGTATTAGTCAGGCTGGTACTGAATGGTTGTGAAAATCCACTGTCTTAAGTAAACCAGTTGTGGCGGGATATTTTAGTAACACACAGTACCTATTTACTTTTGTCAGATATAAATTATGTATTCTTACACTTAATCTTACATAATTATATCGTTACATTGTGACACCATGGGTATTGTTGTAACTTGTGTTTTATCCTGTTTTTTGTACAATAAAGTGTTTACTTACTTACTTACATCTCCGACGGGGTCTTAAAGTTCGATAGTCAAGACACTCACGTATAACCAAGCTGATTACTCCCCTTCCCTTCTGTTAAGTCCAAATCAGCCGGGGATCCTCAAATTGGCATTCGTTAGCATTCGGACGCGATTTCCGAATTCGTTAGACCTTAACAAGGCTTCGGGAACTTTGGTTGGGAAACAAAATGGCCGGACATGCCTCAATTAGTAGGGCTTTGGGAGCTGAGAAGATCTAGTTGGATGCGGTAAAGTTAGCATGTACGGTCGAGGAAGTTAATTCCTTACTCACCATGTAACCTTTTCACAGCAAACGTCATAGTGACATCGCATAGCTTGACAAGGAAAATCGTTATGAAGTTTACTATGAAAATGTTCTATGGTGGGTCAGGAATTTATTTCCTCGACTGTGCGTCACCAGGGTTTTTTGTAGTTTTTTCCATTTTAGCGTCGTTTCTGGATAAAACGGGTGGGGTTTGTGTTAGCGGGTGGTAGAACCTTATGCGAGGTCCGTCCGGGTCGCTACTACCATCTTAGTCGCTAATCCTGCCGCTAAGCAGCATTGCTTGCACTGTTGTGTTCCGGTGTGGAGAGTAAGACGGCCGGTAAAATTACGGGCACAAGAGGCATTTCATCTTAGCTCTCTAGGTTGGCAACGCATCTGCAAACCCCCCGAGGTTGCGGGTGTCTATGGAGAGTGGTGATCATTTACCATCAGGTGACCCCCTTGGCTAATAGCTAGTTTAAAAACATTTGACCAATGACCAAAATAGTATAGCTTGCTATTATTAGTATGTAGAAATGCAGTCTATGAAAAGTGGCACATTAATAAATAATCAATAAATCGATTATTTTCATTTAATCAATGAAACTTTGCAACTGATGTTGGAAGGTGCTGAAAACAATTGATTGCACAGTCTCGTAAGTACCACAGTTTTCCTGAATACCTTGACACGCTACCGCTGAAACTCTCAGATTGCAGAACAAACCAGAACTCGCAACTAAAACTGCTTATTAAATAGAGTAGTTTCGGGTTGTCTATTTTACACGCAGAAATGCCGTTGGGCTTATAAAAAAAATATACAAAAATACTTGTTTCTCTGCAAAGTTACACGGACAGTCGTAATTACAATAGAAAAGGAATAACTTTACATGTGAACTTATAATAGCGACTAATTTCCAGTCAGGATTACACTGGTCCAGTGGCGTGCATAGAGTTTTTAGCCAGGGTAGGCAGAAAATTTCGAGTAGATCTATGTATGATATTCAGTAGTGAATACCCATTGGATGCCCAAAGTTAAAAAAAAGAAAAAAAACAGGAATAAAAAGGAAAAAGTTTCACGTTCTTGGCCGTATTCGATCCCGGGTACCCGTGCGTCGTAGACCTACTGAGTCTAGTTAGACCAAACGCTATTGGGATTTTGGGTTGAAATTAGTGAACGCTTTTCAAGTAATCAAAAGCAGTGCTTTCTTGTTGCAACCATAAGATTTGATTTGATTGGTTGGTTTTCGTAAATGTGTGAGTGAGGTGCGGTGGGCCTATTCGTACATAGCTTACGGTGGAGCGCGATGTCATAAGAGTGTGCGTGTCGGGCAAGCACTCGGCGTGCTGCTTTTTCGTAGAAAGAAACACGTCGCGTTCGCGCGCATTTAAACGGATTTAAGCGCGGATTTGTAATATTTTTTTTTATAAAAATATAAATGAACGAATAATGATATTTAAGTCAAGTATTATTACATCTGAAAAATATGTACTTAAGTATATGTATCCATATTGTAATGTTAATTATATTGATTTAGAAGGCAAGCAGTGCTTTTTTGCTTCATGGGGATGCAAGCCACTGCACTGGTCCCTACACTAGGCATAGCCTGTAAAAACAGAATAGGATTATATTTTAAGTGTAAACGGGTAGCGAAATTAATAAAATATGGCCACAGTGCGCGGCGTGCGGTTATGATTTAAAGCGGCTTCTGGTTTGTCCTGTATTCTGAGCTGATACTCACATAACTACAATGTCATTCCGACATCAAAACAATTACTCATAACGACGCTTGAAATATGAAAACTGATGACAGTTGGAACGGAATATCCAAAATGGCGTCGCTCTCGGTACTGACCAACAGACGGCAGACGAGTCATGTCCAAAGTTTTGAGTAGATGCTCATTCTGGCCCACGGCTGATTTCAAAAACATTTAAAAACAAAAACAGCTTTTAATTGAGTATAGTCTGGAAAAGAGAGGTAATTCTTACATAATAAAAAAGTTGAGTTTTGCTAAAAGATTTTCTTAACAAGGTCGTAAAGTGGGTTGTTGGGAAATTAATGTCTAAAGTTCTTAGTGGGTTCATTTTATAATTTTGTTCGCATAACTTACCATCATGCCATGTCTAGCTTTAGGTATTTAAGTGAGTTTTCATTTGACGACCGGATGGTCTAGTGGTAAGAGAACCTAACTTCGAACCTTGAGATCCCGGGGTCGATCCCCGGTCGGGGCAGATATCTGTAAAACGAATACGAATATTAATTTGCTCTCGAAACTTGGATGTTTAATAATGCATTTATATAACTACATTTAATTTTATCCGTTGTCTTGTACCCATAACACAAGCTGTGCTTTATTTGAGACAAGGAAAAACTTTTAACAAAAAAGTAAAACCTCCTTAAAAAAAACATGAAAAAATCCTCTAAAGCCATGAGTTTTATGGCCTAGCACAAACATGAAGTCGGTGCGGTGCGAGCGGAATATTCTTTGAATGAATACGGTGGGACATACAATTTTTTTGAAGTCGGTTAAAAATCAACCGAACACTGAAAACACAAACAATTGTCTATGAAGATAATCGAATTCTACGATTATTTTTGTTTTTATTTTTACTCACCACCAAATACGCGATTCACCACTAATACGTAACTGTAGAAGTTCCTTAGTGGGTGATTAAGTTGCTCATAGATGGCGCTGAGGATATGTCTACTAAATAACATATATGACGGTCTATGCTTCAATCAGTTAAGTGTGGCTTAATTGGTGGAGCGTGGTACGGATTACCGAGGTTACTGGTTCAAATCCAGAAAACTAATTACCTAATTAACTAATTTTAATTAATTAATTTTAATTAACTAATTTTTGAATACTTTTTGAAAACTAATTTTTGACGACCGGATAGCCTACTGGTTAGAGACCCTGACTATGAAGCTTGAGGTCCCGGGTTCAAATCCCAGTCGGGGCAGATGTTTGTATGATGAATACGAATGTTTGTTCTCGGGTCTTGGATGTTTAATATGTATATAAGTATGTATTTATCTATTTAAGTATGTTTATCCTTTGTCTAGTACCCATAGTACAGGCTTTGCCTAGTTTGGGACTAGGTCCATTGGTGTCAAATTGTCCCGTGATATTTATTATTTTTATTTTATTTATTACTTATTGAAACTTCTCAAAATGTTTGAAAACCGTACTTACCATTACATCGTCCATATAAAACATCCCCCAATATTCCACGGAATCGAATTAGTGAAACGAGAAAATAGACTGATCGTTCTCTGCAACATGGATATTAAAGCTGGCGGCGGCGGTAAACTCGTTACCCGCGTAATGGCCTGAAAATGAGACGATATTGCAAATGTATGATGGACGGAATGGAACAGTGCCCTAAGCACGACTTGTCGAATCCTGCGTTACGTTACGGTTATCGTATCGAGATCGAGAAATCTCATACTAAATTTTAGTTCCAAATACGCTCACGGGCGGGCGCTGTTCCAAACGTCATACGAACTCGTTATAGTTTAGTATTCGATTTTACGTGACGCAGGATTCGACAAGTCGTGCTTAGGGCACAGTAATCGATGCGGTAAGGCAGAAAAATTATGAAAGTGACACGGACGACCGGATAGCCTAGTGGTTAGAAACCCTGACTATGAAGCTTGAGGTCCCGGGTTCGATCCCCGGTCGGGCAGATGTTTGTATGATGAATACGAATGTTTCTTCTCGGGTCTTGGATATTTAATATGTATACAAGTATGTGTTTATCTATAATTATAAGTGTGTTTATCCGTTGTCTAGTACCCATAGTACAGGCTTTGCCTAGTTTGGGACTAGGTCAATTGGTGTCAATTGTCCCGTGATATTTATTTATTACTAGCTTTTGCCCGCGACTTCGTACGCGTAGACAATAACGTAAGTACCTAATACAAATACTGATTTTTAACGGACAATGGTGATGTTGCTGTTTTTTTGTCTGTGAACCCAATGGAACTACCTACCTACTTAATTAAATGTTGAAAACTACTATACACCATTAACATTCTACATACAGTTCTTGTCTGACATGACTACCTACTTTTGCAAAAATTCCCCGGGAATAGAATTATTTAAATTATACATTTAGACCCATAAAAAAATATTTCACTAATAGAAAGCTACACTGTTTCTGATTGACATTAGGCTACTTTATCCCGAAAAAGTGTATAAAGTTCCCGCGGGACAGACCTACATATTTTAAAAATTCTTAAATGTCAATCAGAGACTGTAGCTTCCTATTAGTGATTTTTTTTAAATCAGTCCCGAAATTGGATTCACTTATTTCTATCCCGCGGGAATTTTGCATTTTGACTCTTTAGATCTATTTAATAAAAAAACTTTCACTAATAGAAAGATACCAGTTCTTGACTGATATTGGCTACCTATTTTTCCTCGGGAAAATGCAAAACTTCCTGGGGATAAAAATAAATGAATTTTTCGACCGATCAAAAAAATCTTTTCGCTAATTGAAAGTTACCTACACTGTTTATTCTGATTGACATAGGCTACTTCTATCTCGAAGTTGAATTCACTTATTTCTATTCCGCGGGAATTTTGCATTTTCCCGGAGAAAAAGTAGCCTATGTCAATCAGGGATAGTGTAATTTTCTATTGGTGAAAGTTTCAGACCCTCTACAAAAAAAGAAAGAAACGAAGTTTAGGTAATTTCCTATCCCGTGGGAATTTCGAAAAATCCCGTCTTAGTACACCTCTAAGATCCTTATGAAATATATCTGTTAAACTTTCAAGTCTCTATATCCGCTAGTCAGTTATTATGAAAATAATACTATTAGGTCTTTATCCCGTGGAAATTTCGGAAAATCATGAAGAATGTTTTAGCTGTTATTGTTACCTACTTGCGTGCCAAAATTGAAATATCTGATAATTATAGTTACGGAGATAGAGTCACTTTGATTCGAAAATATAAATCCCATTTATTCTCTATCCCGTGGGAATTTCGAAAAATCCTTCCTTAGTACACCATAGACCTCTATGATACTCTGGGTACATGTATGCCAAATTTCAAGTCTCTAGCACCAGCAGTAAATTTACTTTATTGGGGATCATAATTCCTAATCCTATATATTGTGTTTAATATTGTATTAAATGTATGTACCAGTTTTCTTTCTAGTGAGACTATAGCCATCATAAATCTGAAAGAATGAACTTACTTACTTATACTCTCTTGAAAAACTTGAAATACGATTTGCATACCACTACTCTCAAATAGTCCGGTTCATTTTCTCTACTCAAATGGTTACATTCGCAAAATCACAAGAAAAGAAATCTTCAATCAAAGTAACTAATCAAACAATCAAAGTACGAGTCTAGCAATTGCTATTCTAGCCGTGGCAGATACAGATTTTTTCTGAAACATTAAGAGGAAATAAGGAATTTCTAATTATTAATTAACTCTTATAATACAGCGAGCCAAAACTGACATTGTTGTTACTATAACTGTGGCAATGTCTTAAATATTATTTATTGCAAAATATTACAATATCTGAGTCATTATTAATATATTTTACTTAATTGAATACTCAATAACTAACTAAATTAATTAATTTCCTTACCCCTATTTTATAATAGTTTCACAACGACTACAAATTTTCCATTGAAATTTATACTAAGTTTGCTTTAGTTAATAGTTAGTTCTCTTATTTTCATCATGGTGGACTCCAATACAACAAATGATCACGATTTTGTTACTAAAAGCTATTAAATTAATACCATTTACATAGCTTTAAATAAATCGAAACTTAGTGCGTTATTGTTATTTACATAGTCCCGCCGGTTTTTTTATTAAAAAGTGTATTTTTCTTTTTAATACTACCAAGCTATTTAAGACATTGATAAAAATGTTAAATTTCGAATAGAACGCCTGCATACAGCCACCGATTTGGCTGAATGAGACATGTCACTCAATGTGTCCATGGTCTGTAATGAAAAAAAAAACAATGGTGTGACAGCCATGACAGCTGAATCAGCTGTGATGTCTATGGTCAGTTTCAATTATGAAAAAATATGTACTTAAGTAAATTTAACCAATAATTAAGGTAAAAAACATGAAATAAAACGGGATAAAAGTATCCTATGTATTATTCCAGGTTATAAACTATTACCATGTCAAATTTCATTCCAATCTGTCCAGTGGTTTTTGCGTGATGCCTCCACAAACAAACATACAAACAGACAAACAGACAAACAGATAAACAGACAAACAGACAAAAAAAATTAAAAAATCGGTTTTGTGTTCTATTAATTATTCCACCTGACCCAATTATTTTTTTGCAAATATCTTCAATGTACAGACGCGCCGGGTCTACGATTTTATTATATTATGTATAGATTTATTTATAATAAAATAGACGGAGCGTGTGGTAGGACCTTGTGCGAGGTTCGTCCGGATCGCTATCACACCATCTTATTTGCTAATTCTGCCGCTAAGCAGCAGTACGTGCTTGCACTTTTGTGTTCCGGTGTGAAGAGTAAAAAAAGCCGTGATAGCCTAGTGTTTGACCTATCACCTCTCAAGCAGAGGGTCGTGGGTTCAAACCCCGGCTCGCACCTCTGAGTTTTTCGGAATTTATGTGCGAAATTATATTTGTAATTTATCATGAGCTTTTCGGTGAAGGAAAACATCGTGAGGAAACCTACACACTCCTGCGAAGCAATTCAATGGTATGTGTGAAGTTCCCAATCCGCACTGGGCCCGCGTGGGACATAGAAAAGGTGGTCATGATCCGTTTTATTTTACCATGATTAGACATACATTCATAAATACATACATATACTATCGAAAAACATAACCCTCTTTCGGCAGTCGAATAAAAACATAAAATGGATTTAATGATTTCCAAAACCTGCATTTCTAAATTCTACCGTCAACCAAAAGAGCAAGCGGTACGCTGGCTATATGTCAAATCTCGTGAACTATTAGTCTCCTCACATTACTTAAGAGCATTTGAACCAGCTCTTTGCAAGTCTCGTCTAACGCGTATATTTCGTAAATTCCATCTCTCCAGATATAAAAGAGACCTAGGATCCTCGGATGCTTACTACATACTATATCTATGATCTATATCAGTAGCTATTGTTACACACATAATTATGAAGATATTTAGATGTTACTAGCTTCGAGTACAACTTTGGTGTAATGGTACGGCACGTGACACGAAATGTCAAAGATCTGGGTTCGATTTTTTTATACAACAAGGAAGGCAAACGAGCAAGTGGGTCAACTGGTAGTAAGAGACCCGTGGCGCGCAGTTTACGTCTCGCTATCGGCGAAGCGTGTGCTCCCAAAGAAAGGACTACGAATTAGTCCGAAACAAGTCAGGCTATAGTCTTGACTGACATACGTGAGTGATCAGTTTATTTCACGACAAATGGAATGTTCATACCTGACGTATCACATGACTTGAGGTATTTCAGTAAGACATCGATATTACGACACGTTCAACATTTAAAGTAACATTCTGTTTATCAGCGTTGTATTTTGTGTGGGTCGAATTGAAATTGACGTGCGAAATACCTCTTTTTTAACTTTCGCCATCTAATTGTTTGTAACTTGTCTTCGTTTCTCTATTTTCGCTTCAATAAAGTGTTTAAATAGTTACTTAAAATATTTTATTTACATAACAAAAGCAATTTTACAATAACAATAAATCCAAGCCATAACTAATTAAAATAAAACTTAGAACTAAATTAAATCTTACTTAAATAGGTAGTAATTTTAAGTACCTAATAAAGTAAGAACCTATTTAAGTCACAGCACCTCAATCACTTAAATGCGAGAACTCAATCTGTATTATTTGTACAGACAAGATACCAGTTGAATTTTTATTCCTTTACAGTGAGACTTAATAACAATATGACAAGGTCTTAAGGCAAGAGTTTTTTTTACTGGATTAAGATTATAATAACGTGCAATTGGGAGCCAATAATGTATGACTCGGAATGTATGGCTATTATGTCTTCCGATTATCAGGTCGTAACATATCATGCTCGCGCATTATTAGGTTATTATAACGTTTTGCACGCGGTATAATGACGACCTGATAATGTATACAACCTAATAATGTCCGACCTGATAAGTAATCGGAATCTAATCGGTTGAGTTTAATTAGTTCAAGTTAGTTATTGAGACAAGGCGCAAAACGCCTTAACTTAGCGGAATAAAAGCTTAGACTTCGACTTCTAGTCATAGGCAAACCCTATTATCAGGTCGTACAATAACAGGTCAAGCATTGATCGTACTTGATCGGTACGGGGTGATAATGCATGACCCGTATACCGTGTACCAAGTACGAACGAACGACCTGTCAAACGCGGCCCGCAAAAATCCAACCCCTAATTGATATGCCATGCAGTGTAAAACCCTTTCCCCAGCGACACACCGCGTGCACTTTGCCGGACAAAACGTTTCCGCGCCCTAATGACTCGGCCTGTCGTTAGCGGTCATTCGCGGCCCTGAAAACCGAGCTAGAGAGGAATAAAGAGAGAAAATAATAAACAAATTAAAAATAATTAAATTACCAGACTAAAAACCGGCCAAGTGCGAGTCGGACTCGCGCACGAGGGTTCCGTAGAACGATTTTAACGCTTTTCCGCAGTGTTAGCAGAGCCCTGCTCCTAAGCAAAATGTACGCAGTGTGGTGTCATCTTATGTTGGTCTGTGAAATCTACAGACAGACATAAAAGTTTAAGATTTTGAGAATTTTTTGAGTGGTTGTGCTATAAGAGCTACCTTCATACCAGATTTCAAGTTTTTAGGACAACTGGACGCTGTTTAGTGCTAGGCCATAAAACTTTAGGCTTTAGTTTCTGTTGTCCGAAATAAATGCATTTTATTTTATTTTTCATTATTTTAGAGGATTATTTTACTTTTAACATGAAACTACTACTACTTATTTTACTTTTTTTTCTAAGGTTTTTTTTTGAAGGCGGTTTTACTTTTTTGTTAAAAGATTTTTATTTCACAATTTTACGTTGATTTAACATTTTCAGAATTATCCTCCAACTCCTAACCGTTAAGGAGTTGTACCTTCCATCATCAGCTTATCAACATAAGATGATGACTACCGGACGCAAACACTTGAATAGCCTTAGAAAATATATGAAACACATGATACGTGCCTAAAAAATTTGAGGGTTGCCCTCGATTTCCCTTAGACTCCATCATCAGATCATGACTTGGTGACAGTGGGACCACCTCAGGAGTATGCCCTTTTGAATAATGATTTAACATTTTCAGAATTATCCTCCAACTCCTAACCGCTAAGGAGTTGTACCTTCCATCATCATCAGCTCATCATCATGAGATGATGACTACCAAACGCAAATACTTGAATTACCTTAGAAAATATATGAAACACATAGTACGTGCCTGTAAAATTTGAGGGTTGCCCTCGATTTCCCCGGGATCTCATCATCAGATCATGACTTGGTGACAATGGAACCACCTCAGGAGTATACCCTTTCGAACAATGATTTAACATTTTCAGAATTTTCCTCCAACTCCTAACCGCTAAGGAGTTGTAGCTTCCATCATCATCATGAGATGATGACTACCAGACGCAAATACTTGAATAACCTTAGAAAATATATGAAACACATAGTACGTGCCTGTAAAATTTGAGGGTTGCCTTCGATTTCCCTGGTATCCCATCATCAGATCATGACTTGGTGACAATGGGACCACCTCAGGAGTATACCCTTTCAATTAAAAAAAAAATTTGAAAATCGGTCTACAATTGACGGAGTAATCGATGTACATACATAAAAAAAAAATCATACAGTGGAACGTAGAACCTTCTCCTTTTTTTGAAGTCGGTTAAAAATAGATATAAATTGATACATAGCGATATTATAAACATTACAGCCAGCCATAAGACAAGACTATAGCATTGCTTTAAATATAGGCAAGATTTAACGCGATCAACACAGTACAAAAATTGTTTTTTCATTCTTAATAATCGTCGTTTATTTTGATTTCTCAGCTTTGATTTGGTCCCTGGTGCCTTAAGCACTCGTAGGGACATCGTTAACGATCACTCTTGTTCGCAAGAGGGACAGAGAGATCCATTTTATGAGAGAAACGAAATCACATTAACTTTTTTGAAGATGATGCTGTACTTACATTACAATGTCATTTAGTTAAACCAATATCCATGCCAACCGTACAATATCACTACGTATTATAAAATGTAAAGGTAACTAGGTATTATAAAACAAACTCCTCCGTCACAAACACATAACTTCCAAGCGGATTTTAAAGCGGTTGTCTACATCACAATTAAATTGTTAAGTAGTGGAGTGGGCTTCTAGACAGTGTATACCTATAGAAGTACATATAAAAAAATCTATTAGTAATTTCTCTCACACCTAATCTCTGCTCACGTTCAATAATCATTGCGAAAAGTAAAATACGAATGGCTGCGGACGTAACACGAGCCGCGAGTCGTGCCGATGCATTAATTACACCCACTTAATTACATAATCCCATGGAGAACTGGCTATTTTAATTCAAGTGTGAAGAAGATGATTAACGATATACAAATTCAAAGGGAAATCATTTTTATCTACACACATATCATAAGTCCTCTATAATGCGTTCAGAAACCGTAGAAAATGACCAGCATTGCAGCACGACGTGGCCTTCTCGCCGACAGCGCCAGCCCCAGCACCTCCTCCACCACCAGCAGTAAAGTAATAGTCATTACGACATCTATTTCGATATCGTAATGACTTTTCGATATCGAATTCTATGTTTCAAATTTAAAAACCAACGTAATTTACAATCACAGTGAAATAAAACGGATCACTCACGTATATAAGTCGAGTTCACTCCGACATGTATAATTAATAATGTGACATTTTATTTTATTTTTACAATAAAAAAACAGTTTACGAAACGTCAGCTCGGTATGTTTGTCTATGATTAAAAAAAAACAGTCAAATTCGTGACAGGTATGGGTATAATATATGCCTTCGGCTTCTGAACCCATCTTAGAGTACTTATAATATGTGTGTAGATAAAGTAATGTATGCAACTCCACATAATTAGGCCTTAAAACACTCATTATGTAGCAGTTGCATAAACTACTATTTCCAAATTCAAACTGAAACTTAAATAATTATACAGAAGGACCAGGGAAATGCATTCTTGAACTTTTCTGGTCTTTCTGTATATTATTTAAGTTTCAGTTTGAATAAAAAAAAAACTATTTCAAATCGGGATGACCGTAAAAATTTAAATACAAAAAGTTAGTTAAATTTGAAAGGGAAATATTTAATTCGTGGCTAATAATAATCGATCAATCTTACATCGCTAAGCGAGCTACGGAGGGAGCTAGGAGTCCCTTTGAAAGATAATAATATTATAATCCGCAATGAAATCACATTACTTCTCCGGCAAAGAACGAGAGTCATCGACATTGCTCAGAGCTCACAGAATAAGATTCCCGTGTAACGTTACGTTATCGTATCGAAATCGAGAAACCCTGTACTTAATTTTAGTTCCAAATACGCGCTATTCAAACGTCATACAAATTTCTCGATAACGTTTACTTGGTACTGGATTACGTTACGCAGGTTTCGAATGCTCGTACTCGGGCCTCTCAGGGTCGAGCACGACTTTACGAATACTGCGTAACGTAAAATCGAATAGTAAACGTTGTAGAGTTAGTATGACGTTTGGAACAGCGCCCACCCGTGAGCGTATTTGGAACTAAAATTTAGTATGAGGTTTCTCGATCCCGATACGATAACCGTAACGTTAAGCAGCATTCGTAAAGTCGTGCTCGACCATCAGAACGGTGGGGGTGGAAAGGTAGAGCCGAATGGTGGAGTTAATAATATACGTGACTTTAGGATTTTCATCAACCTCAAACTAAATTGACAGTACAAAAAATTATTAGCTAAATCATGCGCTATTTTGCGGAGGACCGTAATTATTCATTAACTAAAATGAGTAAATTCAATGTTTTTAGTTCTTGAGCACTTACAAAGAAATGATTTCATGCAATTTTATTGACAAAGTTAGGGGCGAGACAGAGAGAAGCGGGGAAAGAGACAGCGGAACTCGTAAGTCTGCCCCCTAATTAGCTAAGAAATGGCTTTATGATACACAATGACTTAATCAGGGTGCGTTAAGATAAGGAATACAAAAGACGCCCGACGCGTGGCCCAAGCCAAGAGATCCTTGATACAGAAATTGAGGATTTCCAGAAAAGAGTATCTTTTAAAAATGAAGGTAGAGATCTAGAGATGATTCCTTGGATTCCGTAGTCAACAAGGTTTATAGTTTCGATCGTTCGGCCGTGGCTGCCAAAATGTTCGCCTGTGCGCGGCTGAACTCAGAGGCTTTTGGTACTAAGAAGCTTGTGATTTGGCATGGTGGATCCAAAATTATAAAAAAAAACTTTTTAAGGTGCCTGCCCCTACACGTATAGAGAGGTTTTTTTTTTTTTCGTCTACCCCGTGTGTGGGATGTAATTGGATGATTCTTGTATTTTTTTTATTTGAAAAATAATTAGCTTTCAATTCCTCATTTTTGTTAGATTCAAGAGTATCTCCCTCCCCCCCTCCTGAAACAGCAGTGGCAGTGGTGAAACGGTCGTATTGGCAATGTGAATTAGAAAAGTTGAAACACCCCCGACATTGTCATTTCAAAGTTCAATATTTCATAAACGAGTTAACCGATTTTAATGAAACTTAGCTAAGAACCATCTCGATTAAAATAGCTTTCGACTGAAACCAACCGTATCGAAATCGGTAAACCCGTTTGGGAGCTATAATGCCACAGACAGATACACAGATAGGTTCTTTTTTGTCGGAGGTTAAAAACAAAAGTGCATAATAATACAAAGTCACATAATTATCAAAGCTAAGCAGGCCACCATTTCATCACGTTCTATAGGGTGCGTTTTAAGTTTTAATGTAGCGTCATGAATTCAGCCAGGAAAAATTCTCTCATGCATTGATTGCCTCTATATACATACATATATACATACATTATTTTTTATAAAAAAAATAATTTCACAAGGGTGCTCTGCACTTAGACTTACACGACCCCTGGTTGAACTCTTGAAGGTTCATTAAAACGGAGTCTATAAAAAACCAATACTTCAAAAAAAACATAAAATAATCCTCTAAAGGCATGAGTTTTATGGCCTGTGGAGCGGTTAGAGCGGAATATTCTTTGAAAGAAGCACTGACTTCATATTTGTGCTAGGTTGGCCATAAAACTCATGGCTTTTTATGTTTTTTTGACGTACTGTTTTTTTGAATACGGTTTTACTTTCTTGTTAAAAGATTTTTATGGTCTGACGTTACGTTAACCTCGGGTTAGTGCTAAACCCAGTTCGGTGCAACTCAGCTTAAGTGTGCAAATAAATTGATGAATTTGTTTTTAAGTTAACTTGCTATTTTTAACCGACTTCAAAAAAGGAGGAGGTTCTACGTTCCACTGTATGTATTATTATTATTATTATCGTATATTTATTGCAATCTTAGGCTAGGTTTTCACAATATTCATATAAAAAGTAATAAAACAATATTAATACAAAATATAAAAACATTATAAAAACCTAACCTAGGGTGCCGCCGGCAGCGAGGCGGGGCCTAAGCTACCGGTGGTCAGGGCGACAGAGAGAGGAACCTCCTGACTATCCGAGCCGTGTCCAGGAGTACCGCCTTCTGTATCTGACCCTTGACCCAACCATCTAGCGAGAGCCTTTTAAGGTGATGGTCAAGGCTCTTCGCTATTAGACCGTTCGCCGAAACGACTATCGGGACAGTGATCGTCGAATCAACAGGCCACATGGCGGTAACCTCGTGAGCCAAGTCAAGGTACTTGCTGACTTTGTCCTTCTCGGCCTTCACGAGGTTCACGTCATGGGGGATCGTGATGTCGACGAGCACTGCCTGGCGCTTCGATCGATCTATCAGCACGATATCAGGTTTATTGGCGACAATAGTCCTGTCCGTGATGATAGATCGATCCCAGTAGAGCGTGACACGACCATTTTCAAGAACTGGTGCAGGTGTGTACTTATAGTACGGCACTTCCAAGTCCACAAGACCGAATGAAAGAACAAGTTGCTGGTGAATAATCCTGGCTACAAGGTTATGTCTGTGCAAGTACTCGCCGTTAGCAAGACTAGAACAACCGGAGATAATATGCCTGAGTGACTCCCCGGGACGGCGGCATGCCCGACAGATGTCGACCGTACCGTCCTTCAGGATATACCTGCGGTAGTTATTAGTCATGATAACTTCGTCCGCAATTGCACAGGCAAAACCTTCGGTTTCCCCGAAGAGGTCCCCGAAGCGTAGCCAGTTCACCGACGCGAGGAGGTCTACATCGGGCCCCATGAGGGCCTTATAGAACCGCCCGTGTAGCTCCTTACTCTCCTATTCAGTCTTGCGGTCCTCGGTGCTCCATACCTTAGATCTGCGCCAGTTCTCTTTTGCCAAGGCGAGAGGAGTGAAGGATTTGTCCACCGCCACTACATCGCGATGCATCCCACACTCGTTGTTCAGGAAAAATTCCCTAAGACTGCACACCTCACGGTTGTGGAGGTCCTGGGCATTTAAAAAACCACGACCTCCACATTTCCGTGGAATGTACAGTCTCATAACAGACGAGCGCGGGTGTAGCATGCGATGCGCAGTGAGCAATGAACGAACCCTTCGATCCAGGGCATTCAGCTCAGTCTGATTCCATCTTAGTATGCCAAAGGAGTATATGAGCAGGGGCATCACCCAGGCGTTGAAGGCGCGCACCTTGTTGCCACCCGACAGAAGACTATTGAGTACTTTTGCCAGGCGGCCAAAGAATCGCTCCCTCACCGTCTGTTTGATATCCCTACCTTCAATACCCAAGGACTGTGACATACCAAGATATTTATAGGTTTCAGTTTCGGAGATAGATCTGAGGGACATTGTCTCAGAAAGTTGTAAATTCGGTGAATTTACAACTTTTCCCCGCTGTACATGTATGACTGCACACTTGTCTACACCAAATTCCATTTTGATGGCATTACTGAAGACTTCTGTTGTTTTCAGTAACTCCAACAAGCTCTGGTTGTTTGGTGCAAATAGCTTGAGGTCATCCATATAAAGCAGATGAGAGATGACCTCACCCCCTCTCCGGAGCCGGCAACCTAGTCCGGAATCCGTTAGCAGAGTACTGAGCGGATTCAGTGCTAGGCAGAACCATAATGGACTTAGACTGTCACCCTGGAAGATCCCTCGTTCAATCCTTATGGAGTCCTGCGGACCAGAGGGGCCATCGCTACCTCCCGGTTGACGAAGGACTGTGGTCCACTGCCCCATGCACGTGCTTAAGAAGGATCTTAAAGTTGCATCAACTTTATACAGCTCTAAGATCCTCCTCAGCCATGAATGAGGCACCGAATCATAGGCCTTCTTGTAGTCAATCCAGGCAGCAGAGAGGGTCCCTCTATTCTGCTGGATTCGTTGGCAAATGGTCATGTCTATGAGGAGGAGCTCTTTAGTACCACGGGACCCAACCCTGCATCCATTTTGAGCGGGGGCCAAGATGTTGTTTGCAACGATGTGCGCGTTAATTTTTGCTCTCAAAATGGATGTAAGGAGTTTGTACAGTGTGGGCAAACACGTGATGGGTCTGTAGTTTTTCGCTTCCGTGGTACTACCGGACTTATAGAGCAGGAAAGTGATACCAGTTGTTAAAAGAAGTGGCAGGGAACCGAGCTCGAGGGCTTGCTGGAACTGCGTTGCCAAACGTTTGTGTGAACATCGAAACCACTTCAGCCAGAAGTTGTGCAATCCATCCGGACCAGGACTTTTCCAGTTCTGGGCCGTCCGGATAGCACAACTAACGTCCTCGGGGCTGATGGTAACAGCACCCATAGGTTCGATAGACTCGCACTCACGTTCAACAACGCTCATCCATTCGCCCTCGTTGTGTTCGACGGGAGCCGACCAGATACTACGCCAGAAGTTAATCATAGCAGTAGCATACGGCAGTTGTCCGTCAGATACATTATTATTTTTTATGTTCATCGATTACTCCGTCAATTGTAAACCGATTTTCAATTTTTTTATTTTATTTGAAAGAGTATACTACTGAGGTGGTCCCATTGTCACCAAGTCATGATTTGATGATGGGATCTCAGGGAAATCGAGGCAACCCTCAAATTTTATAGGTACGTATCATGTGTTTCATATATTTTCTAAGGCTATTCAAGTATTTGCGTCCGGTAGTCATCATATTATGTTGATGAGCTGATGATGGAAGGTACAACTCCGTAACGGTTAGGAGTTGGAGGATAATTCTGAAAATGTTAAATCAACGTAAAATTGTGAAATAAAAATCTTTTAACAAAAAAGTAAAACCGCCTTCAAAAAAAAACCTTAGAAAAAAAAACGTAAAATAATCCTCTAAAATAATGATAAATAAATAAAAAAAAAATAAAGTGCGTTTATTTCGGACAACAGAAACGAAAGCCTAAAGTTTGGCCTAGCACTAAGCAGCAGAAATATGAAGTCGGTGCGGTGCGAGCGGAATATTCTTTGAATGAAGCACCGACTTCATATTTCTGCTGCTTAGTGCTAGGCCAAACTTTAGGCTTTAGTTTTTGTTGTCCGAAATAAACGCACTTTATTTTATTTACAGTTTTTATTATGACTTTTTTATAGTTTGTAGTACAGAGTATCAAATTGAAGATCCGCATTACACCATACGCAAAGCCTATGAAGGTCCTAATAAAAAGTGACAGGTTGAAATGATTTATGAAACAGCTAGATAAAGGAAGCAAGTTCTCTTGCTTCTCCGAGATAAGACAATAATAATAGATTACTAACTTTGTCGCTGGGGGCTGGGGTCTTATCAAAATGTAAGGCGGCCATCTTTCGTATTTAAGTACCTTTGCTCACTCATACTTCATAAAGGCCCCAGCTTTGGAACTGCATCAGACTTCGTACCTAGTTAGTTTAACTACTTAGATTGAATGGTGGTGGTGATGGTTGGGTCTGTGTGGCATGTGCTGATTCGTGTAGCAGTGAAGGCGGAGGTGCTGCATGGAAACATACATTTGCCGCACAGATATAACAATTTTTCACTTGTGGTCGCGGGTGAGCAAAGTAATTGTTTTTAGTTTGAATGCATTTTCTTTCTGGAACTAAACTGTAATACTATGTAGGTAGATAGTACGTACCTACAACTTACTTGTACAAAATACATAATTATTTTTATCTATACACATATCATAAGTCCTCCATAATGCGTTCAGAAACCGTAGAAAATGACCAGCATTGCAGTACATCGTCGCCTCACCACGACCAGCAGGCCCAGCTGTAAAGTAAGAGTCATTACGACATCGAATTCGATGTCGTAATGACTTTTCGGTTTTGAATTTGATTTTTCGAATTTGACAACCAACGTAATTTACAATCATAGTGAAATAAAACAGATCACTCACATATGTAAGTCGAGTTCAGTCCGACATGTATAATTAATCACGTGATTAAAAAAAAAAACAGTTTACGAAACGTCAGCTCGGTATGTTTGTCTATGATTAAAAAAAACAGTCAAATTCGTGACAGATATGGGTATGATATATGCCTTCGGCTTCTGAACCCATCTTAGAGTACTTATAATATGTGTGTAGATAAAGTATTGTATGCCACTCCACATAATTAGGCCTTAAAACACTCGTGTGATCCTATTATGAAACTCAGCTTCGCCTCGTTTCATAAAAACACACTCGTGTTTTAAGGACCCTCATTATGTAGCAGTTGCATAAACTACTATTAACTATATCTATCTGTTCTCATTACAACACAACGCAATGTAACATCTGTAACGCAATGTGACAAGCCAAACGTCATAACTTGGACACATCATGAAGACGAACGATTCTCATATAAATCAACCTCACCTGGTGGGTCGTTTTAATGACCAGTCATTGCGCAGCGGTGGTCTACCATAATTAGCTATCTACACTTTTCCACCAGTTGTTATGTAAACTAGTATTCAGTTTCCTAGTGACTTTTCGATATCGAATTAGATTTTTCGAATTTGACAACCAACGTAAGTTATAATCATAGTGAAATAAAACGGATCACTCACGTATATAAGTCGAGTTCAGTCCGACATGTATAATTAATAATGTTATTTTTTTTTCACAAAAAAAAAAACAGTCAAATTCGTGACAGGTATGGGTTGGAGCCTTCGGCTTCTGAACCCATCTTAGAGTACTTATAATAAGTGTGTAGATAAAGTAATGTACGCAACTCCACATAATTAGGCCTTAAAACACTCGTGTGATCCTATTATGAAACTCAGCTTTCATAAAAACACACTCGTGTTTTAAGCACCCTCATTATGTAGCAGTTACATATACTACTATATTTACATACACGTTTCGGCCATTCCTAGGGCTAGTCGCAAGAAGAATCGTGTAAAATTGGTACCTACTGACTAAATAGGTATGTGCACATTAACGTAATTGTCGAGGTGATAAGGTTTGTGTACATATTTTTGAGACTTTATGGTGTACACAATACATATTGGTGCTACCTTACATTTTCTTTATGGTGTACACAATACATATTAGTGCACCTTACATTTTCTTTATGGTGTACACAATACATATTGGTGCACCTTACATTTTCTTTATGGTGTACACAATACATATTGGTGCACCTTACATTTTCTTTATGGTGTACACAATACATATTGGTGCACCTTACATTTTCTTTAAGGTGTACACAATACATATTGGTGCACCTTACATTTTCTTTATGGTGTACACAATACATATTGGTGCACCTTACATTTTCTTTATGGTGTACACAATACATATTGGTGCACCTTACATTTTCTTTATGGTGTACACAATACATATTGGTGCACCTTACATTTTCTTTGTACCTTTTCCCGTTTTGTTTGTTACGTGGTGTTCAATTAAGAGTTTTAGTATTGTATTGTATTGGTGACTTTAACTGTAGATCGGTTACTTTACCCGTGCCTGTACTACCAACTGAGTCGTGACAGACTGTTTTCGTAAAAAATTACATGGTGACAAAATAGTTCGACTGTACATTATAGGTACTTCGTTTTTTTTAGCATTAGAAAGAAGGTATCTAGACATGTATTTTTACTGAAAAACGGTTTTTAAAAATAAGCAACAACAAGTTAAGTAACAGTCAATGACAATGAGATTTAATTATTTATATTTTGTGGTGAAGGTATTTTGGTTGTGTTTGCTGTAGTTGGACTCTGGCTGTTACCCTGTCGAAGACTGGCAGTAACACCGTACAACGAGACAAGAGTCTACTGGCCGTGTCTTATCCAACCTCGACATTGGCAGAATCATCAAAAGCTTGATGGGGCCACATTTCCCTAAAAATTGAATTGAATTGAATTATTTATATTGCTATGGTTTTATACGTAACGTTTACTTATTTTTAAAAAGCGTTTCTCAATAAAAATACATGTCAGTATTGTTACTTTCTTTCTAATGCTAAAAAAAACCATGTACTTATAGGTGCTTCGTGGGTACATACCTAGATTTTATAAGCAAGAAACCTTCTGCCAATTCAGTAGGCCTAATTAAATTTCCGATTCAGTTATTCATCGTGTATTCCGTTACGTATTCGAGCAATGCATTATGCATGGTGGGAATCCGAATGCGGTGCGTACTGCGTTAATTGCGTCGCTTTTGTTATAAATCACGCTTAGATCTGATCGGGCGACTGATTGGGTTCCAATTGATATTTTACAGTGGTTTGTGGTCCATTTCTTGTTTTGAATTTTAGTGGGAAACTGTACTGGTACTTGACTTGTTTGGGTAAATTGTCAGCCAGTAACCGTGGAGTAATTTGTTTAGAACCTATTTCTGTATAAAATAGGTGCACAGAACTTCACAGAAGAATAGAAGTAGAAGTAAGTAGTATTAGTAAGTAAGCCAGCGTTTAGTGTAGTGTTGGTGGTGATAGTTGGGTCTGTGTTGCATGTGTTGATTCGTGTAGCAGTGGAGGCGGAGGTGTTCCATGGAAACATACATTTGCCACACAGACATAACTATTTTCACGTGTGGTCGCGGTTGAACAAAGTAATCGTTTTTAGTTTATAAATATGGACCTCCGCAAAGTAACGCCTGATTCAATAAATTATTTGAGAATAATCTCATTCTGAGAGGAGGCCTGTGCCCAGCAGTGGGACGTAAAAAAAGGTTGGTGGTGATGATGATGATGATGGTGATGATTTGAGAATAGAAGTGGCATGGTCGCTTGAACTTTTCGCCGCGAAGTGCGCGAATTGTGACTCAGTATTGCTCGTGATACACGACACGTGTTCTAAAACAATGTATTGCAGCATTCATAATTTCGGAAACTCATCCACAGAGTGTAGTTACACTAATAATTGTTTGCGTGATTGCGTAGTGCTTTTTGGTGAGTGCATTTATAGTAAGCAGAGGGCAAAAAGTGGCGACATTGGTTCTTGAAGGAAATTCGAACGATAGCATTTATGTTCTATTTTTATTAGTGTTGTATGTATTCTGTGGTTCTGTGAGAATAGGTGACCAGAGGTCTCCACTTAAAAAAAATCCTCTAGTATTCCATGTGACCGTTATGGATATTGAGAGTGATACAATTATGTGTACGAGATTACGAGCAACCGTGAGTTTCCATCAGGAACTTTTATAGCTGATATTAATTTTACGATTCTCCCACGGACGAGTAACTAAAATAAACGGTAAATTATAAAAGGGCCTTTTGACGCAGGGGCTAATAACATTACCGAGACAGTACCGTTATTTTGTCGTATTTTTACCGGTATTTTGCTGTTTGATGTTTTAATGCTACGTATACTGATGTCAAAGGCAAGAGAATAATAATATTGCTATCAGACTAGAATGATTTTGAATTTCAATTTAAAAAGCAATACTAAATCTCCTGAAGTTGCGGCGCGCGCTTGTAAACCTACACTCCATTCGTATCGCTATTGCTAAACGTTAATTATTTTTACCCATAACTTGCCAGCCATTTTAGTCCTGCCCCTTCGCAGCAGTGTTTCTAGAGTCACTAGGTACATAAGGCCCCCTAAGTAGGTGTGTGATGTCCGAGGCCCTTTGACTCGTTTTCCTTCCTTGTACTGTCAAAATATCCAGCATATTGAAATACCGAAAAGTTACAAGAAGTAATTAGCGGTCTTCTTTCCAAATTTCCAACTTAAAATAAAAATCCTTAAGTAATTTCGCGACGCGTGAGCGCCCGCGGCCAATAGCTGTCGAAAATGTATTTTCCGCCAAAAAAATAATGGACAACATAATGCTGCGTCACGATTGGTCGAAATTCTTTCCTTGGCCCGTATTCGCGAACCGCGCGTCATGCGGCCAACAACTGACCGATGATTGGCAAGAATACGGAAACAAAAGAGGTTTTGTTCATAAAATTATTCTCGCGTTACGCTTTGAGAGAAACAAGTTGTTGTGTTTTTATTGGAGGCAGCATAGCGCCTGAGACTGGCTGTATAGTTAATGGTATTACCGGAGACAATTAATATAAAGACTGCCAATCTCTAACTTGCGTGACTCCGAAATATAAAGTTCACTAGATGGCGTTGTTTAGCCGGGGTATTACTCCCACGCATGCTAAACAACGCCATCTAGTGAACCGTATATTTCGGAGCTACGCAAGTTAGTATGAAGATTGGAAGTTTTTGCATTACTTGTCTCTGGTATTATATACGAATAAACATGTATTTAAAATTGTTGCCAGAGCAACATGACACTGTCTTGATTTGACGTAAGACGTAGGTACCTACACACGTAGACGTATACTATTTTACAGTTATACCTACACTGGCTACTCTTTTCACATTATCTCAATTTGCTGTCTAAGTATATTTCCTTAAAGATTTCTAGCTGTTCCCCGCGACTTCGCCTGAGTAGAGTTCGGTTAACGTTTCCCCGCGGGAACTGCAATTTTCCGGCATAGAAGATAGCGTACGTTTTAAACTACTCTATTTTGAAAGTATTGCATACCATTTCAATCCCTACAAAATACTGATACGTACATAGATAACCTAACCTAACCAACTTAGAAAAGTTAAAAAACCCCCGACATTGTCATTTCAAAGTTCAATATTTCAATAACAAGTGAATTGATTTTAATTAAACTTAGCTAAGAACCATCTCGATTAAACTGGCTTTCGAACAAAAAAAACAGCATTGAAATCGGTCCATCCGCTGGTGAGCTACGATGCCACAGACAGATACACAGATACACAGACACACAAACACACAGATACATAGATACAGATACACAGATACACCTCTTTTTTGTCGGGGGTTAAAAAATAATAACGATGGAACGAGGAATGAAAAAACGTAATCAATTTCACTTTCAATTTAATTAGTTACAAAGTTGAGAATGCTTGTATCTACGAGTATATCTATACCTATAAACCAGTACCGTGACTGACTGATTGACAGACAACGCACAGCATAAACTACTGGGCCTAGAGACTTAAAATTTGGCAAACATATACCTTGAGTATCCTAGAGGTGCACTGAGAAGGGATTTTTAGAAATTCCCACGGGATAGGGAACTAGCCCATTTTGCAATATATCAAGGGGGAAAAATTCAGTGAAAAATTGAACGTGAACCACTACTAGGTATAAGGAAGATATAGTGCATAAAAATATGTTTATGTGCACTAAAAATCCATAATTCTTCAGCATAAATCCCGCTCTAAAGGAAAACACGCGTCCATTTCGGCCGCGAAGTTTTATGGGATATTTAAGTCACTTGGATCGCATTTGAAGTGATCTATGAGAACTTGGTCGCTCAATTTGCACGAATATGTATTTGCAAAGTTTGTACCATAAATATTCAATACTTTTAGGGTTCCGTACCTCAAAAGGAAAAAACGGAACCCTCATATAGGATCGCTTTGTTGTCTGTCTGTCTGTCTGTCTGTCTGTCTGTCTGTCTGTCTGTCTGTCTGTCTGTCTGTCTGTCTGTCTGTCTGTCTGTCTGTCTGTCTGTCTGTCTGTCTGTCTGTCTGTCTGTCTGTCTGTCTGTCTGTCTGTCTGTCTGTCTGTCTGTCTGTCTGTCTGTCTGTCTGTCTGTCTGTCTGTCTGTCTGTCTGTCTGTCTGTCTGTCTGTCTGTCTGTCTGTCTGTCTGTCTGTCTGTCTGTCTGTCTGTCTGTCTGTCTGTCTGTCTGTCTGTCTGTCTGTCTGTCTGTCTGTCTGTCTGTCTGTCTGTCTGTCTGTCTGTCTGTCTGTCTGTCTGTCTGTCTGTCTGTCTGTCTGTCTGTCTGTCTGTCTGTCTGTCTGTCTGTCTGTCTGTCTGTCTGTCTGTCTGTCTGTCTGTCTGTCTGTCTGTCTGTCTGTCTGTCTGTCTGTCTGTCTGTCTGTCTGTCTGTCTGTCTGTCTGTCTGTCTGTCTGTCTGTCTGTCTGTCTGTCTGTCTGTCTGTCTGTCTGTCTGTCTGTCTGTCTGTCTGTCTGTCTGTCTGTCTGTCTGTCTGTCTGTCTGTCTGTCTGTCTGTCTGTCTGTCTGTCTGTCTGTCTGTCTGTCTGTCTGTCTGTCTGTCTGTCTGTCTGTCTGTCTGTCTGTCTGTCTGTCTGTCTGTCTGTCTGTCTGTCTGTCTGTCTGTCTGTCTGTCTGTCTGTCTGTCTGTCTGTCTGTCTGTCTGTCTGTCTGTCTGTCTGTCTGTCTGTCTGTCTGTCTGTCTGTCTGTCTGTCTGTCTGTCTGTCTGTCTGTCTGTCTGTCTGTCTGTCTGTCTGTCTGTCTGTCTGTCTGTCTGTCTGTCTGTCTGTCTGTCTGTCTGTCTGTCTGTCTGTCTGTCTGTCTGTCTGTCTGTCTGTCTGTCTGTCTGTCAAGACCCTTTTTCTCTGGAACGCGTGGAGGTAGCATGCTGAAATTAATATCAAATACTCAAGCCTGCGGTCCCTTGAAGCCGTAATAAAATCAACTTTCTAAATTAACGCAATCAAAAGATACAGTCATAATAAAAACTATTTCCATACAAATTGCCGATTTCCAAAAACCTAAATGGTACTTCCAGATGTCCTAGAAACTTCAAATTTGGTATGAAGGTAGCTCTTATAGCACAACCACCCCGAAAAGTCACAAAATCTTATTTTTTTTATGTTTGTCTGTAGATTTCGCAGGCCAATATAAGTTGACCCCACATTGCGTACATTTTGCTTAAGAGCAGGGCTCTGCTAACACTGGACTTATTTTTGATCTAATGCCTCCTCTCAGCCTAGTAACTATTTGGGTTTTATGGAAATAATTCGACAACAAGCAGTTTTTTTGCATTCGGCACTTACAAGCATTGATATACAAAAATAGACAGATACGCCACCGCGGACAAGCAATTATAGGTGATTAGGTGATTCGGTGACTTAGTATCCTTTGATGCTTGACATTATGTCAGTCTAATAACAGCTAATGAGCGAAGGCCACATTTTGTCAGCGCTGAACAGGTACGTGGCCTATCTTTAATGTTTTATACAGGTGTTACATTGAACGTAATACAACTCTTGTTTTTTAATTTCGTCTTCCTGATGCTAAAGGTCTCGTGTTGTTAAATTTATGTTAATTAATTAATATTGCTGTTTAAATTTTTCCTATTTTTTTTGTCTCATCGTGGTTACCCTAATTAGAGAGTTAAAAGAAAAAAGCTTGAAACTAGTTTTGTAGTGAACACTTACTTTTTTGCTCACCTAGGTTGATAATTTATGAGCAAAGTTCATTCTGACACATTACTGAAGTTATTTGTCATAACAAACCAGCATTTCGTTTGATTCTTTATTGTCGCAGTTTAATTTTTCCGTTTTATCCGTTTCCTAATATTCAGCGATCAGTGATGGTAGAACTTTATTTCACATCGCAGAGTACGATGAGGGCACAAGAACTATTTCACGAGCGATACCCGGAGAGTCCAATCCCCACTCGTCAAATGATCAACACAAGTGAACAGAATTTGAGAGACTATGGACAGTTTACGGTCCCAGCTCATGCCCAAGGTAGAGGCCGACGTCCAAGGTACTCAGGGGTTTTTAGAACACGAGTACTTAGGTATTTTATCCGCCACCCATAAGCCAGCACCTGAGAAGCCGCGGCACGATTTGGTACAACCCACATTTTTATTTGGAGACTTTTGAATGCCGAAGGATTACACCTGTTTCACTTTCAACGGGTGCAAGATATTGTCTTAGCAGATTATCCCAGGAGAGTACGGTTTTGTCGTTGGCTATTACAAAACCAACACCTTAACATTTTATGGTCAGATGAAGCTACCTTCACCAGAGTAGGACTGTTTAACATACACAACGAGCACTGGTGGAGTGATGTCAATCCTCACGTGACACGGCGAGACTCGTTTCAAACACGCTTCTCAGTTAATGTTTGGGCGGGTATTCTCAATAATTATGTCGTAGGACCTTATTTCATTGAAGATAATTTAAATGGAATTAAGAACGAAGCCTTTTTAAGAAACGAGTTGCCAATGCTGTTGCAACAAATTCCCGAACAAAATTTGCAAAATTTGTACTATCAACAAGATGGAGCTCCAGCACATTTTTACCTGCGGTTTCGGAGTTACCTGGACCAAGAGTTCCCTGGACGTTAGATAGGACGCAGTGGTCCAGTGGAATGGCCGCCTCGTAGCCCTGATCTAACTCCACTGGATTATTTTTTGTGGGGTGAGCTCAAAAGACTGGTATACAAACGAGAGTCTGATACTGTTCTGGAGCTCCGTCAAAAAATAATCCAGGCGTTTGAGGTAGTAAAAACCAACGAGTTCTTACTCGGGAGAGTGCAAAGAAATCTTCGACGACGTGCAGACGACCCTATGCGTTCAGGAGGGGGTGGACATTTCGAACACTTGCTGAAGTACGTTTGAACTTAACAGTTAATTTTACTTTCTAATAAAAAATAATTTTAAACAGATATAACTTGTTGCTTCTTATCATTTGTTTTGATGTTTTGACACACTGATAACTGATAACAAAGCTTGAGGAATAGATACGTCAAGTAAACGTGACGTCATGATGGGTGACCACACTAGGAGATTTTAATTTCTTTATTCTGTCGTTCAATGTAACACCCTGTATATCGATGCTTACAAGTCATTTTAAGAACCTGTATTTTTGAATCCACCAAAATTTTGTCCCGGAACAAAGTTTGGTATTATTATTATTATTATTTTCCGTATATTTATTATGATCTTAGGATAGGTTTTTACAATATTTATATAAAAAGTAATAAAAAAACATTAATATATTATTAGCCTAATTTGTCCCACTGCTGAGCAAAGGACTCCCCCCAATACTTCCATTGCTTTCGGTCTTTAGCAACTTGCGGCCAGTCCTTCAAGAAAGAGTCCAGTTCATCCCGCCATCGCCGTCCAGGTCTGCCAGGTCGCCTCTTCGAGTTAGTGGGACTCCACTCGGTGGCTACCTTGGCCCATAACTCGTCCGGCATGCGGCAAACTGAAATTCTGTGTGGTATGCCAAGCAGAAATATTTATTTACAATTCATAAATCTGAAAAAGGGCTCAGCTAATGTTACCTATTAAATCATCCCAAATTTCTACAGTTTCACAGTCATGCACACTTGAGGTTGTTCACCACGCTTGTCAGTTTCACAGTCATGCACACTTGAGGTTGTTCACCACGCTTGTCAGTTTCACAGTCATGCACACTTGAGGTTGTTCACCACGCTTGTCAGTTTCACAGTCATGCACACTTGAGGTTGTTCACCACGCTTGTCAGTTTCACAGTCATGCACACTTGAGGTTGTTCACCACGCTTGTCAGTTTCACAGTCATGCACACTTGAGGTTGTTCACCACGCTTGTCAGTTTCACAGTCATGCACACTTGAGGTTGTTCACCACGCTTGTCAGTTTATCCCCTTTTGATTGCGGACTGTCCGCGGTAATCCACCATTAGTGGGCACCGTCCCGCGGATTAGGGACGTGGTCACCCTATTTGGTTATGCGGCAATCTAATTCGTGTGGGTGACAATGATTTCATTAAGTTGCTAGACGTTTTGAATTTATTATAATTTGGAACCGTATGGAGGACTTAGTTTTGTGAGTAATTAATTCAGGGACTGATATACCGCTGAAATATAACGTTACAAAATAAATAGGTACCGGTAATAATACCGTTGCCATAGTAATTATACGGGTCAAATTTAAAGTATGATAAATGATATTTTGTGAAAAGAGGTAGGGTTGGTAACGAAACGTTTCACAGAGGCCTGAGTACGAGTAGTAACGATATCGAGAAATTTGTGTGACGTTTGGAACAGCGCCCGCCCGTGAGCGTATTTGGAATGGAACTAAAATTTTGCATGTAGTTTGTCGATTTCTATACGATAACGTTACGTTACGCAGGATTCGAATATTTGTACTCGGACCTCTGGTACTAAATATAACTTTACGTCTTGTCTGCGCAGCTAATAAATAGCAAGCTGGCATCGTAGCTTTGTGTAAACGAAATTATTTAGATTTTGTGGTATCGTTACCATAATAACGTTACTTTGCAAAATACCGGCAAAAATTCGTCGAAAACCGGTACCTTTCACGAAAACGTTATCAGTCCTGAAAATGATTAAGTTATGTAGTTACTTTCAGCTTTAATTACTTTATTTATTTATTTTATTGAAAGAGGGAGGCTAACGACCAAGCGGGTCACTTGATGTTAAGCGCCACCCATGAGAACCAGCAACCCCAAGAGAGTCACTAGTCCGTTGCCGTTTAAGGAGGAAAAGGGATAGAGGAAATGGGGGGGGGGGGGGGATCGGGGCTCCGACACTCTTACTGACCGAACTAAACGCAACTGGGGTATTTTAATGTAGTTCAAATTCATAACTAACTATGACTTTCTGAGGGGCTAGCACGAGCGTCATTTTGTTGTTGTGCGTCCTTCACTGATAAATACACTTAGAAAGAGATGCAATGAGCGCCAGGCGAGTGGAATCCTATTACAACGAAATCAAACTTTCTCCTTGAAGTGCCTTATATTAAGTAAATAAGCGAAGGTAATTAACTGATGCCGTAGCTAGCAAGTCAAACTATCCAAACGGCTCACCTTGTCTTACAATGTTATACTTTACATCGGCAAGTTTAATTAAGCGGTTAACTGCTACTATATAAACGTGTTTTGTCCCCGCTTTTAGCTACAGTTCAAGTTACAAGCAGATGCGAGCTGAAAGAAACAATATTAGCATTACACGATAATGTCATGTTTCCATTTAGACGTATTCCCGTGTCTTCTCGTGGGATATCAACATTTTGTTTAACTAAAATCATCACATCATCACTAGCCTTTTTACGTTCTACTGCTGGTCATTGGCCTACTGCCAAGCTAAAATAACAGTAAATAAATATGAAAATATAAAATAAAAGAAAAATCAAAACAAGCACAATACGTTTTTAACGACATGACGTTATAAGGTTAGTGTTTTCTGTTAAGACTTGTAGAGACATAAAAAATACAAAAGTACAGAGCAGACCCTTGGCACGCAGCGGCCTTAGCGCGCAGTCTGTGTTTCGCTGCCGCCAAGTCGTTAGCTCCTTTATTGGAAGGACTGCGAATTAGTACACAACTTGTTGGGCTAAACTCGTCTTGTATAGGTACGTGAATGATCCCCACACGTTATCATGACACTTGGGACTTAGTTACTTAAAATATGTATTATTTACGTGATTAAGTCCCGAGTGTCATGATGTAGTGTTTACACACATCATTGAATTGCTTCGCAGGAGATTATTTCACTATGTTTGTACTTAATACTAAGGACCATAAAACCAAGAAGACTGCCAGTGTTTATACGATTTCGCGTTCCTTTGAAATAATAAGCCTGCTGTAGTTATTAGTTTTACTACGGAGGGGTCTCTGTACCATTCATTTGGTATGACATTTAGAACTCTGGCTAACACGATATAGCGCCATGTAAATTCGTTTTTTCTTTCAGTTCATAGATGGCGCTATTGTGTTAGCCAGAGGTCTAAGTGTCATACAAAATCAATGGTACAGAGACCTCTCTATAGTGAAACTAGTTACAGCAGGCTCACTATTTTACAGGAACGCGACATTGTATAGCCATTGGCAGTCCTCTTTTTTTATCGTCCTTGTTGATACTAATAACGCCTCAGTTTGTGCCAGAGGCCAGCCCTCTCCAGCCGCTCGAGTTATAAATCCTCTGCCACCTTAGGGTATAATTTACCCGCCATTTCGGTAAGGCAGGTTTGCGGCAGCAATAACTAACTTGTTTTGCGACTTGGATCACGTTTCAATGTATTCATAATTTTCAGACTTACTGCTACTCAGATTTAATTGTCGTTTAGTTTAGAATCATTGAGTGCAGCGGTTAGTTCCGTATGTGTTACTGGCGTGGCGTATACTTACCTCTAGTTTGAATGGAGGTTAAGCACTCGGGTTATACAAGTTTAAAATGAGTTCATTAGAGCTCAGATGTTGATGCATGTAGCATTGGAGCGCGGAATGTCACATGAAAGCATACATTAGTCGCGTAGTATCATAGACGTAGCTGTCTTATAGGTGTGGTCGCGGCAATTTGATCGAATTTAGTTAAATTCATTAATTAGAGCTGACACGAATAGTTTGAATAAAACTAATGTCAACAGAAAGACGGCTAGTCGAGAAGCGCTCAATAGCATTACAATATTTTTACTCCACTTCAGAAACGATGAAAGTGCTGAGGCAGGCTATTTCTATCGAGATTTTTTTATTATGTTGTCAATTTCGAGGTACTTAGGACAAACGCATTTAAATTTCAAATCACCATCATCACCAGCCTTTTTACGTCCCACTGTTGGGCACAGGCCTCCTCTTAGAATGAGACGGCTTGGGCTATAGTTCCCACGCGGGCCCAGTGCGGATTGGGAACTTCACACACATCATTGAATTACTTTGCAGCAGTGTGCAGGTTTCTTCACGATGTTTTCATTTAACGAAAAGCTCATGATAAATTACAAATGTAATTCCGCACATAAATTCCGAAAAACTCAGAGGTGCGAGCCGGGGTTTGAACCCACGACCCTCTGCTTGAGAGGCCATAGGTCATAGGCTATCACAGCTTTTTAAATATGGAACGAGACATTTAGAATCTAAACGAGCACGAATAGCCATGGTAGCGCCTCAAAACTATTCAAAATTTAAAACCCTTAACACATAAATTTTACACCCAACAGAACTTTCATTCTTGTAAAAACAATAGAGGGATTTGTCTAAAGTCTGAAACTTTTCCGTTTTGTAGGTTTCAACGTGTCAAGCTATTGAGTACAGTTTCAGCCCAACAAAGGGAGGCTTTCTAGCCCTTAAAATAGGAGCGTAGCTTCAGGCTAGGACTACGAATTGCACTACATAGGGTGAACGTAAGCGGATATCATTGAAAGATTTATGGTGACATTCTTATATCTTGAATAGAAATATAAGAACTTGGAGGCTGGCACAGCTGTGAATTTGCTTTTTTATACCACGGCGGTAACACTCCCTGTAATATATGAAAGGAATTGGTATCTAGCCACAATAGGACGAGGTGGCAAGCATTGATTTAAACTTTCGCGATTTTCACACACTATCATGATACTCGGGACTTAATCGCGTAAAAAACTTTTATATTTAAATTTGAATTTAAATACCTCGACGTTTCGGACGCGACGTTGCGTCCATGGTCTCGAAAGGACAGGAGGGAAGGAAAGGAAGGTATTTAAATTCAAATTTAAATATAAAAGTTTTTTACGCGATTAAGTCCCGAGTATCATGATAATGAGATGGCAAGCATTTTGGCCAGTAAGAGGTGAAGACCGAATGAGGGGCGCGACTTGGGACCAGCCTTTATGTCCGCACACTGCCTAAGAATTATCAAACTATTGTTCTTAATACGTGGTGCAGTACTTTACCCACAGTTAAACTCTATTTCCGTTATTATTTTAAAGATCACTGAAGATGTCGACTGCGGACCGGGAGACTACCTGTCGGTGGGTCTCCAACAAGATGGAGCGACGACCTGGTAAAGATCCCGGGATCGCGGAGGATGCGGAAAGCACAAGACTGGTCTGAGTGGAGAGCCGTGGAGGAGGCCTATGTCCAGCAGTGGAAGGCTGACATGATGATGATAATGATTAAAGATCAAACCATGACCAGAAACAAAACCTCAACAGAACTGATCACACAGAATCATACCGTAAGCACATTGATAGTGGAGTTTGCTCCTGGTAATTTATCAATGACAGCAAAGCTGAATTCGTAAAACGCCATTCTCCAACTAACGTACCAACACCCACTGCTATGCATGCTGGAGCGCGGACCCAGTTTTACGACAGTGGCTTTATTCAGTGGCGCGATCGCTTCTGCAGTAAGTGCCATAATGCATATCCAGAGTGCTTTGCGTTTTACTGGCGGTGTTTCAAACGGCAGTTAAGATATTGTTCCACTGAGCCTTTGGATGATTAAAAATATCCTCGATTTGATTAAATATTTATTCATAGCTATTTACATTTCGTTCATAAGGAAGCTCAAAGTCATTCAGAGGGCGATGGAGAGGGCTATGCTCGGGGTTTCTCTACGGGATAGAATCAGAAATGATGATATCCGCAGTAGAACTAAGGTTACCGACATAGCCCGAAGAATTAAGTGGCAGTGGGCGGGGCACATAGCTCTCAGAAATGATGGCCGCGATGGGGTCGGAAGGTTCTCGAATGGCGTCCACGGACCGGGAGACGAGCTGTCGGTAGGCCTCCAACAAGATGGAGCGACGACCTAGTAAAGATCGCGGGACCGCGGTGGATGCGGAAAGCACAGGACCGGTCAGAGTGGAGAGTCTTGGGGGAGGCCTATGTCCAGCAGTGGATGTCTTTCGGCTGACATGATGATGATGATGATTAAATATTTGGAAAAAAATATTCTGTTAAGTAATTCAAAGTTCCCAATCCGCACTGAGTCCGCATGGGCACTACAGCCCAGCAATCTCATACCGAGAGGAGGCATGTGCCCAGCAGTGACATATTAATGATGATGAATGATGTTTATCCTACAAAATTGGCGGGTGATTCGTGTATGTGTTGTGTACTTAAGGACCTGAAGTTTTCTTTTTTATTAATCGCACTCGCACGCACCGTGTTGGTATAATATTTCTTACACCAAGTATTGAACCGATTGAACAGGCTGAAGACTGGGCATGGGTGGTGTTATTCCCTTCAACATGAATGGGGCTGGAGAGAGTCTCTTCTCTGCGATTGCGGGTTGGAGGAACAAACCACCGAGCACATCTTCCGGCAAAATGTAACGTAGAATTAATGTCAGCCGCCTAATGGGTGGATTAATTGAGAAGAAAAAAAGTCCGGATGCGTTTTCACTGTTTTTTTTACACCAAATAATACAATGATAATCACAGGAGAAAGGTTAGTAAGTACCTACTTAGTACTAAGCTTAACACTAAAGGGGAAAGGGGAACGCGGTCGACACGACAACCCACAGTAATGATGTGGCCACAGAAAACAACAGTAAATTTCTTAAAGTGCACTTCCCTCGTCTGCCAACAGATGACCCGCTCTTTGTTTGAACCCTGTTGGTTGGCGTCCTGCAATGTGGTGACACTACTTGAGTTGGTAAAAAGAAACTCGTGGAGGCGTGTTAGGTGTGTCCTGCGCCGATTCTCCATCCGGAACGTTTCACCGAGATATTGGTCAACGGTACATAATCCCGTCTGTATTGCAACATAGACACGCACTTAGGTCACAATAATATGCTGTTGTGAGCCAATCTCCATGCACTCCAAGCCAATCAAACACTTGTAAACTCTCACTTAACAAGGGAATTAATCCGAGTAAATTATGATACCGAGCACATTCCTACCGAATCGCTCGCTGTCCCAAAAAAAAAAACGGCTGTCCCCTTCACTCCTACCCCGGGTCTGCTGAACACGTTTATAATCCGACACCTGACTTAGTTGCCTGGCTTAGCAACCTCAAAGCTGTTCTCTGATTGCCCACATGTTTTATTGCCAAACGATTAATAATGTTACACCAAGTATGTACTCGTATAGCGTTTCCTTATTTCTTTACTTTTGGACATAAAACATTATTTCAGTGTAAATGAAAAATCACTGAAAGGAAATGTATGAGTAATACTTACGAGCGTCTCATCAGCATCATCACCTCCTGCCTATTAAGTCCCACTGATGGGTACAGGCCTTCTCTCATAATGAGAGGGCTTGGGCTATTAAGTAGTTCACAAGCGGGCCAATTTCGGACTAGACCCTTCATACATACCATCGGACTCAATTACAAATTAAATTTCGCATGTAAACTTCGAAAAACTCAGTGGCCCCACGCACCTCTGCTTGAGAAGCCATTGATCAAACCACTAGGCACCACGACTACCGAACCTCTTAGAGTAGGTTATTATTATTCTCCATTGAACGGGCATTAGCATTATGCATAGACAATAAGTAATACTCGAGGCTTTAGCGTATAGTCTAGGGACATGCTGCTTCTCTGAACAAGATAGCTTGGTAGGATTGGCGCACGTTACAGGCGTTCAGCGGTGTAAAAATAATTTAGTTTAAATATTTTTAAACCCCCCGGCTCAAAAAGTGGGCTGTTAATAAGTTTCAAGCATTTACATTGAAATACATCACCAACAGGCCATGTTTCAAGTGTGTATATCTGTGTGGCTGTGTGTGGCATCGAAGCACCTAAACGGATGGAGTTATTTGGAAGGGGCTTTTTTTTTTTACTTTTTCGTATTTTTTTGGATAGTTTCATTAAGATGTTTCTTAGCTAAGTTTGATGCACGGCTATGCTCGGACACTTTTTTTATAAGATTTATTTTCGTAGGTAATTATTATTTTGCCTTGACTTATGTTGTGAGACCTCGCTTCGTGCCAAATTTCATGATCCTTGATCAGTAAGAAGTACCCTATAGGTTTCGATTAATAGTTGGCATTGTCAAACATACGAACAGACAGACAGATAGCAAAGTGATCCTATAAGAGTTCCGTCTTTTCCTTTTGTTGTACGAAAACCTCATAATTTAGCAAACCGGTACTGTCAGCAGCAGAAGTAGCTATGCAGCCGAAGCGGTCACAATGATCTGCACAAGGCCTTATATCTATAACAATAGAGCCGTGCTTAGATCATTGTGACTACTACAACTGCTACTTCTGCTGCTCACTGTACCTATTGCCACCAACGCTCTCACTCGCATCTTAACCCACATGCCATGTAAAACAATCGTAAATATTGAATGAGCTGCTTACTTTGGAATAGATGCAGCTGTACCCAATAAGTTTGCTACGAAATGCAACGTCGCTTTTGCTGACCTGCGGGGTACTGTGTTGGCATAGGACGAGTCCACGTGAGAAAATAGACGTGAAACAAATGTAAGCTGCGATATTCATGAACCAATACAGTTGTTGCCTGTTGGTCAAGTCAGCAACTTTTGTAGAAACTCAAAACGATCGCTAAGTAGAGAGAGAGAGAGATAGATTCATTTATTCACACAGATTCGACACACACACACAAAAAAGCAGTACTTTTGAAAAAGTAAAGAAAACCTACTTAAATAAAACAAAAGCAGAATCTTAAACTATTTAAAACTTAAGGAAATGCCGAAAAGTGTGAAATTACCCCCTCAGCGGGCGGCGAGCAGCAACGCTGTTTTTCAGCAGGACCCATTTAAATTAAAAACTAAAAAACAGACACACACACACACACTGTGACGAAACGGACTCTAGCGCTAGCTAAGTATGAAGTTTGTATTGAATTAGTCGACAATGGCGTCATTTTTGTCAGTGGGCAAACTGCCTACTTTGATTACATATTTGAATTATTAATATGTTAAAATATCCAGGAATCAAATTAATGAAATTGAGATAGGTATCCAAATACGTACACATTGAGTACAGAAAGTTGATTTGAACCAGATTGAGCAACAACTTGGTCCATATCGCTGGAAGCGGTAGATTACGTTAACGTTACGTTTACGTTAACATTACGGGGTATGTTACGTTACAAATGTCTCCGGATAAGAAATAAATTTACACGAGAAATATGTTCGGTTTCATTTACTTTATATTACGTAAAATACAAAATGCCGTTTCAAGAACTGTTGTGAGCCAAATATTCTATTTAAACAACAGACTTAGGTTATCTCTAAGAATAAGCGAATGAGATTGTGCAAAAGTTAATCCGACGCGATTAAAAGTTTTGATTTGTCTGGAACTATTTTCGATCGCAGCGCTTTTGTTTCTCAGCGCGCAGCTTTGAGATAAAGGTCACGAGATTATGGTTGCCAATTATGCCCTAGAATTGAGTTAAATATTTTGAACTAAGGAAATTGGTGGCCAGTCAGCAATCGAACGATGAGAACACCAAAAATTTCACTTGAGCAAAGCCACAGGAGTAATAAAAAGTGGGGCCCCATTTTTGTATAGAAATGGGTTCCACATTATATAATTACACCAGTGTAAGTAGGTCTGCATTTCGAAAATCCAATCAAACTTAAACACGCGTCTGAAGTTGCTAAGGCTACGGGATCGCGTATCGCGGTCCCCCTCACACATTCCCGTTATTCTCGGTGCGTCTCGCTTGCCCTAGAAATGACAAATGCCCAATGTAAAAAAAAAGGTGTGAAGGTGGCAGGTGAGGTTTCCACACTTGATGTTGTGCCTGCTAGCTCCCAGGGACGATGGATTCGGCTGGGGCTCAGTCAGGACAAAACCCGAAGGTCTCAAAAAAAATTAAAAATCGGTCCAGGTGTTTTTGAGCGCCACGCGCTTGTGTTAGACCTAAAGCGCGAACAGGTAACAAGAAAAAAATAGGCTATCTAACGGGAGATGAATAAAAATGTTGTTTGCACTCACAACTCGGTTGTTTTATTTTTTTAGCACTTAATTACTACCTAATCAGAATTTTACGAGATTCTTGGATTGGGGGTTGCAGGAACAATAATTAAACAGTTTATAAGTATGGTCCCGTGGGCGCACACACACACAACTTCCTTGTAGTCTTAAAAATAAATAAAAGAAGAATATATATAAATATAACACACAGAACTAATAAGAAGAGTAATGCATTTGTCGCCGCGCTTGTGATGCGTGAGACACAAGCGTGCGCGAATTGTGATTCAGTATTGCTTGTGATACAGTGTTCTAAAATGGTGTTTTGCAGCATTTGTAATTGCGGAAACTCATCCACGGTGTGTAATTACACTAATAATTGTTTGCATGATTGCGTAGTGCTTTTTCGTGAGTGCATTAATATCAAGTGAAGTGCAAAAAGTGGCGAAATTGCTTCTGGAAGGATGTTATTATTATACCTACGAACGAGCATTTTTATCCTTTTTAAACCCCGACGAAAAAGAGGGGTGTTATAAGTTTGACCTGTGTGTCTGTGTATACGCCTGTGGCAAATAGCTCCCAAACGCATATACCGATTTCGATGCGGGTTTTTTTAATCGAAAGCCAGTATGATCGAGACGGTTCTTAGCTAAGTTTGATTAAAATCGGTTCACCTGCTTTTGAAATACTGAACTTTTTATTAGTGCTGTCCTCTAGACGTATTTAACTATGACGCCTACTGTACAGCCAGCCCTGCTTACGTCGCATAGGAATGAGTTGTTTCCTCTCAACAATGCCTCAACTTTCGAACTTCACAATACTCGCGCATTAAGTACTGCACAATCAAACTTGCAGTAACTGAAACTTTAAGCTTGCAGTTTTAATACAAACATAAGGCGCTTTTAACCTCCGGAGGGAAGAATGTAGCGTTAAAATAAAACTAGATGTTCCATGACTTTATTATTTTTAGAACATTTTAATTAATGTAACTGGATGCGTCATATTATGTATTGTACATTCTCCCTCGTAAAATTACCTTTTCCTCCTCTACTTTTTGCGTCAAAAAATCTCATCTCTTCGCTGTGATCTCTTATTAGGTAAAATGCTTGCTCATAATAATTCTCAACATTACACAGTGCACATCTAAGATCATCAAAGTAGGTACCAAATTTTCAAGCCTCTGTCTCCAGTGATTTGGGCTGTATATTGATCTCTGGGACAGTTGGCAACCATCTTCATCTTCTACAATATACCAGCTGTTGCCCGCGACTTCGTCCGCGTAGATTTCGGATATCGCTATCCCGCGGGAACTATATAATTTTCCCGAATAAAAAGTAATGTTATTCCTCAATATTCCACCTATCTTCTTACCAAATTTCATCTAGATTGGTGAAGCGGTTTTTCCGTGAAGAGGTAACAAACAGACAGACAGAGAGACAGAGTTACTTTTGCATTTATGGAGTCAAAAATGAAAGTTTTTCAGATTTATAAAATTTCAAGTTTCTAGTACACGAATTACGCTATAGGTTTTGATTCCTCAGCAATTTGTATAAAAATACTTATTTTAATGACTGCATCTTTTGATTGCATTAACCTAGAAATTAGATTATTTCACTGCGTCAAGGGACTCACACATACAACTGAATGAGAATTCTCCTCTTCTGAGGAATTCTCGCGCATAGTGCGTAAGATATTTCTAGGTAGGTACTTGTCTTGTTGCAATCGAAAAGAGTCAACCACCCAGAAACAAAATACGATCACGTGGAATACTCGAAATGTTTTACCTTAAGGAGTTCGAGTCCACTGTTTGAACTGGAATATATTGGAAAAGTTAACAACTCGGCACGGCTTGCACTTGTATTGTTGAGCAAAAGTTCAATCGGTGAAGTTAAATTGGAGATCACTATCGTGGATTTGAGTCTACGATCTCCTTTGTCTATGGAGATTGTAACTGGGATACAGGTACGTTTGGGACGCGAGTTGGGACTTACCAATGTAGTACAACAAGTTGTGAGGAAGCGATATGGACTATCTACTTGTAATAGATAGAGGTTTATAATAGCAATAATAACTCTCCTGCCTCCGTAAATACGTCGCAAAATGAGAGCGCTCGAGCTTTACTTTCCGGACTGGGAGCTTCATAGACACCGCTGAATTTCTTCACAGGAGTTTGCAAGTTTTTGCGCCATGTATTCCTTTATCTATCTCGTGATACATTACAAGTACAAATGTACTTAATTCTGAAAAACTCAGAGGTGCGAGCTTGGGCCTCGAACCCACGACCTGCTTGAGAGGCTAATAAGTGTTTATTTAGTTAAAATGTAGGTACCATTCATTTAAACGTGCTTAAGCGTAAGTAACGTGGTTTCGCTCGCGCGCCGTGTAACATTTTTGCTTGACTCCTTATGAACAGACGAATGAAATAAGCTTATAGACGGGAAATATTGTGCCAAATAGAGTGTTGACTGTCTAGACGCATTTACAATTTTATTTAGGATTCCTATTTTTATTTTACTACAAAAAGTTTATGACTAAATAAACAATTCAAAAAAAGTTGCGTTGAGCATTTTAGATATGGTAGAGCAAGATTTACTTTTTCTTCTCATAACGTGTCTCACTTCCATTTGACTGCCGTATCGTGACAGAAAGTTAAAACTGCTACAAGCTGCCCTAAACAGGACCTAAATTGAATTTTAATAATAATAGCAAAGTATACGTTAACAAGACATTGTCATCCCCTTGCAACAAGTCAATGTCCCCAAGTCGCTTCCACAATGCCTTGTTCGGGTCATTGACACGCGTTTAAAACTCCCCTAGATTCAATCCGCGATTGGATCCCATGTAGAGTGCAGGACAAACACTTGCCATACGGCGAGACTGCTCCTTCCAATCAGGTCCCCAGAATTGCTAGTCTTTGATGCAATACTTCTAAAGTGCTTATGATGCTCTCGATACGTGTGGCGGACGTTAACTAGATTTTCATAATGTTTTATGGCGGTGAAATGGTAAGATCTTATAAATCGTCGTTAAAGCGAAACGGAGCAATAAAAACTTTTAAATGTTGTATGATCACTACATTAACCGTCGTCCCTCGAGAAATAACCCAGCATTTACGTGATTGTTCGAGTTCTGATATTATAATTAAGATGTCGGTCAAAGTGCTTTGAAAATTGGGCATTTTTTCTTTTCCCTCCCCAGCTTATGTAGTATCTTACCGTTGAGTGAAGTATATCTCTTTGCACCGCCATTCTTATTTATCAAAATTTGAAATTGCAATTTAGTAAATTGATCAAAGCAAACAGAGTACAATGCTTACGTACTCACAGTACACATTCGCAATCAACTTAAGAAAGCCGCATCTGATCTCCCCGTGCCATTCCTTTGATCGCGGCATCCACATGACGCAATAACTCAATTATTTTACAAAACCATTCCCTCGTCTTGTTAGTACAAAGCGGGGAATCAAATCTACCTGCTACAAAACAAAAGTCAATCCATTTGAGTCTGAGACAATACGCTTGGTCCCTTTGCGTTCACTCGTCGCTGGCACAGTGGGAAGAAGACCGACAATAGTCTAATGTAATGTAACTTGTGTAATGTACAGGGATCGTGAAATGCGAGCAAAATTCATTGAAGTGGTTGTCATATGTCTATTTCAATCGATTTTGCTTGCATCCCTGTTATGGACCTAACGAACGCACGTTAGTACGAATATAATTCGTATTTTGGTTGCAATGTGCATTACATGCGAATGTCACTTACCTCAGTGTTGTGTGAGTAGTTAGATGGGTACTTATTTTGTATTCGGCAAGTTCTAGGTTAAAAACGGGATGAGAGCTAAACCAAGAAGATTGCTGATAAGAAAGCTATTGAAAAGGTTGATGTCTTGTAGGCACAATCGTTACTTACCCTATTATTCATACACAACAACAAATTAGAACAATTGAAAATCTCCGACATTGTCATTTCAAAGTGCAATTATCTCAAAAACCATCTTGATTAAACTAGCTTTCTATTAAAAAAACCGCATTGAAATCGGTCCAAGCGGTCGGAGCTATGATGGCACAGACAGATACACCCATACCGTACATAGATACACCGACTTAAACACACATAACACAGATACACAGGTCAAACTTATAACACCCCTTTTTTTGAATAGGAGGCTAAAAATGGGTAGACGGATTTGAATCACATTTCGAATGGAGATAGCTAGATTAAAACATGTTTTATTCGAGGAAGTTGCATCGGTTCCTAAACCGAATATCACGTAGACGAAGTCGTAGGCAACAGTTAATTCTATACATTAGGTTTAGGCGAAGAAAAAAAATAAAATTATTAATGGCATCGGTAGCAAGCATCTCCTCTGTGCTCAGACCTCAGATCCCGGTGCGCTGTGGCCAGGAGACGTCTGCAAACATTCCTCCCGTTCCATTAACTAATTGTTAATTATCTCCCCTGCTTCCCCTCACGATGACATCTTGATGGAGACGTCGAATTATTTTTTTTCAAAAGGGGAAGCTCAGGACATGGCGTCTTGCTCATTTTTGAGTGCTCGCGATTAAGTTTTAACGACGTTTTCCTGCTGATTATTTTTTGCATGGGTGCGCTGTGTTTTGATAGCGAAGCTAATACAAGAATAGGGGATGTTTGATGAGAATTATTTGGTGTTAATTGTAATTTCATTTTACTTGTCTAAAAGGGAGATTATGAATTTGCGTACGTACGAATTAAGTATTTAATTAAAGAAAAAAATTACTCTAACATTACAAAATTAATAATAGTAGTTGAATGCAACTGTTACTTAATGAGTGTTTTAAGGCCTAATTATGGAAGAGTTGCATATATTACTTTATCAATTATTATAAGTACCCTAAGCTGGGTTCAGAAGCCGAAGACATAATAAACCTGCCACCAACTTGGCTTTTTTTTGGCCGTTTCGAGCTGACATTTCGTATCGACAATTTTTTTTTATTGAGGCCTATTTTTAAATTGTATTGGAATTTGAAGACGGAAAATGATTGTCGTAATGATGGTAATTACCTACAGTTTCTGAACGCAAAATAGAGGACTTATGATATGTGTGTAGGTAAAGTTATGTACCTACTTATACGAATGTAAAGAAAACCTGATCCTTCCAAAAAACCCTCGGCATTCGCTCTGGCCACAAAATTCATTCATCTGTGTGTACTCTTCTATTTAAATAAGATGCACTCTTCGGCTCTATCGTCCCCAAAAAGGTTCGATGTCGTTGACCCCACGTATACGGTAGTTTGCCCTCGTAACGCTTTTAGCTGAATGAGACTACCTGCCTGAAAAGTTAGGTACTTTTAGGATTAAGTATGGCGGAATAAAAAATATACACCTGCTCACATCTGTTTAGCAGAACAAGTTTACAAGCTTTTAGTTATTTTCACCTGAGGGTCGAGCATGAGTTTTCGAATCCTGCATAACGTTACGAACGGTTATCGTATCGAGATTGAGAAACCTCATACTAAATTTTAGTTCCATATACGCTCACGGGCGGGCGCTGTTCAAAACGTCATACAAACTCGATAACGTTTACTATGTTATTCGATTTTACGTGACGCAGGTTTCGAATATTCGTATCTCGGGAATAAAAGGTATCGGATTCATTTTAAATTTGATATGGATATAACGTGTGATGTCATTGTGATGATAAAAGTACAGCCGGAAAAAAGCTTTTAATAAAATTTTTAAGCGGGAAGCTTATATTATTACTGTTGTTCCATGTCTCTGTTTTTGATCATGAGTTTCGGCCACAAGAGTTGCAGCTTGCTACTACTTAATACAATTTATGAAGCCAAACTCAAAAGTAGGTGTATAGTCTGTATAGGTACTGAAATTGTAAATTTACAATCGTCAAAAAATTGTATAAAATATAGCTTATTCACAGTTAATTAACTTAGTTCAATTAACTTAGTTCACAGTTATTCATAGTCAACCTAATAAACCTAACTTAAACTAGAGAGTTCTAGGTACAGGATATCGATAACCATTACAAAATTCCTGATTTTGAATTATGAGTAGTGATAGATTAGGACAAACCTTACCTTATAATTATGACTTTTAATTGTATGGAAAACAAAGGGACCCGACAATCATATGTCATGTACGACTGTATGTATGTATGTCTGTCCCACCGCCTACTGCGAATGTAATTAGTAATGGCTGCGATGAGTTTTTTGACCCCAGGAACTGAGTTGTACTGTTAACGTACTCGCCAAATGATTAACGTACTTATTGTGCATACTTGTTACTGTTAATACTTATTTGGAACGGTTGCGATGGTTTGTTATTTATACCCTTATCGTGTCTGTCTGTCAGTCCGTCCGTCATAACCAATTTGCTCCCAAACTCAATAATAGAGTCAATACTCGATTGAGTTGGTACACAATACATAATGGTACACAACATGACGACCGGATAGCCTAGTGGTTAGAGACCCTGACCACAGTCTATACAGTCTTCCGACGAAGGCCTCTAGAGACAGGTCAATCGTGCGGGGGGGGGGGGGGGGGGTGAGGTTTCTTTGTGTAGTTTGTCTGTGGTTGCGTATTGTAAGAGCTAATGTAACTTGTTTTTTAGAAAAAATGACTTTGTGCCAAGTTTCTTGCGGCGCATCCTTCTTGGCAATCATGGTCTTTCCGAAAGCGCTGGTAGACTCAAAAACAATGACGTGTAAAAGAGCATTCAACTGCCTATTTGCTGAATAAAATTTTGAATTTGAATTTGAATTTGCGGGGCGGGCAGAACCCCCCTTGCATACGCCGCCACTGCCCGATTAGTTAGGAACTTTCGCCCTCCTTGGTGCTTTGGCCATACGGTTGCGGTGTCGGCATTTACGCAAACATCAAAGGCGTCGGACCACTGGTAGGTATAAACTCTTTAAACTGTGCCCTGACTATGAAGCTTGAGGTCCCGGGTTCGATCCCCGGTCGGGGCAGATGTTTGTATGATAAATACAAATGTGTGTTCTCGGGTCTTGGATGTTTAATTATGTATGTAAGTATGTTTATCCGTTGTCTAGTACCCATAGTACAGGCTTTGCCTAGTTTGGGACTACGTCAAAATTGGTGTAAATTGTCCCATGATATTTAAAAAATAAAAAATATATATGTAAGTCGGTGACCGAAAAACGGACGTGAAACGTAAAGAAATGAATTATAAACATTATGGGAGCACATTTGGAGGGAAAATTAAACCGAGGCTATTAAATGGACACTAGGTATTAATGGTGGTAGCGAAAATTATTTGTCATATAAACAACATTTATGAAACAAACCACTATCGAATCGAACGCTCACATTTAACTCCTTCACCGACCTAAATTATTCACTACCAACATCACGAAATTACCATACAGTCTTTATCCAAAACGAGATATCTCCCGAGGCCCGCTCAGGCTTGCCAACATAGCCGCATTAACTCCTTTGTTGTCCCATTAACATGTTCAGCTCGAATTACCAACACTTAGTAGCGCCTTACCCCCCTACATATACGCGGAATGCAAATTTGAAGACATTCAGTCGCCACTTAGCGTGCTCGTACGGAGCTAAGATACTGGTAAAAATAAGCTATTAGCGCTTATGGCTGTTTCAGATGGTCGTTATTTAGTCTCTTATCTGGTGCTTGTGGTTTTACTGGAATAAATTATTGTGTATCTCGACTTTTTCTATTTTGTGACTTTTGATGGCCGATTTTAACTTGCATGTTGCCAGATTGTAAACTGCCCAATACTATTTATCTATATGATGTTGAAGTAAAGATTAATTTCTTTACACTAACACCTACATATAATATAAATAAAACAAAGCTAGAACAAGTTAGAACACTTATAACTCAAGTACGGCTGAACCGATTTTTATGATCTTTTTGATTTGTTGCATTTGTCTTCGCACCGAAAAGCAGAATAACTATTAAAATAGGTATCGGAAAAATTCACGGATTAAAAATTATAAAAACATAAAGCAGCTATTACAAGGACTAAGAAGAGAGGAAACACAACCAAATTTAATAAAAAAAAAATTCGGTTTGAATATCGCTGCTTAAACTCACACCCATTCTCAGTTTCAGATAAGACAATTTATTACTTAAGACTCCCGGTATTCTCTTAACAACTTTACATTTTTGTAAAGAAAATCCGACGAAACATTTACAAAATTCTGCTTTCGCCAAGGATTTTATCCGATGCAGTTGGGGGTCCCAAGCGACCCTTTTCGTCTGGGGTCTTACTCGGATCCAGAGACAAGCGATGCAAAGACTGCCAATCTTGATGCTAACTTGCGTAGCTCCGAAATATAACGGTATTAGTCCGATACATGCTAAGCAACGCCATCTAGTGAACCTTATATTTCGGAGCTACGCAAGTTAGTATGGAGATTGGCATTAGACATAATGAAAACGGGATGTTGATGTTAAAGATTTGATGAGCTCCTGATGTTAAATAAATAAATCATGATCACGGGCAAATAGTTTTCCCGTGATTATAATGCATGTGACTGCATCGAAATATCGGGAGTTCATCAAACCTAGGTAATCGCGGTCAATATCCCGTTTTCATTATGTCTAATGTAATTAACCCCGAATCATTTAAAAACTGTTATCGAGATTATCAGTCTTTATGTTACTTGTCTCTGCTCAGATCTATACTAAGGGGCCAGCCGGGAATAATGTTACGTTATGTCCAGCAAAATGCTGTTGTTAAGGTGGCTGGATGGTGAAGAAAGTTAGGAAAGTGAGGCTTTAATTTAATACATGAGTATTATTTATGTGTTTGTATGTCCAGACGAGGTGTAATCAACGGTCAAAAATACGGTCTCGATCGCGTTTGCGTTACGGGTGTCAAATAGTGTGAGAATTGTTTGTTGTTGATACGTGCTACTAGTGGCGCTGCTAGAATTGCCCATAATAATTCAGACGTAAACGCGAACGCGATCGAGAAATTTTTTTGGTCGTCGATTGCACTAGACGCTCAGTCTAGTATATTCGATGAACGTCGCATCTCGTTTTTGGCGCAGAATCCATTTGACTGTTAAATTGTGGTTATTATGGTGATTGAAGTTACGCGGATTTTTCTCGCTTTCCTTGCGCTAGTTAAAAAGCAATAATATAATAGCTAAATTACTCACCTAATACTTTCCTAGTATTATGTTTCAACGGTTAAATTTCCAGATTTTACTCTAAGCCAAAGCAGTCGTACTACGAACGTGCACTGATAAGGCCAAATAGCTAAGATTATTTCAAGTCCAGGATCTCGAGGACAGTGTCTTGTTTAAACACAATTCGTTTACTAGAAAAAAGATAAGTAGGCAATCAAGGGCGTAACCAGCGTTTGGCCTAGGCGGGGCAAGTTTACCAGATTTTGGCCCAGGGGAGTGGGGAAAGGGGGGGTGTTAAAAAATGTCTTAACCCGCGATAGTAGAAGTTCTTCACGCCCGAATTTCAAGTACTTTTTCAATGGAAAAGTGCTTTTGCGCTAAGATTTCGAATGATAAAGAAAGCCTTTCCAAGCTGGTGAGGTGAAAACATGCAGTGATGTCCGTGTTAAGTTTTTAAGTTGCGAGAGAAAAATATGGCTTACATTTTATCCTGCTGCTATGTATTCAGTTTCTGATGTTAATTAAAAGTTTTTTCATGGAATTTACCTTATTTTTTGAACAATGACGTAGTTACGATATTTTGTTTATTTGGTCTATGTTTTTATTTTGCTAAAACAAAGCCCCAGTTTAACAAATCAACTTCAATCAAAACAAAACATAGCATTAGGTACCTATGTGAAGCAAGTTAGTAAAAATAAAATCTAACATAATTCTAATTCGACTCGTCTTTTAACAACTAGTCTTGTCCTTATCACTCCTCAGCCACTCAACATTCGAGAGAAAGAGATAACGTATTTAAAATTTTGTCCCACAATTTCAGTTAGTGTTTATGCAAACAGCGCAATTAATCTCAGGGCAGTCCTCGCTCGCGGTGAATTATGGACACCCTCGCATGAAAGAAATTCCATTTGGACGGGACGGATTATATGGATTACGTTAAGTCATAACAGATTATGCTGTAATGTTTAGGTGCTTTTCAAAAATAATTAAGTATTCAGAGTTTATCTAATTCATCCTAACTAATATTATAAATGCGAAAGTAACTCTGTCTAGCTGGCGCTCTGTCTACCTGTTTGCTACCTCAATCTAGATGAAATTTAGTAAGAAGATAGTTTGAATATTTAGGAATAACATAGGCTACTTTTTATTCGGGAAAATTGTATAGTTCCCGCGGGATAGCGATAACCCAAATCTACGCGGACGAAGTCGCGGGTAACAGCTAGTAGTACATATATACCTACACATAACATTTTTAGTGAAACCGTGCCCACTAAGCAGCAGTGCTTGCACTACTGTGTTCCAGTGTGCAGAGTAAGACAGCCGGTGTAATTACGGGCACAAGAGGCATTTCATCTTAGCTTTCTAGGTTGGCGATGCATCTGCAAACCCCCGGGTTGATGGTGGCTATGGGCAGTGGTGATCACTTACCATCAAGTGACCCACTTGCTCGTTTGCCTTCCTTGTCGTATAAAACTACTTAGAGTACCTATTTGTAGGTAAGTATATAAACCTGAGTGTCATTTTTATGTCCATGCGTACCTGTTTTTGAAATTCATCGGATTGATTCGACCCTAAGCCACAAAATAAACCGCGTAGGTGTGGTCAGGATATAAAAAGCCACCCTTCCAATCAGTATTATAAAAACATTTGTATACGAAATACACGTTAGTCACCGCGTCAAATATCAAACCATGTCTCAGCCATTTGCATTTGTCACAAAAACGAAACCGATTATTCCTTCCCAATATCACAAGCGTTTGAAAATCGCAATCAATCCGCAATATCGGATCACGGAATTTAAATTTGAACGTAAATGGGGATTAAAAATCAGTGGTGTGCCGGATATCCGTATCTGAATCCGCGGATACTCGAGGAAGAAAAATCGGGATTCGAGTCAAATCCTAACTAATATTATAAATGTGAAAGTAACTCTGTCTCTCTGTCTGTCTGTTTGTTACATCTTCACGGAAAAACTGCTGCACCAATGTAGATGAAATTTGGTAAGAAGATGGTTTGAAAATTGAGGAATAACATAGGCTACTTTTTATGCGGGAAAATTATACAGTTCCCGCGGGATAGCGATAACTGAAATCTACGCCAACGAAGTCGCGGGCAACAGCTAGTTCTTTATAAGGATAAAACATCACTTTTCACCGAATACATTTATATCGACTTAAGCGCCACACACGAGTGACGTCAACTGTTCTGCATCGCGCTAACGAAGTTTCTCAAGGCGGTTGCATGTATATACAACTTAAAAACTCTCTTCCTTCGGACTTCGGTCCCGGGGTAAAACATCTGCCTGGAGAGAGATCTCTCTACTGGAGTATTTCCTAAATATTAAAAAAAAAATTAAGATACTGGCAACGAAATACTGTTATGATACCATCGAACTCATAACAGTCGCGATTCACTGTAAAATCTCTCCACATAAATGTCATAATGACATCGCAGTGCGTAGTAAGGAAAATCATTGTAACAATCATTTAGTAGCTACAAAAGTTTTCTATTGTGGTTCAGACATCAAATATATTGAATACTTGCCCTCGTCAATACAACCAATTCAATTCAACCGCGTCAATTTGCTGAGAGGGATCCTGTTCAACGTCTTTGTTTACTTCTTTAATTGTTTTTTATTATACTTGTCACTTGTGTAAGTTGAATAAATATTTTTCTATTTCTATTTCTATTTCAATTATCAACCAGTCCAATGTACAGTCGAGGTCAACGATAATATAGGTGATAATGTTTACATTTGAGAGTTACAAAAATATGTATAAAGACAGTTTTAAGTGATTCGCGGTTAATTGCATTAGACATAACCAAACCTATAAAGTATATTGCATCAAACCTATAAGGTATATTGCATCAAACCTATAAGGTATATTGCATCAAACCTATAAGGTATATTGCATCAAACCTATAAGGTATATTGCATCAAACCTATAAGGTAATGGCGGTCAATATCCCGTTTTCATTAAGTCTAATGTATAAAGACCTTATTACGCGGCAACAAGGTTGATATACAGATTTTAGCAAATTTGTGCGGATAATTATGTATTTCTGGGCCGTGTTTTATAAGGCTACAAGTTACAATTTACAAGCGGAAGTCTCATTCGATCACCTATTGTTAGAAAGAGACTTCCGCTTGTAAATTGTAACTTGTAGTTATATAAAACACGGCTCTGATCTTAGCTGTACCAAGGAGCTTCGAGATAGGTAGGTCGTAGGCGGTGCTGATTAGTTAAGGTGCCGTATCCGTATCCGCAGGCTTATTCGAATCGTTATCTGCGGCACAGCACTGTTAAAAATCAACAGTGGTATAGTTTCGGGTGATTAATCTTGCTGAGTTGTCCGAGCGCTGTCCGGGTGTCCGAGTGTCCGGACTGTCCGGGTGTGCCGTAAATCTTGGACGCCCGCGTCCTGTCCGGCGCGCGTACCTACTCACGTTGGATTTTTCTTGAGCATTTGTTTTCGGTTAGGAATTGCGCTCTTTGTAAAGCGTGCATAGTAAGTAAGTGGTGTTTTAAACGACTTTGTATTTTTATACAGTAATAATAATCGTTTCTCTTTGTTATGAAATTGTCACATTCCTCAATATCCTACTTAATGTTACTAGTGGCTGTGTAAGCTCATTTTTAAACTTTTTTTTTTCAGAAAAACGAACATAGACAAAAAAACTATAATAATTATCGAACCTGAACACAAAATTAGACGAAAATCCGCTAATTATTATTAGTTTAATTAATTATTAATAAAAACCATTTTTTTAAATATTTTAAGTAATTATCGAATTTGCTCACAAAATTTCACGACAATCGGTTGAGAAATGCTACCACGAAAGAATGCATGTCTGAGCTGAAACGGAGACGCTTTGCACACTTCGTTTATTTATTTATTTATTAATTGGTCAAGTCATGTACATATACATAAAGATGTTACATTGGTATAATAAGTCAGTCCATGACGCCCTGTAAGGGCACGCAATAATAATTAAAACTAAGTTTATCATTAAATTCTGTTGAGATTATGATTATAAAATTACATTAAAGTATTGGCATGCATTGATATTATCAAATTTTCTGTTACTATTCTATGTTGGAGCTATTAAAATGTGATGTTTTAAATAATAATTATACTGTATTATGTCAAAATAAATAAATTTGGGGATTCATAATTATTCATTATTTAATTGTCAATGTACTTATGTCTAAGAAAATTTATCTAATTAATGTTACTTTACAATTTCATCATTTAAGAACTCGTCAATAGAATAATAACATTTGTCGATTAAAAATGTCTTCAGATTATTTTTAAATTTATTATATTGGGATTCTTGTCTAATGGATTCTGGGATTTTATTAGTTATTTGTATACATTTATATTTGGGACCACTTCTGAACGTTTTCATATTGGATTTCGGTATCTGTAACTTATTCCTATACTGTGTCGTAGTTGTACTTTTGTCTTTTTTTGCTATAAATAAGTCTGAATGTTTTCGTACAAAAAGTGCCGTTTGCTCGGTCAACAAGCGGTAAATTTTGTGAGCTTGTATACATGTTTGTTACTCTTTCCCTTAAAAACTACTGAACGTATTTCGATGAAACTTCACAGCAATATAGCTAAATATTTACATCAGAATGACTAACACATAGGCTAATTTTTATCCCGAAAAATTGCATAATCCCCGCCACAAATGTTTGGCAAAGTTTGGTTTCTCTGGATGTTCGTGCCTATATACCGAAACTTTGATATAAGATTAAAGAGAATGTTTCGTCATATAGGCATGAACATTCAGAGAAATAACTATATCTATCATTACTTACCACCCTGTCGGAACACAATTATAATTATAACTGTGTTGTTAGTGTCACCTTTGATTGTCACCGGCATCGCCCGTCACCTTCGATAAGCAAACAATATTGTGAACGCACGGAGCAAACATCCTGCTTATTGTTTAACAGGACAGCTAGGCTCAAGGTCACAGAAATAATAAAATTTTAGACCAGCTAATTCATTCTACGCAACTTCACGGGATAAAAACTAACCTATGTGGTATTCTGAGGCCCAAGCACGAATATTCTAATCCTGCGTAACGTGACGTTACCGTATTGCCATCGAGAAAATTCATATTAAATTTTAGTACCAAATACGCTCACGGGCGGGCGCTGTTCCAAACCAAACGTCATACAAATTTCTCGATAGCGTTACTACCTTCTCGATTACGTTACGCAGGATTCGAATTTGGCGCATGCGTGTTTTGTTTTTAATTAAGTAGGCACATATGTAAAAAAAAATATCAGGCAAATTTAGGTACTCGAACGTTCAGCCACTGCAAATTTTTCTAAAGATAAAGAGGTGAAAATGTTTAAAATCTGAGGTAGGTACCTAATTAAATATAGTTTTCCCTATACTGTATTTGGTTTCTGCGTATAATAGCTAGCTGTCACAGTCGTACAAAAACTGACATTTCAATCCGATGACGAGTATCAAAACAGTTATGGAATAGGGCCTCTGTTCTTAATTGAACAACAAGCAACGCTAACAATAACACATCTAAATACTAACTTCTAAATCAACAGATCATCTCCCCGTCTTTGTCCCGCCGAGCTCTATTTTCCCCACAGCCCCATTCATCCAGTTTAATAAAAGGCAATATTCTGTGGGTGTTTTCGTACCTTTGTTTGTATTTGTCACAGACCTAATAGAAATAGGATAGAAATGCTATCTTCCTATTTCTTTTAACATTCCTATACCCTTCGAGAACCAATGTCGCCGCCTTTTCCCGTCCACTTGCTATTAATGCACACACGCAAAAGCACTACGCAATCACGCACACTAATGTAGTTACGCACTGTGGATGAGTTTCCGCAATTGCAAATGCTGCAAAACACCAGGGCCGTGTTTTATAAAGCTACAAGTTATAATTTACAAGTGGAAGTCTCATTTTATCACCCTTTGTATTGTAGTTGTAACTTATAGCTTTATAATACACGGCCCACGTATCATGAGCAATATCACAGAATAAATAATAGGTGCGGCAATGTATCACCTTATTGCCCCTTATAGGTATCAGGCGCAATGTATTACAAAATCGTTTTCTGTCGCTGGTCGAACGTAGTCGTGGCCGGCCCTTAACGCTTAGAGATAAACTCGGTTTTATTTCAAGCTATATAACGCTTTTATTTATAAGCTTTTTTAAGCTTAGCCTTTGATAAGTTTTCCCACTGTTGTAATTAATGTTACTTCTTTACGAGCTTTGTGGAACTCGTGGACATGCACAATTAAGGTCGAAAATATGCGTTGTCTATTTTCATGCAGTTATAATTTAATGTTCATCTTTTCTCTGGGGTTCCGTACAACAAAAGGGCAAACGAAACAATTATAGGATCACGCGGTTGTCCGTGTGTCAAGACCCTTTTTCTCAGCGGCCTTTTAAATTGATAACAGAACTATCTAGTTTAATTGGGATAGTTCTGAGCTAAGTTTCATTAAAATTGGTTCAGCCGTTTTTGACATACATATTGAACTTTTTAAGTTTTGCTCACCCGCGATCTCATTTCGCGATTGTGGTAAGCAAAGTAATTGTTTTTAGAATTTTCATATATTGACCTTTGCAAAGTAACACCTGATTCAAAAAAAAAATCTAAGTTGGTTTGGTTAGCTTATAAAATGACAGCGGTGCGGCGTCGATACCGAACCATAAAAAAGTCTGTCGTATAAATGCATTAGGCTAACTTTGGCAGTAAAAATTACAAACTTACAAAATCACGATAAAGTTTACAACTTGTCAAATTCAAATATATCTTTTGAACACAAACATTCGTGATATTTTACCGTAACATGCTGACTACCCCTTGACACGATAGCTTTCAAAACCACAATAATTATGCCAACGGAAAACATAGGAACCAACAGAAACACAATAGTAATTTCGTTGTTATAATTGACAGTGGCGCCGCCCACGTTGTAACTTTTAAGATGGTGTTGTTTGTTTATAGCATTTTGTCAGACATTTTGTGTAAACAGTTTATAGATTTGAATCGCCATGAAAATTGTTTTCGTGACTCAGTCGTTTGTGTTTTAAGTCGAAATGGCTTTTCGCAGTGCAATTACATCTGACAAGGGAATGGTCCTTTTAGCTTGACTAATAAAAGATACCAAGCTACTTATTGCTTATTAACATTTTTTTTTGTATCAGTCATGTAGTCATTCGAAATAAATAAATGACTATGATTACAATAAAAGTCTGTAACAGTCTCTTTACCCTTGTCAGTGGTATGTTGAAAATGGCGTCGAATTTTACTAACTCCTGACCTTTATTTCGCCAACCTTACAAATTACAGTTTAGGTACAATGACAATTCCATTTACATTTCGTTGAAAATATGAACACACACTAAATCAAAAGTAAGCAATTTACACCGAGTTGTCCAATGACGCAATTCAAAATTAAATTTACATTATAAAGTGAAATTTACAGTTAATTAGTATCAAATTATTTGCTCCTCTGAAGGTCGTTATGAGTAGGCAATTCAAAAATAATATAATTAATTACTCGGAATAATTTTTATACCGATTAATCTAGCACTGTCTCACTCATTTAACTTAAGATAGGTATCTGTCCCGAGCGAATCAAATAAGATAGGGGCTGTATGGATAAACTTTATCTGTATACTTAACTAATCCTAATCTGTGAAACTGATACACGTAATTTACTATGAAACCACAGAATTAATAAAAATAGGATAGAAATGCTATCGTTCGTATTTCCATTCAGAACCAATGTCTTCAATTTTGCCCTCTAAATAGCACTACGCAATCACGCAAACAAATATTAGTGTATTTACACACTGAATGAGTTTCCGCAATTAGAAATGCGAAACACCATTTTGGAACACATGCATCACCAGCAATCATCCTCATCATCACCAGCCTTTTTTTTACGTCCCACTGCTGGGCACAGGCCTCCTTTCAGAATGAGAGGGCTTGGGCTATAGTTCCCACGCGGGCCCAGTGCGGATTGGGCACGTGCGTGGGTGTCACGAGCAATACTGAGTCACAATTCGCGCACTTGTGTCTTACGCATCACAGCGCGGCAACCAGTTCACGGGACCACGCCACTTCTATCCTCTTATTAGTTCTGTGTATGAAACTGAAAAACTACACTTGCATTATTAACACAACTAACAATCTCCGCTGCTATTCCCTGCGGTAATATTTCGTTCTAGTTTAGGGATATTACGAAAACTCCCACAGGATACATATGAACAAAACTTACCGCAAATGCTTAGTTAACGGCGAAAATTAATATACTCAGCTTTCGCTATCTTTTTTTATAACAAAAACGCGAAAATATTTTTTCCGAATTTCAGACTGAAACGTAAATATCATGATATCTATGATACATGATATATGATATCTACGGTATATATTATGTTATCGTATTTTAATTATGGTAGGCTTTTGAATGAATTTATTTATTTTACTGTCTCTCGATATTTATAATTAAGAACTTACTATTTGTCGATCCCCAGTGAACTATTCCTCTCCACCACTCGAAGGTTGGCTGGTAGAGATCCCTTAAAGGGATAAGTCCAACTTTGTACTCGAATTTGATTATTGTAACTTGTATTTTTGTTCTGTTTTTTGTACAATAAAGTGTTTACTTACTTACTTAATTAAACTGAATACCAGAAAAATCATTTTCTCGGACTAGGATCCAAATCTAGAACTTTACCAAACCGTGGTAATGCAATTTGAATAATTACGCTAATCGAAAGTTAGCACGAAAAACTTCCACATACATAATATTCACGCATCAGCTTAATAATAATAATAAAAAAGTTAACACAGAAAAGTACGAAAAGTTAGTTTAAAAACCCGAAAATCCTTTAGAGCTTAAGTCATTAAATTGGTATAGGTATTTTGAATGAAGCGAAATGTGTTGTATACTACTTTAATTAAAGCAGTTTATTAACACCAAGCCGAAAATTTACAGCATAATTATTTTGCTTGGTAATACACATTTGGGGAGGACTCCAATAGAGAGATCTCTCTCCAGGCAGAGGTTATGCCTGGGGACCGAAGTCCGAAGGAAAAGAGTTGGAAGTTGTATTTATGCAACCGACTTGAGAAACTTCGTTAGCGCGATGTAGAACAGTGACGTCACTCGCGTGTGGCGCTAGGGTCGCTACACACACATAAAAAAATACAAGTACATGTAGAGTAGAAAAACTCTCTCTTTTTTTAGTTGGATATTAATAAATCAAAAACGTGTAACCATTTTTCAATAGGTACATTTGCCAATAAACTGTATCTATGTAAAGATTAATGGTTCTCCAGAATTTACGATGAAATGTCTTAACTAAATCTAACCTCAGCGGAGTTCGTCGGGCGTAATTAACATATAAATTTCTAATAAGGTCCAATTAGTTCAAACTATAATATTCACGAAACGATCAGAACGTAAATTACGCTATCAATATTCTAATTAGAAAATAAAACTTAAACCGTTAATGATGATTACTGATGTAGCGTTATTCTCTATTGCAGCCCAAATTGCAGTCGCGAGGGCTAGTGTCACTTTTCGGTACTAAAATAAATGACAATCGAATTGACACCTCAAACTTCAATGCTGAAACATCCATGAATTACTCGATTCTGAGCATATGTCTTCCTTAATGTTTTAATAGACAGCTACCAATATCCAGTGCTATGAGAAAAAAGTCCAATGCACAGTCAGCAGCAGAAGTAGCTAAGCAACCGAAGCGGTCACAACGATCTAAGTACGGCTCTATTGTTATAGACATAAGAGCTTGTGTAGATCATTGAGATCGCTTCGGTTGCTTAGCTATTTCTGCTGCTGACTATACTATCGACCCACAGTGGAACCTTTTCACAGTAAACGTCATAGTGACATCGCATTGCTTGATAAGGAAAATAGTTATGACGTTTACGTGAGAACGTTGTATTGTGGTCAGGAATCATTTTGTTCGATAGTACCTATTAGTCTAAAATTCAATTCATTCCATAAACCGAATTTCGTGTAAGTAGTTTTACATTGCGGGGTTCAGTAGATAAAAATTTACACTTTTATAAGTAACTAGCTGTTGCCCGCGATTTCTTCCGCGTAGATTTCAGTTATCGCTATCCCGCGGGAACTACATAATTTTCCCGAATAAAAAGTAGCCTATGTTATTCCTCAATATTCAAACTATCTTCTTACCAAATTTAATCTAGATTGGTGTAGCGATTTTCCCGTGAAGAGGTAACAAGCAGACAGACAGAGAGACAGACTTACTTTCGCATTTATAATAGTTAGGATTAGGATTAATCGTGCGCTGCAATGTAATCTTACTTGCGCGAATTTTATTTTCATGATATAAAAATAACCTAAGTTTGTTCGTTTAGTTCTAACACTCGCAATCATTTGATTGTCAGGCTAACTGCTTTTATTTCATGTAAAATCATTTCTGTTAAGATATTTTATGACAAATACTTCAGTTTTAACAAAAGTTCGCTGAAAAATTCAATTTAAGAATGGTGCACAGTGGTTTTCGCTCTATTCTTAAATTAATTTATTTTTGCGAGCCACCTGGGACTGCGCTGTGGTCGTCAATAGTCTTACTGCAGGGAGTTTTGTGGAGCAGAGCTACTACGGAACCACGAAAGGGAATGAGAGCTATCTCGAGTCAAAACTCCGCCAGGCCTATCTGTCATTCCACCAGTGAGAGACAAGTTATTGGCCTATAAGTACCTTTTTTTTTATTATAAACTGACCAGTGATTGACCCCTATCTCACTTGATGGAAGGTGCAGATGAAGCATGCTGCGGGTGTCAACGCCAAGTGGCGAAAGCCCGTAGCGGGCTCCTGTCAAAATGACCGCTAAGTGGCGGAAGCCCGCAGCGGGCCTCTGGCCGGTGTCGTATTTCGCGCGTAAACAAAACCGTTTAAACTGTTCCTTATCTATCCACACTTGCTAAGTGCATACCTGATTAGACAAGGACGACCACCCATAAGAGACCCGCACTAGTCAGCTTTTTTTTCAAAATGACAGCGCCACTTGGCGTAGACACCCGCAGCGGGCTTTTGCCAACTGAAGGGAGGTGTAACTCACTGGTTCAGTAACAGCCTATTCACTCTAGCCTTTCAGAGCCGTAGATTGTACCGTCCGGAAATACAGACGAGGGAGCGAATTCCATTCCTTAGCAGTTCGCATTAGGAAGGATGAAGCCAACCGTCTCGTGCGGGCCAATGGAATGCCAACAACGTATGGGTGAAGACGCTCCCCCCGCCTGGAAGGCAAAAAGTAAATGGAGTTATTACGTCTTGCAATTCCTGCGCACACTCACCAATATGTATCCGATAAAAAAACAGACGCACATGCAACTCCTCGACGGTGTTCGAGGCTTTGCAGCCTGTTGTTGTTGTTGCTGTGTTTGTTGTTGTTGCTGTGTTTGTTGTTGTTGTTGTTCTGTTGTTGTTGACCATTGTTAATTGGTGGAAATAGACCCGACTCGCGATTTTTGACTCACGATAGCCCGACTGGAATATACAACGCAACACCATCGAATTTGATTCATCTAGATGGTGTCCAGGGATGGACCCAGAAGCAGTATTGGAAATCTTCCGCATTCAGTTAATGTCTGTTAATATTTACCTAATTGTATATTGGCATCGATTTGAAGTGAATGTACGATTTTCAAAATAACGAGGATTATGTCCTACACCAGGTAGGCCTCCTCCAAATATAAAAAATCTGATGTTATTATTTTATATGTCAGTGTCTTTTTAAAAATAAGGAAGAAATTGTCAGCCATTTATTAGTTGTAAACAGTAGTTAGTTACAATTGACTTTTCGATAGGTATCCCGCATTGGTCAAGCTCTCTTGCGTACATTTTCGCTACCCTATCTTTAAGTTTTCTCCTTTATTTCTGCAATATAAAAAAACACCCGACAATTATACAATCACACAAAAAATACGAACTCTAATAATAGAATAGTGTTAAAGCTACAACTTTTCAGACGCATTTACCCCGAAGTTGCCCTAACGAATTCACCCTTTAGAAGTAGAACATTAGTAGCTCAGTGAAAATTAAATGGAGGGGCAGAGTCCGAACTCTCTTGAACTTGAATCTGTGAACCCCAGATCGGGGATCGATCCCATCGGGGGTGCGGTTGTGGTTCTTTACTGCAGTGGGGATCGGCGAATGTGTTTGTGTTTAACAAAACTATGTGAGGGAAAAGAGTTAATGTTTGCGGTTCGAGGCGAAGTAGGATTTTGTTGTGCGGTTGGAAGGGAATATGGGGTTGTTTTAGTTTGATTCCCAGTTAAAGGCCTTTACTTTCTAATTTTGGAATCATTAATTATTGATTAGGTCTACATCTTTCACTAATGTTTAATAAAATTATGTTTTACTTGGTTTTTAGTTCTTGTGTACTTCTTACATGCAACAGGGCAACTTTGTTTTGACTACTGAATCTGTTGTAAACTTAAGAGCGATTTAAAGTATCTCAAAAAGCTGAGAATTCTGAATACTAGTAGCTTCGAGAAATATCTAACTAACATACGTTTGTTCATCTTTTTGAACAATAAAATATTCACTTACTCAATGTTCACAAATAAATAGGTACGAGGGGCGGCTGATAAGTAATCTCCTTGGTCAGAAACATATACAAAAATAATGCTGGCTGGTATGGATTTATATTCGTTTGTTATTCTATTTTCAAAATGTATTACATTCATTTGTTTATTGCATCACGTTTATTTGTCTCCTACAATTGTTTCAAACGTGTCGGTAGAAAAAGTGAAAATGGATAAAATCGAGCAGCGTGCGGTGATTAAGTTTTTGACTAAAGAAAGCCTTCGGAGATCAGACAGCGTATGTTACGTGTGTTGGGCAGTTCGTGTTCTAAATTATGTTTTTTATAAACTCACTGAAACATGAATACACAGAAAAAAACCAGAAAAATGCCAACCAATATATAAATAAAAAAAAAATTGCCACGACAGTCTTTTGTTTCATTGTTAGGTAGATTACTTTTCAGCCGCCCCTCGTAACATATACGCTAAATAGAATTGGAATGAATGAAAATTTGTAAAAACAAATAACAGAAAAATACTAGGTACTGCAAAGTTAAACCATTTGTCTGAGCCACTGCTTTTTACTATGACGGACAAAAATAAAGTTTCTGTAGCATTTTGCATACAATTGCCTGGTGGAATATTTTGCGCGAGCATGACTCGAGACATCCGAATGCAATCTCAGAGATTGTCGTTTGCACACTAGGTGCTTTGGGTAGAGTTGCCACAAACAAGAAAGATTGGATATAAAAAATATAACCATGCCAAGTGCGAGTTGGCCTAGCACTCGAAGGATTCCGTATTTTACACTATATTATTATATTTGTTCAAACGTTATAAAATAAAATAAATAAAATAAATACCACGGGACAATTCGACACCAATTGACCTAGTCCCAAACTAGGCAAAGCCTGTACTATGGGTACTAGACAACGGATAAACATACTTATATAGATAAATACATGCTTATATACATATTAAACATCCAAGACCCGAGAACAAACATTCATATTCATCATACAAACATCTGCCCCGACCGGGATTTGAACCCGGGACCTCAAGCTTCATAGTCAGGGTCTCTAACCACTAGGCTATTCGGTCGTCAAATTATGTATCATTATTTATTCAAACTTTTTGTTATGCTCGAAACGGAAAGATTTGGAAAAATATTAGGAACAATCGAAGTCAAGGCGGACGGACATAGTAATACAGACGGACAGCAATGAACACTCTAAGCAGAGCTACCCTTATTTCAATAATTTAAGCTGTCAAAGACGGTCGAAACTACTATTCTTATACACGCAGCAATTCCTAAAAAAATCAGTTTCTAAAATGCATTAACAATATCTAGATACGCGGCAGCGTGTCAAGCCAAGTTTAAGAAAAAGGAACACAAACCATTTACAGCTACTTGTAACCCCTACGTAATTCAAAATCTATTTTAACATTAATTTATTTATTAAAACCCCTAACTAAAACCCCTTGGTTATACAAACTTGCGAAGTTTCATAAGACTAAGATGAACAGCCTCTTGAATAAAAGTTGGCACCCGTATAGATAATCCTCTTTGGTTCAGCATTGAACTTGGCACCCTTACTAAGACTCCGTTGTTCGTCCGTCTTCTGTTACCAGGCTGTATCTCATGAACTGTGATAGTTAGGCAGTTGAAATTTTTCACAGAAGGTGTATTTCTGTTGCCGCTATAAAAACAAATACGAAAAACGGAATAAAATAAATATTTAAGTGGGGCTCCGTAGACATGATCTTTTTGCCTTTTTTACAGAGAAATGGTACGGAACCCTTCGTGCCCGAGTCCGACTCGCACTTGGCCTGTTTTTTACATTTAAGTTTTTGGTTATCAGTTTTTACTGCACATTTTATTCCCTGCCAATAACAGACGACGCATAATGCTTCTCATAAGCGCAAGATTTTTGCAGCTGCTCTCACAGCGCGGTTCCTGACAACCGCTCCGTATAAGATTGCCTGTATTTGCATACACTTCAATGCCAAGGGTTTTCTTGTTAGTTTTAAATTATTTTTCAAATTAGACCTGAGACGTTTGTTGTGTTTGAGTTACAGCGTGTTTTGTGCGGCAGCGGGTAAAATTTGATGCATGCATCAGAAGTACAAAGCTTTAAATTTGCTATGATAGTTTTCCTTTTAAATTGATAGTATAATGGCACCACCTGCTTTAATATGTTCTAAACTTTATTCTGTTATGGTTGCCTGGTAGAGATCGCTCTGTACCTTATTTTTTGTTTTGCCTGTTATTTGTGGTGTTCAATAAAGATTAAATGAAAATAATCGATTTATTGATTATTTTTGTTTTTGTTTTTATGAAACATTCATAGAATGAAATACAACATAGCACACAGCATACATACATAGCATACATAGCATAGCATTGCATAGCATACAGCAGCTGGTGTCCAGCTGCTTAACGGATTTTTCTTTGCAGTGTCATTGTATGTTGTATTTCAATAAAGATTTATTGTATTGTAAATTCATTACAATGCACAGGGGGTCGATTTTTGAATATCACTCGGAGTCTAAATTCACTGATTTCTAAGAAAATCATCTTTTTGAATCTCATCGGTGACTAAAATTCTCATGCCTATCCATGGTATCAAACACGAATGCACCACCCACTCGTAAATGAGATCACTGAGTGACTTCTTGACCACTGGCAGTGACAGCTAACCTTAAAATCTATTATGTTGACATACTTGTCTATGACAGAAACGCAAATTAGCTGCATGTTAGTAGACGGGTGACATTTAAAAATAAGGCTTTTGGCAAGGAGGATGAAAGTAAAATAGTGATATCAATGTCACGGATGAGAATTTAGTCACCGAGTGAGATTCAAAAATCGACCCCCTGCTTCCTTGCTTTTTTACATTTCTGAATATAACGTTTTATATAGCGTTCGCTGGTGGGTGTGGGTTGGAGGGGGGCGGGGGGGGGGGGGAGGGGCACTTGACTGTAACAAAAATGAGCACTGTAAATCTACTTTGTTATAAAAAAAGTCATCCCCACTTTATCTGAAGGAGAGCTACCAAATTACAGCTTTCTAGTAGTAAAGAGTTGCTAAGCTAAGCCGCTGACAGACAGCCGGACATGGCGAACTAAAAGGGTACCTCGTTGACTGCGGAATCCTAAATATAACGTGCAAATATGTACCGATTGTTCTGTTCACAATACCCCTTTGATGCGACGTGGCTAGCATGCGATGAATTCAATGACTCAGAATATAATAAGAATAATAATAATCATCATCATCACCAGCCTTTTTTACGCCCCACTGCTGGTCACAGGCCTCTGAGAGCGCTTGGGCTACAGTTCCCACACGGGCCCAGTGCGGATTGGGACCTTCACACACATTGAATTGCTTCGCAGGAGTGTGCACTGTGGAGGTTTCCTCACGATGTTTTACTTCACACCGAAAAGCTCATGATAAATTACAAATTCAATTTCGCACATAAATTCCAAAAAACTCAGGGGTGCGAGGTGGGGCTCGCACCCGCGACCCTCTGCTTGAGAGGCCATACGATCAAAGTAGGCTACGCTATAATACGTACGGTAGTACGGTTACGCTATGACGGCTTTTAATTCTATTATGGGGTTCTAATTAGTATCGACCAGTGCGTCCTACCAGTTTTAACCTACGGAGCCAAAACGTGGACCTTGACTGCGAGGTTAGTCCATAAATTCAAGGTCACTCAGCGAGCTACGGAGAGAGCAATGTTAGGAGCTTCTTTCAAGGATAAAATCCGCAATCACATTATCCGACAAAGAACTAAAGTCACCGACCTTGCTCAAAGAATTAGTTCGTTGAAATGGCGTTGGGCTGGCCACGTATGTCGTAGGTACGATGAACGGTGGAGCAAACGAGTCCTCGAATGGAGACCACGGACGGGGAAACGTAGTGTGGGGCGTCCTGAGGCACGATGGACGGACGACCTCAAGAGGGTTGCTGTCAGCGGATGGATGCAAGGGGCCGAAGACAGAGTTTTGTGGCGCGCCATGGAAGAGGCCTATGTCCAGCAGTGGACTGCTGTGGGCTGATTATGATGAAGAATTAGTATCGAACTATAAAGAAGAACGGGTGGAAAGTTTCAAATCTACCGTGAAATTTTCAATTTCACCTGTAATAGTAATTACACCAATCCAATTACACCTTAACGCGATATTGCGTTGTCATTAAAGCGAATACCCGCTCTTAAGCATTAAAAAACCGGAACAGGTATTTAGCGAGCATTTCGAGTTGACGCGATAAAAGCCAGGTTTATTTTAGTCTTAATATCCAACTTGTTGGAATGGCTAATGGGCTCTCAATCGACCGCCATTCGAGATGTTTCTACAGAATTACCCGTAGGCCGTTCAAGTAATTGGGAAAACGATTATATAATCCCGATTCGAATTACCGAACATCGTCATTAGCTGTAGTAAGCTGCTTGCACGCGGTACGGTTATGCCAATTAGGTACCACTTATGTAGGGTCTAGCTACAAGTAGTTTGGGGAAATTAACGCTTGGAAACGATCAAGACAATAGCTATGCTGATTTTCACCCTTTATGCGAATGATGACAACTTATATATAATTTTTCACAAATTTCAAATTGGATGCGTAAATATACAGAAAAACCAGAAAAAATTGTTCTCGAATTGGGGTTGGAACCCAAACCTTTACCATACCGTGGTAACGCGCTAATCCAATTAATTGCTCGGATAGCGTAATTGGATTAGCGCGTTACCACGGTATGGTAAAGGTTTGGGTTCGAACCCCAATTCAAGAATAATTTTTTCTGGTTTTTCTGTATATTTACGCATCAAATTTGAAATTTGTGAAAAATTAATTTCAAAACGGGATAACCGTAAAAATAAAAATAATACAAAAAGTTAGTTTAAAAACTTATATATATCTCTACATAGTATAAAACAGAGTCGCTTTCCGCCGTCTTTCATTCTGTATGTGTACGTGTACGGTTTGTATGTTGATCAGCACTGAGATAATCAGCGACCAGCGACCGCACAACTGCGGATCTACTTTTAAAGAGCCTATAAGATCTTCGTTGTGGCCACAGATCGCTACTCTCATTTGGTTCCGCAGATGGGTAAAAAAGCAGGGTCACACCGACAAAACGATAGCGGGATGACTTGGACGCATAAAAATAAAGTGGCAGAAACTTTAATAGGCTAAACAAAAATCAATCTTAAGTAGCTAGCAATTATCGAAGCATATTCCGATTTCTAATTACCCGGTAACCGTGTTTCATTGAATGAGATAAAAGCAACACGATATCGCTAATACGCAACTATCGTATAAACTTGATAACGGCATCATGGTTCAGATAGCGACACGCGTAGGCGGTTACGCTTCATCTAAGCGTCACGGTTTTCGCTTCATTGCTAGTTACGCATTCGGAGAATCGGTTACCATCAATTAATAGTGAAGGATAGTGAAGGAGCAGTATAGGGTAACACTTGTGCTGGTTTGTAAGTACTGGGGGTTGATTTTTGAATCTGACCCGGTGACTTAAATCAGTGATTTCTAAAAAAAGTCCGTATTTTTGAATCTCACCGGTGACTAAAATTATCATGCCTGTGATATCAAATACGAATGCCCCATTCACTCGTAAACGAGATCACTTGGGTGACTTCTTGACCACTGGCAGTGACAGCTAACCTTAATCTACTATGTTGACATGTTTGTCTATGACAGAACCGCAAATTAGCTGCATGTTAGTAGACGGGTACGACATAAAAAAAAGGCTTTTGGCAAATATCAATGTGTGTGTAATAATATAATAATAATAATTATATTGTTATTATTATTATTATTATTAATGTCATGGTTGAGAATTTAGTCACCTAGTGAGATTCAAAAATCGATCCCCACTTTCGTATTGTTGTAATATTTTTATTCAGAAATGAAAATATTTAGTTTGCTAATAATAAATAAAAGATGCCAGCATGTTCCTGACTGCTGGTGGAAACATTTCAATCGTTGGACACTGGTTGCATTTATGTCGTGTTTGTGGCATATCGGTGTAAGAAGTAATGAGACTAACGGGTCCTTTTTCGTAAATAATCCGGACTATTCTGCTACCAACGTTTGTATTTCCGGGTTGACATCTAAACATATAAAACAGAAACGCTACTGACTGACTGATCTATCAACGAACAGTGTAAATAACTAAAGCTAGTGACTTGAAATTTGGCATAAAGGTTCCTTTTATAATGTACGCCCGGGATAAGGCGGGATTTTTCGAAATTCCCACGGGATAGAGAGTTCTGCCACGGGAGCGAAGCCGCAGGCAAAAGCTAGTCACTGACATTACTGAACTGTTAAGTTAGTCTTTTGGACACTTCTGTACTTTCTATGAGGCAAGGGGTTAGTCACGTATAATAAAAGAAAAAAAAACGTAAAATAATCCTCTAAAATAATGATAAATAAATAAAATAAAATAAAATGCGTTTATTTCGGACAACAGAAACTAAAGCCTAAAGTTTTATGGCCTAGCACTAGGCAGCGGAAATATGAAGTCGGTGCTTCATTCAAAGAATATTCCGCTCGCACCGCACCGACTAGATGATTTTAGAGGATTATTTAACGTTTTTTTGAAAGGTTTTTTTTTGAAGGCGGTTTTACTTTTTTGTTAAAAGATTTTTAATTCACAATTTTACGTTGATTTAACATTTTCAAAATTATCCTTCAACTCCTAACCGTTAAGGAGTTGTACCTTCCATCATCAGCTCATCAGCATGCGATGATGACTACCGGACGCAAATACTTGAATACCCTTAGAAAATATATGATACGTGCCTATAAAATTTGAAGGTTGCCCTCGATTTCCCTGGGATCCCATCATCAGATCATGACTTGGTGGCAATGGGACCACCTCAGGAGTATGCCCTTTCAAATAAAAAAAAAATTGAAAATCTGTCTACAATTGACGGAGTAATCGTTGAACATACATAAAAAAAACATACAGTGGAACGTAGAACCTCCTCCTTTTTTGAAGTCGGTTAAACAAAACCAAGCTTAAAACTGCCCATTCACGAGCGCCCTAAAGCACAGATATCGGGTAACGAATTAAACTATTCCTCGGAACAAACGCAGACAAAGTAAACACGGGAATTCGTCTTATTTAATTAGCGTTACTAGGCAACTGTTTCCTCAGGTATTCATTTACGGCAAAGGGTGGTATAAGGTTTTACTCATCTTCCCAGCATTACGTTCATTGTGCGAAAGATCCTGTGTTGTAGGACGCTTGGCAAAACGGCTTTAAACAACTGATGATCTCGGTATTCAGTATTCAGTAGTAGAGTAGTCTTCAGTATTTTTTATAAACTCACTGAGACATAAATATACACAGAAAAAAAAACAAAAATTGCCAACCCCAGGAATCGAACCCGGATCCTCGACACTTGGGGTCGTGTGCTTTCCCCCTACACCACGATTGACAAAGAGGAAATAGCCGAATATCCTCCATATACATATTATATAAAATAGCGAACCACTGCACCGCCGGAAGAAAAGAGGGGGGGGGGGGGCTTGGAGGACGCAGCCCCCCACCATAAAAAAGTACACTACTCTTTATCATATTATAAAAATAATCCAAAAACAACATCTAGGCTCCTAGGCCGTCATTCCTGACAATAGCTTCCCAAATTAAATAGACCTAAACGCATGGGATAACGGACAGTTAATTGTTATACAGAACTTAACATATCCGCGGTATAGCAATAAACGAATTCTACGCGGACGAAGTCGCGGGAAACAGCCAGTTTAAATATATATTTCCTCTATGTCAATCGTGGTGTAGGAGGAAATCACACGACCCGGAGTGTCGAGGATTCGGGTTCGATTCCCGGGGTTGGCATTTTTCTGGTTTTTTTTCTGTGTATTCATGTTTCAATGAGTTTATAAAAAATACGATTGATTTTAAACAACTGCTTTTGTGAACTAAAAACAATTACTTTGCTCCCACTGCTGCTGCTCCAACTGATTTTGCTTTGGAGAATGTTTTACGAACTTGGTATTCTATCTATACCTATAAAAAAGTACCGTGTCTGACTGACTGATTGACAGACAGACAACGCACAGCCTCAGCCACTGGACCTAGAGACTTGAAATTTGGCAAACATATACCTTGAGTATCCTAGAGGTGCACTAAGGGGGGATTTTTCAAAATTCCCACGGGGTAGGGAACTCTCTCATTTTGAAATATTTTACGGGGCAAAGTCGCGGGGCATAAGCTAGTTGTGGTACAAACACATTATCAAAGTTAGTTTAATGTAAGTATAGACATAGTAAAAAAACCTTTCCCACGGGCCAGGCAAAAATCAATCTTATGACAATGTAATAAACATTTTGACAGTAGAGAGCTTTTCTCACTTTAACTATACAAGGTTGTCAAGTTTCATTTGTTACGCTATTTCTTTGGTGTTGTTTCGTATTTTGTTTATGTCTAGTGACAACTGACAACTGTGTAATCGTTGATTTTTGTAACCACTTTAATTTTTATGTGTTTGTCTGTCTGAACGATCTCTTTCGAAAACTGCAGAACGGATTTTGATGCGATATTCACCATGAAGTTAATTCCAATATTTAACACCCTGCTTTGACACCTTTATTGCTACGTATTTAAGGTGCCAACTACTGGGTGACCCACTCGCTCGTTTGCTTTCCTTACATACAAAAAAACGTTGGGACAAAGTTGGGCACAGGAATATGTACCTTAAATAGTTTTTTCGGAAAGCTTAATATGTAAAGGTATTGCTTAAAGCAGATCACTTTCTTGAAGTAATCTGTGTGTATTATGAGATACATGTAACAGTTAAATTCAATAAGAAAAAATAGGTAATAGAGATTATTTTTCATACATTATTATTAGGTGGACTTTGATTATTTAGGCACACTACTAATTAATACCAACAAAGTTATTGTAAGTGGTCTACAGCGATCTTTCTCAAATAAAATAGTTTTAATAATACTACAAATAATCCCGTAAGTGGAATCAAAAGTCATTTCGCATTTATCATGGAATATTCACAGCTACCTTTTAAAAGTCCTTTGTACGTGAAATGCAAAGGGGTGATCCATTTTGCGATAGCATTGAGCGATACATTACATGCTGCCTGATAAAATCAGTCAATTTTTATAATCGAGCCGTGACAGCTGGCCGTTTCCTGTTGCAATCGAATGTACGAATATATGGAGCTATTTCTCATTTAAATACCAACTGAATATTTTATGCAACTGCATTTATTTCAATATCAATCAATACCGTTCTTTATTCGTGTAAGTGTAAGCGTACAACTTTATGTTGGGACTACACAAATACATGGATACTGGACTTAATCGGCGTTAAAAATAAATTCAGTGCTTACAAACTACAGCGTTGGAGAGGCTTTGTCCTTTGGCACACACGCTTTAATATTTCTTGCACACGTGGTCCCAAATTGGTTTCATTGCATTACTGCAGTTCTGGTAACCTCTAAAATGCCTGCGGGGTAATCGATGCACTTAATCGAATAGCGTCCCCCGAACTGGCGGGTCCGCAAATCGAATCCGATGCGTGTATGTGACGAATACCAAAATGTGAGGACACTTTATTGGAAGCTATTAATGGGATAAAGATGTCTGTTGTTATAAAGACCTGATGTCCTAGTGGTTAGAGATCCTGACTATGAAGCTTGAGGTCCGATCGATCCCCGGTCGGGCAGATATTTGTATGATGAAGTCCCAAATTAAAAAAAGCTTTCTTTTTAATTTGGGACTTTTTTTTACTTACACGATTAAAAAAAGCTTTTTTTTTTAATTTGGGACTTGTGTCAATTTGTCCCACGATGTCATTATTTTTATACGTATTATCTGCTTAGTGGGCATTAAAGAATTTAGGTTTCAAGGATTCCGAACGGAAACGGCAAAAAGGAACTCTTTATAGTGTGACTCCGTCCTTCTGCTTCTGCTTCTCAACAGCTACTAATGATAATTATCGACTTGCGATTCGGAACCGTTTTAGATAATACTTGCCCTACTATTTTGCAAGTAGAAAATACATTTTTAATTGAGGTTACTTGGTTAAGGGGCTCCGCATGCACATTCCAAAACATTTTTCTTTTTTTTTAAACCGCACAGTTTTTAGCTCATTTTCAACTCAGCCCCCGGGATAATTATATGTTAAATTAACTTGTCTTGAATTGAATTCCGTATTCGACTAGCGGCAAAGCCTTTGTACAACGACCGGCAGAATCTAGACAACCCATTTCATTGAAAACAAAAGAGAATCGGTGTAGGTACACGTCACGGCAGTCAGATGCGAAGCCCGTAGGGAAATCAGCGCGGTAGTGAGATACCTACTTTAACACCTCTACGTAAAGTGGTTATGTCTGCTTTAAAATGATGATTGACAAAGACAAAGCTTGGAGGACAGATATCACAGAACTAATAAGAGGATAGAATTGCCATCGTTCGTATTCTTCTTCTAATAATTCTGGGACCCTATAACATCCCTTTGTAATTCTGATATTCGTGGATAGCTATTTGACCTGGAGACCCTATACATCTCCTGGTCAATTAAATCGTGCCAGGAAAGTGTTTCTGCTTTTGCTGTTCTATTAATTATTGCTTTTTTAGTTACCTACATTTGTTTCTAAGCTACTGTATTTTTTCTAATGATAGGTACAGTGAGTCTTCTTTGTGTAATTCATCTGTCGTTATGTAAGTACCTATTGTAAGAGCTATGTTACTTGTTTTTAGAAAAAAAAGACTGTGCCAAGTTTCTTGCAGCGCATTCTTCTTGGCAATCGTGGTCTTTCCGAAGGCGCTGGTAGACTCAAAAAAAATGACGTGTAAAAGAGCATTCAACTGCCTATTTACTGAATAAAATTTTGAATTTTTTGAATTTCCAGAACCAATGTCGCCGTTTTTTGCCCTCCACTTGATACTAAAATGCACACACGTAAAAGCACTACGCAATCGCGTACACAATTTACTAGTGTAATTACACTCTGTGAATGACGAGTTTGCAATTGCAAAACACCGTTTTCGAACACGATTCTTCACAATTCTTCTTTCTTATGGCGTATGGGTCACAAACCCTCCGGGGTTGCGGGTGTCTATGGGCAGTGGTGATCACTTACCACCAGGTGACCCACTTACTCGTTTGTCTTCCTCGTCGTATAAAAAAAAGTGCGGCGACAAGGTCACTTTCTATTCTCTTTTTATTAGTTCTGTGACAGATATCTAAATTCATCATCATGTCAGCCGAAAGACGTCCACTGCTGGACAAAGGCCGCCCCCAAGGTTCTCCACTCAGACCGGTCTTGTGCTTTTCGCATCCACCGCGATTCCGCGAATACGTTCTCAAGTGGCGTCCGCGAACCAGGAGACGAGCTGTAGGTAGGCCTCCAACAAGATGGAGCGACGACCGGTAAAGATTTAAAGGTTCCATGTACGAAACAACCAAAATAAAACTTCTGAACCATAATAATTTAACTGAAAGACTTTCTCCGATTTCCGACTAAGACAGTCGCACTCATTGTCCCTAAAAAAACCTCTCTAATAACTTCCAATCCAACATCACAATTATAATTAAAGCGATCTATTACGCTCCTCAAACAGCTTCTTTGTCAACTTGAAAAGGGACATTTTTGAGAGGTTATGAATACCGTAATGATTCGACAGAAAAAAGTAAATTACCATCAAAAAGGTCGCATCACACGGACGATTTCGTTTTCATTGTAGCTCGCGCTGTTTTATGCGTGCAATAAAAACCCTTGGCACGTTTGCTCTGGCGTTAATATGTATGAATTTCGAGCGGTTTTTTCAAGGTTTCAAACGGTATGGGATAAAGTGGTTGATACTGAGCCGACTGTCGATATTTATAGTTGAATATTTTTAATACATTGGAGTCCCGATCGTTTAACTATAACTGACGCAAATGGATTGAACGGTACTAAAATGACAGTTGTACATTTATTTTATACTCTGTCATGTTCGTATGTGTGAGACACGTAGGTATTCAAATATGTGACACATAGATTATATTCAATCTATTCGTGCTAGTTTTAATAAACTCTTTTGTGAACTTCAAGTGTTAACTATACATTGTGGTAGATACCTACCACCGTTTTTGCCTTCCTCCTTGTATGTAACAGTATAATTATAATTTCTAGCGTAAAATAAAAACCTGACCGTTATTAACAATAAAATGCCCCCAAAAAAAACCACAACAAACCCCCATTAAATTACGCGAACTCCGACATTACCAAAAAAATCAAAACAAAAACTCCGCCTAACATTATAATTCACGCAAATTAAAATTTCTCCCAACAATCGAAAAATTCCAAAACGTTCCGCGCCGATAACTTATTAAGGCCCATAAAAAGGCCTAATTACTTTACTGAAAGTAATCACGGCCATAAACAATTCTGAACCATATCGGACCTTTGCTTCTCAAGCACGTCTCATGCAGCTGGAGCGTTAAACCTACCGGAGAGATCCTACAGCCTACCTCTCTGCAAATAGTATGAGACCAGCGGCCTTAATGTCTAACTCATCATGTCAGCCGAAAGATGTCCACTGCTGGACATAGGCCTCCCCCAAGGCTCTCCACTCTGACCGGTCTTGTGCTTTCCGCATCCATCGCGGTCCCGCGATCTTTACTAGGTCGTCGCTCCATCTTGTTGGAGGCCTACCGACATCTCGTCTCCTGGTCCGTGGACGCCATTCGAGAACCTTCTGACCTCATCGGCCATCAGTTCTGCGAGCTATGTGCCCCTCCCACCGCCACTTAAGTTTCGCAATTCTTCGGGCTAAGTCGGTAACCTTAGTTCTACTGCGGATATCATCATTTCTGATTCTATCCCGCAGAGAAACCCCGAGCATAGCCCTCGCCATCGCCCTTCGAGTGACTTTGAGCTTCCTTATGAGGCCTATCGTTAGCGCCCACGCCTCAGATCCGTAAGTCATCACTGACAACACACACTGGTCAAAGACTTTTGACTTCAAACACTGCGGTAATTTGTCCAACTTGCTAGGCCTTATTGTCTAATTCGTTTTGTATGGGCTGACAATTTGGTATCGGAAACAGCTAGCTGTCACAGTCGTACAAAAACTGACATTTCAATCCGATGACGAGTGTCAAAATAGTTACGCAGTTATCCTGCTGATCTCATAATTATTATTTGTGTGATTCTGACTCTGAGGCTAGCACTTCACTTGGCCATATTTGCCAAATGTTTGTCATTCCATCTCTGTTATTCAGGTGAAAAACGAGAGAGGCGACACGAATATTTGTCAAGTGCATTTGGCAAGTCAAGCGTCAGCCTGAAGTTGGTTATGATGTTTGATATTACGTTGTTAGCGTGCATCGCGTTGTGCTCAACAATGCATTGGTATTGACTTTTCGTATGTGCACGTTGCCTTTTTCTTATTTAAGAGAGGTGTTATACGTTTGTATGTACGTGTCTTTCTGTGGCATTGCAGCTCAAAAATTAATAGACCGATTAAGACGCCGTTTTTTTTATCAATAGCGAGTTTAATCTACATAGTTATAAGCAATCAGTTACGTCGTTTTTGTGATAATTACTAGACTTTGAAATAGAAATGTTGGGGGTTTTCACCGGTTTTTTTTTCAGTAGCCTATACGGTGTCCCACTGCTGGGCAAAGGCCTCCCCTTTCTCCTTCCACATGTCTCTGGTCTCGGCCAAATCTCGCCAGTCCGGCCAAAAACGCTCCAAATCGTTCCGTCATCTCCTTCTTGGTCTGCCTCTGTTCCGGTATCCATCGCATAGGACCCAGTCGGAAAAATTCTGATCCAGCAATCCAGATGCATTCGGCAGACATGTCTCGCCCAGTCCTACTTCAGTTTGGCAGTCTTTGTCCCTACATCGACAATTTGAGTTCTGGAGCGCAATTCGGTGTTTCTGATTCTATCAGTCCTTCGAACACCTAGGATACCGTAGCTCGCTGGCAGACCTTGAGTTTGGACTTTTGGGCCTCAGTCAAAGATCAGGTCTGAGCTTCAACTTTTGTAAATAATAATTTCTAAATAAGTCTCCAAAAACGCCTCCTTTTGGTTTAGTGCTACAACGTCTCATGCATAAGTATAAGGACCGCGAAGTAATTCGGCAAGTAATTGCGGCAGATTTACGGCCCGTACCACTAATGTGGTTGCGACGTTACAGGTGGCAACACTGAAGCTTTCTAGTTCTTTTACGAGCTTTTATTTTCATATTATACGTATGCTGCACGGCTTTGCTCCCTTGAAATACTTCAAAATGGGCTAGTTTCCTATCCAAAAATCCCTTCTTAGTGCACCTCTAGGATAGTCAGTCAGTCATTTAGTCAGTCAGTCACGGTACTGTTTTACAGGTATAGATAAAGTTCTGAAACCATTATTTAACGTCACCTGATTTTACTTTAAAAGTATATTTTCTTCCCTTTGTCGCCTTTTACGACACCCACGGGAAGAGATGGGGTGGTGGTATTCTTAGCCGCCGCCACCACACACCTGAAGGATGGGACAGCAGCATCTTTTATGATCTTCTCACAGACCCCTTAATCACAACGAGAATTACACCCAGTCTCCGAAAAGAAGGCAAACTACAACAAACCCGGAATGGTGCATTCGTTTAGGCTCTAGTCAGCCAGGCGCCTGCGGCCGAGCCGGCACCACACGTACTGACTTGTCATTCCTGTGGGTCCTGCCGGGGAGGAGGAGAGAGTGGCACTGGTACTGGGCAAGCCTGTGTTGCCATAAAGTCGTCTGTCCCAGGCGTAGTAGTATCCGCGGAAAGGTCACTTCGCCCACCGGCCTCAGGTGGGAAACAACACGGAGAGTCACAGTTACCGGTTATAAGTTCGCACGAATAGGCGTAAGTGCTAACGCCAGGGGTCGCTCTCGACAGTAGGAGGATCCATCGTAGATCCACTGATCAATTACCCTCCGCCTTAGCGCCAACTTGTTCCGCCTGGGTGAACGGAGCACAGGCCTCACGGCTAGACGTTGACGCTGTAAATCAGATCACCTGCTAAATCAACTGAAAACACAAAACCCAAAACCAACCCTACTTACATGCGCTTAGCGACATGGAATGTCCGTACGATGAGGACAGGCTTCCCGAACACCTGGGGAAGTTCTGACTGCGCACAAGACCTGCGTAAAACTACTTCTATCAGCGTTGAACTTAAAAGGCTCAACATTGATATCGCGGCCCTACAGGAGACTAGGATCGAGGATGAAGGGTGTTTGCCCCCACAAGATGGGGTCAACCAATCGGCTGCGATTCGCAGCTCTGTTTATCTTAACTTAAACTTACAGTTCATCGGAAGGGTTGGGTCTTCTGGCTCCGGTTCTTCGAGGCTTAGACACAACCTAGGTTACCTAAGGGCCCTTGTATGGTTACCTGGTGTTCTACCTGTCCCACCGTGTGCGAAAAAACGCACACGGATTCCGTCTCTTATAAAATAACACAAAAATAGTCCTTATTTCGTTCCCACACGCGAGCCCAGCCGTGGGCTATCCAATGGCGCACAAAATTCCGCTAAGATTATTTAAATACAGTCGGATTACAAATCTCTCCTCAAAACAGCGCCTTTCGCTTGGAGGTTAGAAACAAGACCGCCTAGAACAATGTCCGACCACAAGTGCAGATGCGTTGCCAACCTAGATTTACATTGTGTAAAAACTCGCATACTTACCTATAAATATATCAAAATATCATAAAAACATTAACATAAAAAAACTCACTTTATGAATTTGAATTCACTTTTATAGGTCATATAATATACATTTTGCTAAGGAGCAGGGCTCTGCTAACACTTGCAATATTAAAAAAATCTTCAAAACTCATTCCTCGGAGTAGACGAACTGTTGACATGCCTCTTTTAACATGAAACTACCGTGAGATTCAATCATAGTGAAATAAACTGATCATTGACATGCCTACTAATTTGTGTGGAACCCTCGGTGCGTGGGTACATGTGTAGGTAGGGTGGTGCTACGGGTGTTCCTATCAGGTCTTGAAGATAAACAAAATAATCCACTTACAGGTTTATTGTTCGGTAGCACAATCCATACACGTAACATAAAAAAGTCCGAAGGCACAAAGGAATAGAGATCACAAGCACAGGCACAAGCACAGAGTGAAAGTTTATAGGCGATAGTGATAGGATAGTCAGTGTCAAGTAATGAATATGAAAGCGTAAGAATAAGCAACTTAAACAAGAGAAATGCGATTTGCGTAAGTCAAAATTGCGAGCGCATCGAGCATACGTTCCGCGTCAAAGGTCCGAATCTGACTGTTTGACCTCTGCGCTGCGCCGGCGATGGGCCGGCCGGCCGAGCCTAACGGTAAATCTATTAGCTAGGGAATCGAAGGTGTCGATAGATTTTATCGACATATCGACTTATCGATATATCGATATCATCGACCAGTCGATAAAATGCTGGTGTTTTTGTTATATGATATTGTTGTAAATATGTATATATATATATATATTTATTTAGGAATAAGTAGCTATTTTATTATAGTAGTATTTGTGTTAAGTGTAAATAATAAGTAGGTATAAGATGTAAATAATTAATTATAAGTGAGTTAACATGATACGAGTTTTTCTATTATTATTAATATTAGGATTACGTGTAGACATAGGTATTTATAGGAAAGTCGGCTACATCACTCCCCTCCAGAGACCGTCACGGGCGATAATAATCTGGAAATTTAACCAGACGGCCAGACCGGGTAACGTAGTTTTTGGGGATGATTGCAGCTGGTTCCAGATCTTTATCTCCTACCTCGGTGGACAGTGTAAAAGCAGGTTTAAGCCTGTCTATGGACACTGTCTTTTCTTTATTATGGAGAAGAATTTTAAATACTTTTTCCCCACGGGAAATAACCTTATGCGGTCCCGAGTATGCCGGTTGGAGAGAACCTCGCGATGCGTCTTCTCGAAGGAACACGTGATCGCAGGTTTTGAGGTCCTTGTAAACAAATATTTTCTGATTACTATGGCGGGCGGCTGGCACGGGTCTCAACTTTTCGGCGAAGTTTCTGAGCCTGGTTGAAAACTCTGAAATTTCAGTGGTTACGCTCATGCCAGGGTCAAAAAACTCGCCGGGAAGCCTTAGTGGTTCGCCGTAAACCAATTCAGCCGCGGAGGAATTCAAATCCTCCTTGAAGGCTGTTCGTACGCCAAGTAAGACCCAGGGTAAAGACTCAGTCCACCTTTCGTTAGCATGGCAGACGATTGCGGCTTTCAGCTGACGGTGAAACCTCTCTACCAGCCCGTTGCAAGCTGGATGGTACGCAGTCGTTCTCCTGTGCTCAAATCCAGCTAGTTTGGACAGACATTGGAATAATGCTGACTCAAATTGACTGCCCCTGTCCGTTGTTATGTGCGTTGGACAACCAAATCGGGACAGCCAAGTCGACAGCAAGGCTTTCGCAACGGTTTCAGCGGTGATGTCTTCTATCGGTACTGCTTCAGGCCAGCGGGTAAACCTGTCCACGGCTGTTAAACAGTACCGATAACCACGTGATACGGGAAGAGGTTCCACCAAATCTATATGGATTTGTTTAAATCGGGCACGTGGTAGGCTGAAGATGCCAAGAGGAGCAGTCACGTGACGATTGACTTTCGCTCGCTGGCACTGTAGGCAAGCGCGTGTCCATTCCCTGCAGTCTTTCTGCACTCCTGGCCAAATAAATCTCTCCGACACTAACTTGGCAGAGGCGTTGGACCCAGGGTGGCTAAGCGAATGAAGGCTTTCGAACACTTGCCTTCGAACAGATTTTGGGACATAAGGCCTAGAAGACGAGGTGCTGACGTCGCAGTACAACATTGCTTGACTACCGGGAATGTGGAGTCTCTGCAGCTGCAATGATGAGCCTTCGCGTAAAAGTTCTTGCAGCTCATGATCAGAAACTTGACTTTCGGCTAGCACTTCGAGAGTTACGGGTGCTCTCAGTTCCTCCACGCGGGATAATGCATCGGCGACGACATTATCTTTGCCGGATATATGGCGAATGTCCGTTGTGAACTGGGAGATGAAATCCAGATGTCTATACTGCCTTGGCGAACAGTTTTTTTTTCGTTCGTGAAATGCGAAACTGATCGGCTTATGGTCAGTATAGACGACAAAGTGCCTGGCCTCGAGCATATGGCGAAAGTATTTTATGGCCTCATAAATGGCCAGCAACTCCCTGTCGTAGGGCGAGTATTTAACTTGGGAAGGCGACAACTTCCTAGAGAAGAAAGCGAGCGGCTCCCATGCGCTGTTTTTCTGCTGCTGAAGGACGGCTCCAATTGCCTTATCTGAAGCGTCCGTGACTAAAGCAAGATTTGCGGCGCAATCAGGATGGGCAAGCAAGGCAGCGTCTGACAAGCTGTCCTTACAGGCATGGAAAGCTGTAAGAGAGTCTCCTAAAAGGGTGATTGGTTGTGACCCTTTTGCTGAACCTGTCAGCAGTGCGTGTAGTGGAGCCTGTATTTGGGCTGCTAAAGGAAGAAATCTCCTATAAAAATTCAGCATGCCCAAAAATCCTCTGAGCTGACGTACAGTAGTAGGGGGTGGAAAATCTCTAACCGCCTGTACTTTCGAGTCCAGGGGTTTGCATCCGCTCCTTGATATGCGGTATCCCAAAAAGGTTACCTCAGTCTCGCCAAAGACACACTTGGAGGTGTTCACTAGCATACCATATTCCTTCAGTCTTGAAAAAATTATACGCAAGTGCTCCTCATGCTCAGATGGGCTCCGCGAATATATAAGAAAATCGTCCAAGTATGAGTAAACGAAATCAAGTCCCCTCGTAATCTCGTCCACAAACCGCTGGAAAGTTTGACCTGCGTTACGAAGCCCAAACGTCATGTACGGAAATTCGTACAGGCCAAACGGTGTCGTAATAGCGGTCTTTGGAATGTCCTCGGGGCTGACAGGTATCTGATTATATGCTTTCTCAAGATCCAACGTGCTAAAAATGCTACAACCTGCAACATTGTGAGTAAAATCATGGATATGCTTAATCGGATACCTGTCAGGTATTGTACGTGCATTCAACTTACGGTAGTCACCGCAGGGACGCCATCCGTTGTTTTTCTTAGGCGTCAAGTGAAGTGGTGACGACCACGGGCTATCAGAGGGTCTAGCTATACCACTGGACAGCATGGACTGGAACTCTTCTTGGGCGATTTTCAGCTTGTCAGGAGCTAAACGACGAGGGGGGGAAGCAACTGGGGGTCCTGGTGTCGTTCGTATGTGGTGAACCGTGTTGTGTGGTGTGTCGTGGTGTTTACCGGCTGGCCGAGTAATCTCGGGAAATTCCACAAGGATCTTATGATAACGCGTCTCACCAGTCATAATCTTAACCGAAGATACATTTTTGCAGATAGCGGAAGCAGCAATAGTAGTGACAGAAGTTACATTATCTATTAACCGCTTATTGCGACAATCTACAATAAGATTAAAATAATTTAAAAAATCCACACCAATTATTGGTTTGGTTACGTCTGCGACAACAAAACGCCATGAAAATGTTCTACGCAAACCGAAATCTAATTCAAGATTGACATAACCAAACGTAGCAATATTCGAACCATTGGCAGCAGACAAATAATAGTCTGTTTTTGAACGACGATCACGTAGTGCCGACCGCGGGAAGACGCAGAGATCGCTCCCAGTGTCGACCAGAAACTGTGTCTTCGAAGACCGGTCGGTGACGAATAGACGGCCAGTTGTAGAGGAAGGGCAATCGTCCGCCGCCATTATCGACTGCCCTTCGAGTTTTCCGACTTGTAGTCGCACGGCTTGACGCATTTGGTGGCTCTCTCTCCAAACTTCCCGTGATACCAACACAACGGGAACTTCCTGTAATTGGAGTGTGAGCGGTTTCTAGAAGCGCTGCGGTTGTCTCGACGAGCTGGTGTACGGGATCTCGAGCTCCTTCCTGACGTCAGTTTTTGGAACTGCTTCCGAAGCTCGGCGACTTCTCGGGTCAGGTCGCTGAGGACTGAACTAGGAGCTGCGTCACTTACAACTGCTATCCTTGGCGATGCCGGCATAATATCGTGCACCCTATCGGCTAGATCTGCCAAGTCTTCCAACGATGTATGATCTGGTTGTCCTGCCAGTACCGTCTGAATATTAATAGGCAGGCGACTAATCCATATCGTCTTCATAAAGTCGTCGGTAATGCTCGATCCTGCAAGGCCTTGAAGGTGACGAAGAAACTGCGATGGTTTGCGGTCGCCTAGCTCCTCATGCTGCAACAACTGCTTGCTTTTATGCTCTTTAGATGCACTAAGCCTCTTCACTAGCTCAGTTTTCAGTTTATCATATTTATGTATCGCGGGTGGCTTAATAATTATGTCCTTAATCTCTCTTAAGTGCTGATTGTCGAGATGGCCAATAACATAATTAAATTTAGTGGAGTCGCTGGTAATTCCAGAAATGGCAAATTGGCCTTCAACTTGGGCAAACCAAATCTCTGGTTCCTCTGCCCAAAAAGGTGGCACTCTGACTCCGACCTTAAAAACATCGGCCTGGTTTATCGACATCGCCCCATCACTAGTCCCGGGTGTCGATGCCTGTGCGTTCTCAGACTCGTTTCCCATGTTCATTTAAGGGGTCACCAGTGTAGGTAGGGTGGTGCTACGGGTGTTCCTATCAGGTCTTGAAGATAAACAAAATAATCCACTTACAGGTTTATTGTTCGGTAGCACAATCCATACACGTAACATAAAAAAGTCCGAAGGCACAAAGGAATAGAGATCACAAGCACAGGCACAAGCACAGCGTGAAAGTTTATAGGCGATAGTGATAGGATAGTCAGTGTCAAGTAATGAATATGAAAGCGTAAGAATAAGCAACTTAAACAAGAGAAATGCGATTTGCGTAAGTCAAAATTGCGAGCGCATCGAGCATACGTTCCGCGTCAAAGGTCCGAATCTGACTGTTTGACCTCTGCGCTGCGCCGGCGATGGGCCGGCCGGCCGAGCCTAACGGTAAATCTATTAGCTAGGGAATCGAAGGTGTCGATAGATTTTATCGACATATCGACTTATCGATATATCGATATCATCGACCAGTCGATAAAATGCTGGTGTTTTTTTATATGATATTGTTGTAAATATGTATATATATATATATATTTATTTAGGAATAAGTAGCTATTTTATTATAGTAGTATTTGTGTTAAGTGTAAATAATAAGTAGGTATAAGATGTAAATAATTAATTATAAGTGAGTTAACATGATACGAGTTTTTCTATTATTATTAATATTAGGATTACGTGTAGACATAGGTATTTATAGGAAAGTCGGCTACACATGAAAGGTTTTTTTTTATTGGACCACCATTCTCCCTTTGTCAGTTGTAATATTTCCACCATCGTTAAACAGAACACGATTTCGTTCGAAAACAATATTGGTTTGAAACGAACATGGTTGTCCGAAATGTATTTATTGCGCATCAGACTAACGAGACATTGTTACTCCGTTTGTCGCAAATTGTGTACTGGTATTCAGTACATAGACACGTAGATGAATACGTGACATATGTATTGTACCAACTGAAACTGAAGCAATATAGAAGACTCAAAATTTCAATGTTTCAAAAACAGGTGAACCGATTTTAATGAAACTTAGCTAAGAACCATCTCGATTAAACTAGCTTTCGATAAAAATGACCGCATCGAAATCGGTCCATCCGTTTGGGAGCTATGGTACCACACAGATACAAAGATAAACAGGTCAAGCATACAACACCCCTATTTTTCGTCGGGGCTTAAAATACAAATAGTGGTAGCTTTAGACTGCCTATCGAGTTTCAAAGGATAACATTTTGGGTTTAGTTTCTGTGGGTTATGTCACTATGCGTGAGCTCAGTTTCTCTAAGATTAAAAAAAAACAATCAAACTCGTGCCAGGTTTATTACGCCTTCGGCTTCTGAACCTATCTTAGAGTACTTATAATATGGTAAATAGATAAAGTAATGTATGCAACTCTACATAATTAGGCCTCAAAAGCTTAAAACTCTCGTGTGATCTTATTATGAATCTCGGCTTCGCCTTGTTTCATAAAACCACGATTCAATACAAAAAACTGACGAAACAGTTACTATTGTTTTTAGCAATGTTAGGAGTTTTGAAGTTTATTATTGACGCTGGCTTAGCTGATTCCCATTCGATTCGCATCTTCGTATTATAATTAAATTTATTTTATTGAATTTGCAAAATTTATAGTCCTATGAAATCGCTTTATCCCGTCTGCCAAATTAGCAAGTTTAAATTGAATTATGATGAAACAAATATAGTTGAACGGAGTAGTAAAAAAACATAAGTATAATATAAATATACGCATATTTAATTTTTCTAGAAAACAATGTTTGGATTATTTTTAACCGACTTCAAAAAAAGGAGGAGGTTCTACGTTCCACTGTATGTATTTTTTTTATTTTTTTTTTTATGTATGTTCATCGATTACTCCGTCAATTGTAGATCGATTTTCATTTTTTATTTTTATTTGAAAGGGTATACTCCTGAGGTGGCCCCATTGTCACCAAGTCATGATCTGATGATGGGATCCCAGGGAAATCGAGGGCAACCCTCAAATTTTACAGGCACGTACGTGTTTCATATATTTTCTAAGGTTATTCAAGTATTTGCGTCTGGTAGTCATCATCTCATGATGATGAGCTGATGATGGAAGGTACAACTCCTTAGCGGTTAGGAGTTGGAGGATAATTCTGAAAATGTTAAATCATTATTCGAAAGGGTATATTCCTGAGGTGGTCCTACTGTCACCAGGTCATGATCTGATGATGGGATCTCAGGGAAATCAAGTGCAACCCTCAAATTTTATAGGCACGCATCATGTGTTTCATATATTTTCTAAGGCTATTCAAGTATTTGCGTCCGGTAGTCATCATCTTATGTTGATGAGCTGATGATGGAAGGTACAACTCCTTAACGGTTAGGAGTTGGAGGATAATTCTGAAAAAGTTAAATCAACGTAAAATTGTGAAATAAAAATCTTTTAACAAAAAAGTAAAACCGCCTTCAAAAAAAAACCTTAGAAAAAAAACTTAAAATAGTTCTCTAAAATAATGATAAATAAATAAAATAAAATAAAATGCGTTTATTTCGGACAACAGAAACGAAAGCCTAAAGTTTTATGGCCTAGCACTAAGCAGCATATATATGAAGTCGTTGCTTCATTCAAAGAATATTCCGCTCGCACCTTATTTTATTTTATTTATTTATCATTATTTTAGATAATTATTTTACGTTTTTTTTCTAAGGTTTTTTTTTGAAGGCGGTTTTGGAGATGTACAGTCGAACCATTTCATTCCAGAGGGTCGAGCACGACTTTACGATTGCTGCGTAACGTAAAGTCGAATAGTAAACGTTGCCGAGTTTGTACGACGTTTGGAACAGCGCCCGCCCGTGAGCGTATTTGGAACTAAAATTTAGTATGAGGTTTCTCGATCTCGATACGATAACCGTAACGTTACGCAGCTTTCGTAAAGTCGTGCTCGACCCTCTGCCCCACCGTAGAATGTTCTCACAGTAAGTGTCATAATGATTTTCCTTGTCAGGCAATGTGATGTCACCATGACATATTCTACGATAAGGTTCCACAGCGGGTCACGTCACGATTCAGTTGGTTCAATAGTAGGTACCTCAATTGTTAACTAATTGAAACTGCCGCATTCTAAGTGATGCGTCAACTGTAATGGATTCTAAATTGGTTCCAAATTTAAGTGAAATAAATGGATCACTCACTTATATAAGTCGAGTTTAGCCCGACATGTTTGAAGTTGAGTGATTCTTTTATTTCACTACGGTCGACTCTCACGGTACTTTCATGTTAAATTATATGAACAAATATTTTATATGACTAGGATAATATTATAGAGACTGACAGAAGACAGAGCACTTCTGTACCACTTACTTGATTAGCTTTACTAGAAATTTTCTAGCTCTACATATTGTCAAATTATTACCTAAAAACCACAACAATATTTTTAACGCATTTTTCTATCGTCGCTTATTCCTCCAAGTAGGTATTAGCAGTTGATTCGCATACCACCGTGGCACTCTTTCATGTACCTACAAATATCATATAGACATACCATCAGCATCATTGTCTAATTGACTGTGAAAAGGTTCCACAGAGCACAAAATCGGTTACGTTACAGTAAACTAAATTTTTGTATTTTTTTGCGTTCATCCCGTTGGAAATTGTTTTTTCCAGATTTCAAACTGATGAGTAAATATACAGAAAACTAGAAAAATTAATTCTCAAATTGGGGTTCGAACCCAAACCTTTACCAAACCGTGGTAACGCGCTAATCCAGTCACGCTATTCGAGTAATCAATTTTTTTTTGAGTAATTAATTGCTCGAATAGCTTAATTGGATTAGCGCGTTACCACGGCTCGACTTCTATTCGAATTCGATTTAGAAAAAATGACTCTGTGCCAAGTTTCTTGCGGCGCATTCTTCTTGGCAATCATGGTCTTTCCGAAAGCGCTGGTAGACTCAAAAAAAAAATGACGTGTAAAAGAGCATTCAACTGCCTATTTGCTGAATAAAATTTTGAATTTGAATTTGAATTTGAGAATTATTTTTTCTGCTTTTTCTGTACGCACCAGTTTGAAATTTGGAAAAAAACATCGTTACAGTAAGTATACGATACCAGGGCCGTGTTTTATAAAGCTACAAGTTACAATTTACAAGCGGAAGTCTCATTCTATCACCTTTTATTAGAAAGAGACTTCCGCTTGTAAATTGTAACTTGTAGCTTTATAAAACACGGCGCTGGCCTCTATTGCACCAACTTTACAAATGCCAGTTTTCAATGACAATTCGGTGTCGATTGGTGACTTGAAGAGCTTTTATTTTAGTCCGCTTCATATTGGCAAAGAAATAAAAATGTAGTTCGAATTGTCATTAAACTGACAATTGTGAAGTTGGTGAAATAGGGCCCAGGTCCTCGTAACCAAGAACCCCCAAGGACTGTGCCCTAAGCACGACTTGTCGAATCCTGCGTCACGTAAACTCGAATAGTAAACTATAACGAGTTTGTATGACGTTTGGAACAGCGCCCACCCGTGAGCGTATTTGGAACTAAAATTTAGTATGAGATTTCTCGATCTCGATACGATAACCGTAACGTAACGCAGGATTCGACAAGTCGTGCTTAGGGCACTGCACGAGAGACTCAAAAACGCCAGCACTGGCTCCTGTTATCCCATTACACGTAGCCACATAAACAACTAATTCTTTCCTGCGCACCTGTGCCGTCCCGTTCGCACGGGCGTTCCCGCTCTCGCCTACTCGGGATATGGAACATGACGGGAGCCCAGTTTCGGCCGGCGGCTCGCACCGAACGGACGTGTGTGGTGGAGAGCTCCGCATCAACACGTTACAGGCGTGTTTTTTACGGACCTCAATGAAAAATTGATGAAAACGCGCTTAACGACCCCTGGAGTGTTGAGACTGTGGTTCTAATTAAACTTTGTGCTACTAGGATTATATAGACGATGTAGCGAGCACGGTAAGTGTATTTTCAGTGACTATTTCAGGTAGATTATGGTTATGGTAATTTAATTTGATCTTTCGTTAGTTAATCCTGCTAATTGTGTTCGGTTCGCGCTGACAATATTTTTAGCGCGCACCTGTGTTGACCGATGGTTATTTTCGACTTGTTTTAATGAAGACAAATTGTGTTGTGAAATCAAGACCATTCATAATAATTGGAGCTTTCAAATCGACTCTATCGTATTTATTCATAACCGTACTCTACTGAAGGAATGACGTAGGTAAAAATAATTAACATTACTTTGATTATAAGACATCATTGCCGAAGTAAACATTAATTTACATACTACCTTACTGCCTATTTGGGAATCGTTGGCACTGTGTACATACATTTGGCCAGAACAAAAACTGTGCCTGACGTTTTGTTAAAAAAGTCCAAAGTATACATTACACAAAGAAACAGCGAAAAGATTATACTAAACCAATCAACTTAACTTTACTTACTTTTCAGTTACCTGTAGGTCTTATTATTCGCCTTCAGAGAATTGTTCCGAGAATTCTCGTAGCGCCGTAGCACTTGTTTATTCTACTCCGCTACGCCGCTCGTAGCTCTATGTACTTTTATTTTATTATTAAGTATGCCTTCTTTTCATATTGTGTTATTTTCATTATTCTTTCATCGTCGATTCTTTACGCTTATATGATGGGGATAAAATGGGTTATGGGTTTGACGCAGTATTGTTTTAATTTTGCAGTTGATTGTTTAGGATTCTGAGTATGCTTTTTGTTAGTAAATTTAATGGACTACGACGGTACGGACTAGTTTTGTTTGATATCGAGTTAAAGTTACAGGACTCACTAAAAGGGTTTAGACAGTAGGCAAGTATGTTTGTAAGGTGGGCTTTCGAAGTAGTGTTTACTACGCACTATGCTATACAATACGATACAATACAATACAATAACTCTTTATTGAACACCACATAACAGGCAAAACAAGAAATAAGGCACAAAGAAAATACAAGATTACAATGGGCGGCCTTATCGCTACAGAGCGATCTCTACCACCAGCTTATAGGTACTATTTGATATTTTTGTTTGGTATTTTAATTTCTTTTTGTGTTTTTTTAATGATTTGACTATTAACTACAATAGGGATGTTGTTTCTTGGTAAAATCAGCAACTTTTTTGAAATGTCAAAACAATTTGATCGGATCCATTTAGTATGAAGTTTGTATTGAATTACAGAACTATGACGTCATAATTTTCAGTGATCAAACTGCCTCCTCAGTTTTTGTTAAATTAAATTCGTGTTAATTGCAGTAATCAGTGAGGCGCCGGTTTTTTATTTACGAGTATTTTCGGAAGCTTGGTAAGTGAAAATGTAAAATGATTTTATTTTGACATCTCAACTAGTCTATTAGAGCAATTGGGTAAAACTCGGCTGTGCAAATCTAACACAAATAAACATACCTACAAGCATAATATTTTAATAGATATGAGTACTTATGTATAAATCGAACCGGTATGATTATGACACATAATGTAATTTCTACGTAGCCCTGGAAGCGAGCCAATGTCAATGCCCCCTCGTACCGCGCTTATCAGTTCTTGCGAATGCAATAATTGCATAAAGTTTAGTACTGGTCAAGGGTATAGCGTCATCGCGTTTCCTGTTAAATGTGTCATTTATTTACTTCATTCTAATTAGTAATGTACAGTCAGCAGCAGAAGTAGCTTAGCAACCGATGCGGTCACAATGATCTAAGCACGGCTCTATTGTTATAGACATAAGAGCTTGTGTCGATCATTGTGACCGCTTCGGTTGCTTAGCTACTTCTGCTGCTGGCTGTATAGGTTAAAAAACAGTAAAAGCGTGCTTTGTGTGTGTAGGCTTGTTGTATAGGGTTATATGTTGTATAATAGGGTTGTTGACTGATGTCAAAATAAAACAATTTTACATTTTCACCTATCAAGCTTTCGAAAACTGCCATAAAAAACCGATGCCTCACTTATTACTGTAATTAAAACGATTTTTAATTTAACAAAGACTAGTGTGTTAAAATGGGGGTAGTTTGATCACTGAAAATTATGACGTCATAGTTCTGTAATTCAATGCAAACTTCATACTAATGGATCCGATCAAATTGTTTTGACATTTCAAAAAAGTTGCTGATTTGACCAAGAGACAACATCCCTATTGTAGTTAATAGTCAAATCATTAAAAAAACTCAAAAAGAAATACAATTAAAATTAAAATACCAATCAAAAATTTCAAATAGTACCAAACAGTACGTGGTCAAATCAGCAAAATTTTTTTAAATACCAATTTAAAAAAAATTTGCTGATTTGACTAAGAGCCCTATAATATTGGTCTAGCACAAGTTCTTGAGAGGAGGCAGTTTCATCACAACCTTGCCTAATAATATTTATTTAGTTTTTATACATACAAATATTTTTTTAATTAATATTTTTGTCACAAATTCAGCACTTCGATGCTCTGACCATTAGATTAGATTAGATTAATCTAAAATTATAGCATGAATTGCCGTGTCGTCATAATCGCTCATTTTGGCTCGAGTTTCTCACTCAACACTTTCAGAATTAATTACTAATTGGTATGTGGTATAATGTACTATTACGTGCAGATATATTCCACTGGCAAATACTTATTTTAACTCACTGTCACACAAGCTGATTTACAGTCCGTGGGGGATATTATCATTATTTCCCACTCTAAACGTCCGTTCATTGGAATTTTAAATCTCCATGAAATTGCAGTTTAACGTATTCCGGTTATTTTCACAAATGCAATTTTGACGACGGCATAAAATTTCAATTTTTACAGCTTCGTTTGCTACTTTTTAAAAGTGCTTTTTACTAACCCCCGACTATAACAAGCCCTCTCATTCTGAGAGGAGGCCTGTGCCCAGCAGTGGGACGTAAAAAGGTTGGTGATGATGATGATGATTAACCCCCGACGAAAAAGAGGGTGTTATAAGTTTGACCTGTGTATCTGTGTCTATCTGTCTGTGGCATCGTAGCTCGCAAGCGGATGGACCGATTTAGATGCGGTTTTTAGGGTTCCGTACCTCAAAAGGAAAAAACGGAACCTTTATAGGATCACTTTGTTGTCCGTCTGTCTGTCTGTCTGTCAAGACCCTTTTTCTGGAACGCGTTGTGGTAGCATGCTGAAATTAATATCAAATACTCAAGCCTGCTATCCCTTGAAGCTCTAAATCAACGTAATCAAAAGATACAGTGATTAAAAAGGCTATTTCCAGACAAATTGCCGAAATCCGAAAACCTAAAGGGTACTTCCAGTTGTCCTAGAAACTTGAAATTTGGTATGAAGGTAGCTCTTACAGCACAACCACTCAAAAAAGTCTCAAAATCTTAAATTATTATGTCTGTCTGTAGATTTAAAGACCAATGTAAGTTGACCCCAGCAAGGCTCTGCTAACACTGAACTTCTTAAAACACAGGGGAAAAGCGTTAAAATCTTTCTACGGAACCCTCGTGCGCGAGTCTGACTCGCATTTGGCTTGTTTTTTATTTGTGAAGGACTTGTAGCCCATAACGTGCTTTTTTTTCATGCATATTTTTTCGTAACCAGTATGGTAAACGTGCAAATGATAGACACGTTGACACCTTGTCACCTTTATTGCTACGTATTAAGATTGAAGGTGTCACCTAATGGCGTTGAAGTTCATTCAAATATCAGTTATCTTGTTTCTGCTTCGAATTCCATTGCAATTTATTTCAACTTCAAAACATTTAAATTAATACCTGTATTGAACGATCTCAAAATGACATTCGTGTGTCTAATGCATTTTGTTAATTATTGTTATTTAGATTGACGACTTTTTTTGGAAATCTCAAGCCCTTCATACATAGACTTCTATATCGGCATAGAAAGAAAAAGTATTGTACTTCGGGTGACGAAAAGAAGGGCTGCTGAGAACCTCATTACGCGTTCAAGCACCAGACCGCATCCCGCGCGACGTCAGGTTTAAAAAACACTAACAAAAAATACGTTATTGTTCTACAATTAACTGTTCAAACTTCTTCTCAGTCGTACACTCTTAACAGAGTGGTCGTGGTCATGTTTCGGTCGGTTTCTGCGCCACCGCTGTCCTCGCGATGCGTTGCTATGCAGCTCGATGTTTGGCAGAGTGAGAGAAACCGTTTATGCTGGAGTGCGTCACAGATGTTATGAGGTCTGTCCACCGCGTCGGAGAGCGCCCGCGAGATCTTTTGCCCTCCGCTTTCCCTTGCACTACTAGTCGCTCCATGGAGTCCTCTTTACGGTTGATGTGTCCGAAGAACTTGAGGATTCGTATTTGTACAGTCGACGATAATCTCTCCCGGATGTCCAGTTCTTTCAGGATCGAAACGTTGGTACGGTGCGCGGTCCACGGGATTATGAGCAGGCGTCTCCAGCACCACATTTCTAACGCGTCAATCTTGCGACGGTCCTGCAACTGTTCAAACACCACCACAAAAGTTGCAGCTGTTAATCGAGGTATTTACTCACTAAATTACACTGGGACTCCAGCACGACTGGCCGCGACTTTGTTTGTCGCGCAAGATTATATTCCTCGTACCCTTGCATTCTGAGTGACAGAAAAGGATGACCTGTTGTTCTCGCGCGAGGTAGAAGTCGCACTGTGAGTTGTGCTAGACCTAATGGTCACCTACGCAAAGTATTACATGCTCGGCTCCCATCATCATCATCAGCCTATTTACGTCCCACTGCTGGGCACAGGCCTCCTCTCAGAATGAGAGGGCTTGGGCTATAGTTCCCTCGCGGGCCCAGTGCGGATTGGGAACTTCACACACACCATTGAATTACTACGCAGGAGTGTGCAGGTTTCCTCACGATGTTTTCGTTCACGCACATAAATTCCGAAAAACTCAGAGGTGCGAGTCGGGGTTTGAACCCACGACCCTCTGCTTGAGAGGCAGATAATTCAAACCAGTAGGCTATCACGGCTCCCATACAAATTGATAAATTCTCTCCTTCTAGTCCGATATAGTTCCGTGACTTCATGTATATACATACAGACAAATCTGCCCAAGCTTCGCCTTCAAAGGGGAGAACTGCTTTGAATTCGTGAGCGGGGCGAGCGAGGTGTGAGGAATAAACTCGATGGATCGCACTGCTGAATAAAATTTAGACTGATATTTGTAAATGCAGTGCAGACAGACGAGCACAATATAATAGACCGTGAGCCAAAGTACCGGAGGGGCGGGGCAAGATTTATTTTAAACTAGCTCATGCCCCGCGGCTTTGCCTCCGTGAAATATAAAAAAATGGGCTAGTTCCCTATCCCGTGGGAATTTCGAAAAATCCCTTCTTAGTGCACCTCTAGGATACTCAAGGTACATGTGTGCTAAATTTCAAGTCTCTAGGTCCAGTGGTTTAGGCTGTGCGTTGTCTGTCAGTCAGTCAGTCAGTCAGTCAGTCAGTCACGGTCTGTTTTATGGGTATATATATAGTGAGTAAGTACAGGCCCCCACATAGTGAGAGGGCTTGGGCTGTAGACGCCACGCGTGCCCAGGGCTGATTGGTAACTTCACAGGAGTATGCTAGCTTCCCAATGATATTACATATTAAAAACCGGCCAAGTGCGAGTCGGACTCGCGCACGAGGGTTCCGTAGAAAGATCTTAACGCTTTTCCTCAGTGTTTTAAAAGTCCAGTGTTAGCAGAGCCCTGCTCTTAAGCAAAATATACGCAGTGTGGGGTCAACTTGGTTGGTTGGTCTGCGAAATCTAGAGACAAACATAAAAATTTAAGATTTTGAGACTTTTGGGAGTGGTTGTTCTATAAGAGCTACCTTCATACCCAATTTCAAGTTTCTAGGACAACTGGAAGTACCCTTTAGGTTTTCAAAGTACGGCAATTTGTATGGAAACCACCTTTTTAATGACTGTGTCTTTTGATGGCGTTGACTTAGATGCTTGATTTTTTGACAGCTTCAAGGGACTGCCAGTTTGAGTATTTGATATTAATTTCAGCATCCTACCTCCACGCGTTCCAGAGAAAAAAGGTCTTGACAGACAGACAGACAGACAGACAGACGGACAACAAAGTGATCCTATAAGGGTTCCGTTTTTTCCTTTTCATTCTAGAAAATAGCATCATTCCCGATAGATAGATATATCGGATTTTATACAGATGAAGTCACAGACAATAGCTACTTAGTGAAACTAATTATTGGCATGAAATATAAGGATATTTTTAACAAAAATGATAGTATCTGGTTTGGCTAGCTTTTAAGGCATTTACAATTAGGTTCGCATAGTTTCCGAAGCATAATTATGTGACAAATCCAAGAAGTCGAAAGAAATCGAATCCAAGAAAGTTATACATATTTAAGGGGAAGATAAACGTGGTACACCTATTTAAAATTAAACGCTAATTGATATCCAATTTAGTGTCAAGTATAAACCGACCAAAAGTAATTAGCAAACGTAGCAATTATTTCGTTAAAAGCGGCCATTCCCACGGCCGCAGTTAAGTTCAATTGAAATCCGATATTTGAAGAATCAATTAGTTTCGACTCGAGATCTTAAAGCACCAGACAAAGTTTTGACTTCGTATTTTTAGGGCGTTACTTAATTAAACTGGCAAATTGATATCAAATCATCACACGAGTAACAGTTTCGATTATAATGAATAGAAAAATATCTAGTTAAAAGTTTTTTCGAGCTATTGCGACTGTAGTTTAGGTCATTCAAGATGGCTTTACCTTGGTTCCTTGGTAACTGACTATTCATCATCATCATCATCATCATCATCAGCCTATTTACGTCCCACTGCTGGGCACAGGCCTTCTCTCAGAATGAGAGGGCTTGGGCTACATAGTTCCCACGCGGGCCCAGTGCGGATTGGGAACTTCACACACACCATTGAATTGCTTCGCAGGAGTATGCAGGTTTCCTCACGATGTTTTCCTTCACCGAAAAGCTCGTGATAAATTACAAATGTAATTTCACACATAAATTCCGAAAAACTCAGAGGTGCTGACTATTACTTAAAGTTAATCGTAATTCAATTATAATATTCCACCAGTAAAGGATATTTTAGATAATAGAGGAAAAATCTACAACCGGACATTATGACAAGGGTAAGCCCTGCTAACAAAATACTAGTATTTAATAAATAATTTTGCAGAAGAAATAAAAGCAGAAAGTACTGTATTGATTCAGGCGTAACTTTGCGGAGGTCCATGTTACAAGTAACGGATTAAATTAATTTGCTCCTCCACGAAGTAGTGCAGTATAGTCATGCAAAATAGCCTCGTCTGCGCTGAGTATTTATATTCATGCACTAATTTTCCCGCCCTCCCTCCGCAAATTAAAAATAAAATAATCAACGCAAACGCTACTAAGCCCACAACCAAAACTACCACCACCAGTAAAATAGTAAACAACGTGTTTCTTCGACTGACGGTCGGGGTGTCAACATCGACGACGTGCGCTGAGGATGCCTCGGAGAGAGGCGAAACACGTGTCCGGTACTATTTTACTGGTGGTGGTAGTTTTGGCTGTGGGCTTAGTAGCGTTTGCGTTGATTATTTTATTTTTAATTTGCGGAGGGAGGGCGGGAAAATTAGTGCATGAATATAAATACTCAGCGCAGACGAGGCTATTTTGCATGACTATACTGCACTACTTCGTGGAGGAGCAAATTAATTTAATCCGTTACTTGTAAAAGCAGAAAGTGCAAAACGCTAAGTCTAAAGTTACAAAAGCACTAACGAAAGTACCTATTACAATATAAAAACACACAAACCTGTCTGTATAACACAGCATATTCAGCAAGTATTTCAAGGTGAGGTTTCAGGGTTTCAATCTCTTTAGTATAACGTTATGCCAGTCACGACTCAACGTACACATAAAGCGCTGTACGCTGGAAATTGAAAGTGACTTCGGCTGTAAAACGTATCTCAGCGAATGGCCTGAAGCGCTTGACGAAGTATCAATTTAAGCGCTTTTGGGTTTATCTCCTTAGAAGTGAGGCGATAACGCGGCTTTACTGTTTCTTTGCAAGGTATTGGTAGGGTAAGACTGGAATTGACAGCCGTCGGGGAAGAAATGTTCTAGAGTGGAGACAAGGAGCTGGAAGGCGAAGTGCTGGATGAACCCCTACTAGGTGGACAGACGACTTGGTGAAGGTGGCGGGGAGGCGATGGGATGCCAGCGGCTCAGGAGTGCTCTTACCAAAGAGGCATAATAATATGTATATGTCCGACAGTAGACGTCATCCGGCTGAAATAATTATGATGATGGGGATTTGTTTGTTGCGCTGTTCGCGTCATTGTTTCTTGTACATTTTGATTCTTAGTAATACAAATACTATATCAGTACAATAGTACATTGTTGTAGAGGCTGGGAAGTGAGCAATAGACGGCCAAGTGAGTTTGAGAGCCGAGCCGTAGGTGAGGCCCTCGAAGAGACGAGTTTATCTATTACACTTTTGGCGGAGACATTGCATAGTGCTTCTCACGACTACGGCGAGGAAATGAAAAGTTTTAAAATGCTTTCACGTCAGTTTACAGAGTTCTAAAATATATGTACAGCCAACCTTTATTGCCCGTCACATAAGATCCATGTTTAGATATTTATGAACGTTTGCTTGTTCAAATAATAATTATTGGAGAACTCGACTGTACATATTTTACCTGGGATTTCACTGGCAACAAATTACCTACCTTTACTATTGACTGTGCAACCTCTTGTAATTTGGTAAGCGTAAGCGCGTCCACACAATCACAGTTACTAGATGAATCCATTGTAGATCAATCTTTGGTTATCTTTCGTAATTATCTTGTCATCGAAAATTATCGCATCGAAAATTCAACACATAATTTTTTGACGTTCCCTTTTTAAAAATATTTTTTTTAACGAGACCGTTCTTAGTCGCCAGTCTTTCAAAGGCGTATTTATGTTATTAAGCGAAGTGCTTAGGTACAACATCCAGAATCGCTTTCAGTTTGAATTTAATTGATATTTGTTTATTTTTAACCGACTTCAAAAAAAGGAGGAGGTTCTACGTTCCACTGTAAGTATTTTTTTTTATGTATGTACATACATCGATTACTATATATATTATACGCCACATACATATATTAAGATACGCCAATTGTAAACCGATTTTCAAAATTCTTTTTTTATTCGAAAGGGTATACTCCTGAGGTGGTCCCAGTGTTACCAAATCATGATCTGATGATAAGATCCTAGAGAAATCGAGGGCAACCCTCAAATTTTATAGGCACGTATTATGTGTTTCATATATTTTCTAAAGCTATTCAAGTATCTGCATCTGGTAGTCATCATCTCATGTTGATGAGCTGATGATGGAAGGTACAACTCCTTAACGGTTAGGAGTTGGAGGATAATTTTTAAAATGTTAAATCAACGTAAAATTGTGAAATAAAAATCTTTTAACAAAAAAGCGAAACCGCCTTCATTCAAAGACTATTCCGCTCGCACCGACTTCATATTTCTGCTACTTAGTGCTAGGCCATAAAACTTTAGGCTTTAGTTTCTGTTGTCCGAAATAAATGCAATTTATTTTTCGTTTTTTTTCTAAGGTTTTTTTATTGAAGGCGGTTTTACTCTTTTGTTTTTTAAAGGAGTGGACATAAAGAGACCCTTATTATTTAAAAAAAAAAGAATATGGGGCACCACAAAAGGCGGAGTATTACGCAAAGCCTAATTAATATGGAAGACCGATTGGCCGATTAAATTTCATATGAAGCACAAGTCGTGTTCTGATTGGTCGAATCAGTGTTCAGCTGACCGATGTGATTGGTCGACTTGCTCTTTGAACAGGCCTGCTGCTATGTTTTTGTTTTTTTGTTTAAATTAAACGAGCAGGGCCTCATTGAACTTACAACAATTCCTTTTTTTTGGGGCCCCATTACAGACCACCTTTCGGTACATTTCCGAGCAGTGGGATGAAAATACTGTTTTTAACTTTATCACTCACAACGATTTTCTCTTTTCTATTAATGCTCGCCTTCCCTAATACAAACAAAAAATGTAGTTAATTGAAAGCTTAAAATTTTATAGAAATCATGAAACATCCTTAACCACTCACTTGCTTTGAATTTTGAGTTGAACTCTATTTATAACAAAATATGAGCGTTGACAGGCAACTCTAGTTGCCAAAAGCAATTGAGTGGTTAAACATTGTTTAGATTATCTATTTGAGTTTGTCGTCGTCAGTAGATTTGATTACGTGTGAATTCAAAGTTTTGCTCTCGTATCATTAATATAATTTCAAAGTCCACTTATCGCGAGAAAAGGAGTTAAAAATGACCTGACGAAAACCTGACGCGAAACGACGTGACCTTAAAGCATAATTTCTGTCAAAGCATTTAATAAACGTCGTTTAGAAACTCGAGTCCAGGAAAATTTCGTGTGGAGAGGCCTCGTGAAAGCATTATTCCGCAAGGTGAGATTTTCTTTGCTGCGAGGCGACTCGGGACATGAGTGGTACACGAGGTGAGAGAGCTGCGGGAAACATTACGAAATGAACTAGACAAATTATATTAAGATAGGTAAGCCATCCTTAGGTTAGGTTAGGTAGGTTCTCAATTGGCGTCCACGGACCGGGAGACGAGCTGTCAGTAGGCCTCCAACAAGATGGAGCGACGACCTAGTCAAGATCGCGGGACCGCGGTGGATGCGGAAAGCACAAGACCGGTCTGAGTGGAGAGCCTTGAAGAGGCCTATGTGATGAGCCATGGCTCGAAGTTGAACTTGCGTATTCAAGGGTGGTAAATAGATATCTCTAGCTATATAGCCGGGATCATTCACCAGTAGACTACCCATTCGACATAGTAGGTAAATATAAGCGCTTCATTGAATCGTCCCAGAGACAGAGACCCAGAGTTCATGGTATAGATGAATTAGCGAGAGCTTGGAATTGCATTTGTAGTGGTTGTACGGTTCGCATGAAAAGGAGAATCAGCCATTAAAATATACGCCCATCATGAATAATATTTTGAATTTGACGGTCTCGGTAATTCATCTATATTTTTAAGTCAATGAACAAATAGGTAACTACTTTTTAAAAAGCTCATCGCTCATCACTTGATTCAAGCCGAGCACTATCTGCGGAGATTTATTCGTGTCTCGCTTTTGACACTATAAAGACTTTTCATACTTCTAAAACGTTGTTTACTCTCCCATGTTTGCCCACACCTTGGAAACTGTTTCTACATTATGTATGGCTCTGCAGTTACTGCTCGGAGGCCCAAGCACGAGTATTCGAATGCTACGTAACGTAATCGAGTGGAGCGTTATTGAGAAAATTTGTATGACGCTTGGAACAGCGAGCGGCTCCCGTGAGAGTATTTGATACTGAAATTTAATTATAATTATGAAGTTTCTCAATGGCGATTCGTATCGTGCGTGCGTATAGATTACTTTACGTTAGAGGTACGTAAGAATACGTTAGAGGTAGGTATTTTTTAGGGTTCCGTCCCTCAAAAGGAAAAAATGGAACCCTTATAGGATCACTTTGTTGTCCGTCTGTCTGTCTGTCTGTCAAGACCCTTTGTCTCTGAAACGCGTGGAGGTAGCATGCTGAAATTAATATCAACTCATTAATATTACTCAAGCCTGCGGTCCCTTGAAACCGTGAAAAAATCAACCTTCTAAGTCAAAGCAATCAAAACCATACAAATTGCCGAAATCCGAAAACTTCCAGTACTTCCAAAAGTACTTCCAGCTGTCCTAGAAACTTGAAATTTGGTATGAAGGTAGCTCCTATAGCACAACCACTCCGAAAAGTCTCAAAATCTTAATTTTTTATGTCTGTAGATTTCACCGACAAATATAAGTTGACCCCACACTGCGTATATTTTGCTTACGAGCAGGGCTCTGCTAACACTGGAATTCTTAAAACACTGGGAAAAAGCGTTAAAATCTTTCTACGGAACCCTCGTGCGCGAGTCCGACTCGCATTTGGCCGGTTTTTTTAGTAAATTTACCATTTTCATGACTCGACTTTTAGGCACAGTTGACGTAGAAAGTTTTATTTCGAAAATAAATCCTATTGCATAACTTAAAGCCGGTACTCTCAACAAAATTCAACTCCCAATTTATTAAGCCACCATCTTTCCTTAAACGAACTCCGCCATATTTTTAAAAGCAGGCAAAATCTTAACACTGCATAAATCATGCGAGCCACAAACAACGCGGCGGAACCAAGCATTCGCGAAAACAAGCTCGATTGAACTCGCTCACAACTCACTATAACTGTTACTTTACCGATGAAGTGTTGTGGTTCTACTATTTGTATCTTATTTTTAACCTTAGAACCTCCCGTAGCATTTCAATCGCAAAAGCTGTACAAGATTTCGCTAAGTATTAAATGACCAAAACAAGAACCCTGATAAATCTCAGCAATTTTTTACTACCTAACACTAAATTGGTAAAAAATAAAAATAACATGGTAAGACAAGCTGGATTTTTTCAGCAATATGCTTTTGATTTGATTAATAAATTTTGTTAGGTAGGTACACTCAAATATGAAAACATAAAAGTTGGTAGCCTAAGGGTCTCCTAAAAAGGCTTAATAAAAATATAATTATATTAAAAGACTTACTTTGATGCCTCAAAGCCACCTACTTGAAAACCACCTACACGTTAGATAATGATTCAGTATGAAAGAAAATATCTACATTAATAATTTTGCAAATTTATACCAAATTACGGGCCAAGTTTAAAATTTTACTAAACTTTGAAAAACGATAATGTAAGTCTAACTTCCACTTGAAAACATTTAGTAACTACTTTAGTTTTTAGTTGAAACAAATGTGCATCAACTAATAGTCTTTAGTACTGAAGTTTTCTCTCACAGCTTAAGTTAGGAGCTCACTTTGGTCTTCGGAATATGCCTCATTGGGTCTTGAATAACGTAGGTACTTGCATTTTTATTTCAGCTTTGACAAAGTAAAGTTATTCTCGGGGCCAAAAACTAGGTAGGTACAAACCGTTAAACTAGTGTCCTCTGTATACGTCATTGTATCATCAATTGATCAGACGTAGGTAAACCTATCGTATTTTAGAAGACCGTCAAAACCAACTGAATACCCACTAATTTCTTTGATAATATAATTTGGTTCCCATGGTTGACCACTTCGTCAATGATGACCATAACGCCACCTAATATCTATTAGTTATTATTGTGGTCTAGGAAACACATAATTCTTTTCTTTCACATGCATTGTCCTTTGATGCGTGCTAAAACTATTGCAAAAAAAATATTCTTAACATAATATTTCAATTTCATAACGACGGTAACTGAGTTGTCATTATCTGATTATACAGAGGCTTCCAAACAAAATCCCTTACACAAATTGCGTCAGTATTTTTCGTTTTGCACCGTACGGCCTGGCCACGACTATGCGCGATCTGCGGCGCGGCAAGCGATTCCTCAGTTCATTGCGCGGTGTAGACGCCTACCGCACTACAGTTAATTTACAATGCCCGCAATGTATTAGTAAAACGCTCGGCGCACCGCTATTTGCGCGAAGTCGTGGCCACGCCGCGCCGTAAGACGCTCGGAGCGATCTTTTGGTCGATACCGCTCAGAATAGACACGAAATGGGTCATCGCTCGGCGACAACAGACGTTCGTAGCTTGAGATAAATTTATCGAACGCTTCTTGTAGATTAATAGATTTTGTCGCGCGCGGAAAATGACACGAGATTCTATCGCTTTTGTTTTGTTTTGGAAGTGAGTGAAGGTTACACAGGGGAATCGTTGTGAATGATATGTTTTCAATTCGTCACTGGCCGAGCTGTGTTGGTAACATGCCATCCTACATTATGAGCATTTTATTTAAAGCTGCTCTATTTCCAATAGCTAGGCTCTATATAGAAACGATAACGTATTTGAGTTGAGTATTCGTAAAACCATAAAGCACTGAGCAATGTGAATTCAGTGCTTTTGAAATCAATGTCTAAAGTGAGATTATACAGAAAGTGGGTTAACGGCGTATCGGTAATTATACAGATCTCCTATAACACGGAGATTATGGATTAATATTTAAATATTTTCTTTACCATCATTGCTCAAAACGTTTTTATTTACTTCGGTGCTAAATAATTTCTGCTTGGTACGCATGAAAATTTTACCACCAAAATTGTTTATGTCTGCAATACCAAAGCTTTTATGGCTAAAACAAATCCACTAAAAATTATAATTATGACCCTCACCCTGCCTACTTGACGTAGTTAATTTCAGCAGCCAGTATAAAATTAAATCAACACACATTCACGGCGACTCATAAACTAACACATGCAAAATTAATTTGCCTTGCTAAGTCGTAACATAATTTTGTACGCATTAAAGCTACTGGAATGTAGATATTTTCGTGCCAGAATGTTGTAATGTCATAACAAATGTAATAACTCGAAACATTGGTGTCGATTTTATACCAAGGTTACTGGCTCAGGTTGGCACTATGTGCTGGCATTATTTACGATGAGGTAGAGATAGTTACAGCGGAACTGAAAATTTTAATAATTTGGTATATTTGATTCATTCGCTGTGACAACAGAATTTTGCGTCGTAAGTCGTAGCATGAGAAATTGACCTAAGATATGTCGTAACTTAAGGTAAGCTAGGTATCTTTACGCTAGTATTAAAGAAGCTACATATCGCTTCAAGATTACAAAAAACCATAAGAGTAACATACCTACTACGTAACCATCCCGAAAGTAATCATGCAGTTAAAATAAAGAAAGCAATCATAATTGTGAATGAATGGGATTCGCATTCGCTTCTGTCATTTGTATTTCCATACGACATAAGGCTAACAGATTTCAACACAGTACCTACTAGCATCCTTGTGTTAACATTGTCTATAATTTTGTTAAGTGAAATAGACATTATTCTTCAACCAAAGGAAAGATAAACCGTGCAATGGCGAGACTGTCGAGCAATTATAGTTATAGTTATTTAACTATCCATCTGTTTGCTGTCACATTCTGCTCCCCATAGCAAGGTGAGTCGATAGACCTACATTACAAAGGTATTTGGACACGCTATGCCCTAATTTCGGGAAGAGCATTCGTGAAAGTCTAATGTGGCACTAACTTTACGAGTTACCAAATTTACGGCTTTCAGATTTCTTCCTTGACTTGTGTTGTAAGAAATTGCTTCGTACTAAATTTCACGGTTGTAGGACTATGGGAAATACAATATAGGTTTTCATTTACTTGCAATTGACAGACGGACAAACCGACAAACAGACAGACGGGTGGACAGTAAAGTGATTCTATAGGGGTTCCGTTTATCCTTTTGAAGCACGGAGCCCTAAAAAACGTCGTGTTATGTTACTCATAACATATATACTTAAAGCATGAAAACGGTTCGAAACACTATGACAATATGTGGCGAAGGTGAAATGTTTATCATGACCTAAATTATACCTACTTACAACAAACATCGCCAATTACGAACCAAAATTTCACATTAACAATGCCAAGTTAAAACACTGTCCACTCCTAATTGAGACTGATAATACAAACGAGACGACAAATCGCACCAAAAAGCCAAACCAATTCACACCTTAATAAAGCTAGTGAGAGTTCAAATTAACTCATCTAACTATAATTGTGTTTCGATAAAATCATTCATATTCGAAACATTAATCTTAATTATCAAGGGAACAATGTAATGGTGCGCCAATGGGGGTGGAAAAATACCTATTGTTTGATAACATGGCAATGCTTTTACAGATTGACAGTCAATACGTCAGCTAATGATGGCTTCCGATTTTCCGAGTTTCGTCAGTCGTTATTTAGTTGGACATAGGAAATTAGGTCAATTTGGTAAGTACGAGTAAATCATCAATACTTTAGGACATATTCGATTTAAATCAGTTGAGGCTGGCCAAAATTTGAGTAAGTACGACTCTGGCGAGATCAGATTAAATATAGGTCTGTTTCTGAATCAAACAGTTTATACAGTCATAAGGTCCTAACAAATTAGGTAAAAATATTTTCAGAGCTGTTAAGTAACATCAAAACGATCAACTTTCAACAGAAATTAAGAAAACTATTTATTATGATCCTAGATCCTAATCAGTGGTGATCTTATTAACATGATGTTTTACGCAGCAAAATAAAGTTGTTTTCCTACACTTTTTCCATGCATTAACCTCTTAAAATAATCCCAAAGACGAATGCTATCGGCTCTCAATTCCTCGCAAATATGTAGTCTGTATACTCTATCAAACGTTAGGAGTTTTGACAGTTAGGTATATGCCAATTCCTTCATGCGTCATATCCTAAGCGTGCAAATTCTGATTCTCGAGGGAGTGGAGTCTTAGAAAGTCTAATTTTTAAACAGTTACCCATGACAACGAGTGGCAATGAAAAGTTGATTGACCCATATTTTTTTAAATCTAAAAACTGTGTGGTTCCCGATAATAATCAGCGACCCCTTTATCGAATATCATTAACAAGGGCGACGAAACCTCCAGCAGAAACAGCTTACCGCGGAGGTCAATTAACATTTTAAATTTCCCTCAAACTTACATCCCGCAGTTTGAAAACATTTTGAATTATTAAATCTTCATTAGACACTGTATATCAAACTTGGCGCCATAACTTTAGTAACATTTTAATAAGCCGAGAATATTTACTGTGCAATTTTGTATATTGCGTCTGGTTTATTCAAGTTGGATGGGGGATTTATGGGGCGACTCAAAAGCCTTCTAGCAGGTAATTTTGTGATGGTGAGTTATTTAGTGAGTGATACACGAAGCAAAAACTGCTGGAAATTTACACATTCTTAAGGTTATGAAGCAAAGTGGTAAAAACAAACAGTCGTTCAATGAAAATACTTTTCCAGACATATTAAAAGTTGCAAAAATCAGACCAATATATAAAAAAGGTGGTAAGTTAGATGATCCTGACTATTACAGGCCTATTGCCATTCTTCCATCAATATCCAAAATTTACGGAAAAGGCAATGGCAAATCGAATAACTGTTTTTCTTGAAAAATTCCATCTTCTTGATAAAAATCAATGTGGTTTCAGGAAAAATCACTCTACCACCCTTGCAGTCTACAAATATATACAGGAGATACTAAACTGTATCCGAGACAAAAGTTATGCAGTTGGTATGCTACTCGATATGTCCAAAGCATATGACAGAGTGCAACATACCATACTGCTTGACAAATTAGACAGAATAGGAACCCGCGGGAACACTCAAGAGTGGCTGAGATCGTATTTAGCTAATAGAAAGCAATATGTTGAGATACCACACGTAAATAAAAATAACGAAATAGAAAACATACAATCAAATGAAATATATATAAACTGGTCCATCCCTCAAGGTAGTGTATTAGGGTGCATTTTATTCCTAAGAAGTGCCTACGTCTAATCGCCAACCTAAGGCAAAGAAACAGTTGTCGCCCTTATTTCATAAATTATAATATGCTCACCCTTCCATCCATATACATTCTTGAAACAGCAACATTTGTAAGAAAGCATATCTCTCAGTACATCTACAATACAAGCGAACGCCGTAAACACAAACTACACCTTCCCGAACCAAAAATTAGTATGTACAAAATTAGCCCCTATTACAGATCTGTAAATGTATATAGTAAAATACCTGTCAATATTAAGAATGAGGGGAAAGATAGCACTTTTAGAAAAAAACTGAAAGCATTTTTAATAACCGAATGTTATTATTCAGTGGAGGACTTCTTAGATGATAAGATAAAATAAAATAGGTAAATAATTAGCAATTAAAATAGTAAGTAATTAATTAGTCTTATGATAAGTGGTAATAATCTACATATGATCTCACAACAATACACAGATTATAAATAATTATAAATTTTAAATGTTGTTACATACATTGTGAAATGAAAAGTATACTAACCTAATTACCTAACTAATAGCTGATGTGTTACTAGTTAGGCAGTGTTAGCTAGTTTGTTTAGATTTTAATAATTACCTGTAAAGGTATAATGCTTATGCATAATTATATTGCTACGCCATTGTTATTGGGTAGTACCCAGGTTAACTTAAGTTAATTTTTTGTACTGTGCAATAAATAAATAAATAATATACATACATACATACTTACAAACATACATACATAGGCTGATAAACACGTTACCCTCCTTTGCGTTTCGCAGTCGGGTAAAAATGAATGCTTGTTGTGTGACTCGGTCTGTCTGTCTGTCCGTAACAGCAGGGCCGTGTTTTATAAAGCTATAAGTTACAATTTACAATCCAAACAAAAAGTGACATGTTGTATGTTATTTGAAAGCTGAGTCCTTACTACTTGCATATTTAACCTTGAATGTTTATAGTAGGTATATAGAAAGTAAGAAAAAAACTGCGGTTTTTATTTCCCGTTTTCTACTGAGTCTTGTGACGGCCACCCTCCTACAATTCTATAAATTTAACGGTAAACTTAACGGTACAAATACCGAAACTTCGTATACTAGTGTTATCGGTCCACCGAGAGCCGCGGGCGCTTAAAACAAAAGGGAACGCAGGGTAAACAGGGCAAGAGTGCATTACAAATATTGGCGGGGAAATTTTTGATGATTTTATAAGGGAGTTTAATTTCAGGTACCCCTTATTCATTAAAAAGGGTTGGCTTTTAATTGGATTTTGCAAACGGTAAGAGTCCGAACGTGAGTTCAAAAATAGATTCAATTTTGAACGTAGGAATAACTACGTACGTAGTATTTAATGAAAATCGTTATAGCCACCACGTTGGTTTGTTGGAACAGAACTAACAGGTAGAGTATTTTGTCAGGAATTCATTACCTTCCAAAAAATATCGAATAAAAAACTAGTCAAAAAACTTATAAAATACAAATTGACCCTGTTATTCATAAACCTATTTCAACTAAAATGTCGTTAAAGTTCGTTTGTCCTTTTTTGTCACGTTGACATTTCCGTGAGTAAGAAAAAGACAAAACCTATTTTAGCTAATAGAGGCTCGAGGGACGTTTATGAATAAGGCCCTAAATACCTAAGCAGTTGTTTAATGTTTAAGTGCCAACAGATTTATTAAGGTAATGTTTCCTATCTAACTAAATTGATAAATAATTGGTACATGCTTTCACCGTTTTTCGAAGATACATACGTTTAAACTATCCAAAAGCTTTAGATTATGCCAGAACCCGATCACCAACTCGATCGATTTAAATTATATCAATTTCAATTTACTTCAGCATAGACGTGTACTTAATCGAATCTTTATTTTCTTTATTTTTCTGGATCCTTCCAACAGTTCAGATCTAAAGCCAAGTCACGCGCGGTCGTTCGTTCCAAAGTTCTAACGTTTAAATTGAATGGTACGGCGTTACGCATTCAGGAGTGATTACAGCTTATTGCTTTCGAAATAGGCCCCCAGATTTCACTGAAAGGTTACGCCTTCTAGGCTCGATCGGGTATCGGGACATTGTTTGACTTTACGAGTACCTACAGCTTCGGATGTGGAGTAATTGAATGCTATTTTCAATCACCGACCGACCAGTACCGGTGTTTTTGGATGACCAGACAGCCTGTGGTGAACCTGACTACGAAGCTTGAGGTCCCGGGTTCGATCCCCGGTCGGGGCAGATGTTTGTATGATGAATATCAATGTTTGCTCTCGAGTCTTGGTGTTTAATATGTTTTATCTATACATATAAGTATGTTTATCCGTTGTCTAGTAGCCATAACATAAGCTCTGTTTAATTTGGGAATAGGTGTATTGGTCTCAATTGTCATACGATATTTATATATTTATTTAATTGATTGAATCAGGCGTTATTTTTATCCAAACGATCTAATTGGTTGTATGAATACGCGTAAGAAACCGAGGCTATTGTTACTGCAATTTAAACGATTTTTAATTTAACAAAAACTAATAACAGGTGATCCTATTCCTGATGGAAAGAGGTTTGATCACTGAAAATTATGACGGTGACCTTGGCGCCATCTGGCATCCGGTAGGAGAACTAACTTGGAGCTTTCAAACGACTCCTAGTGCCATCTAGTCATTCAACGTACTTCGAGTTTTCTGTTCCAAATCACACTGATGAAGTTTCTAAAGTCGGTTGCATAAATACAACTTCCAACTCTCTTCCTTCGGACTTCGGTCCCCAAGCATAACATCTGAATGGAGAGATCTCTCTATCATGGCCTTCCCACAAGGTCATATTTAGGTAGTTCATACTAAACACAACGACAAACATTTTCCAATAGCATCAATAGTTTTACAAAATAGCCGGAACTGCTGCAAATTTCAGAAAAGCTCCACTAACGCACTAAAAACATCCACTTCGAAGGGCGAACCGGGATTAAAAAACCCGCGGCGTCAGCACTTTTCCTGAAATACTGGCAAAATATTGGCAAAATATTGGCAAAATATTGGCAAAATATTGGCAAAATATTGAGGAAAGGATAACTCACCCTTTCACCCCTTTTGGAGGCGGGATCATCGCACGATATTTATTGGCCCTATGTTAAGTGCCTGGGTTTTTTCGCGAAATGAAGTGGTTTTCAGGTGCCATTTTTTTCCTGTTAGGGTTGAATTTTGTGTCGATTCCGGAATTGTAGGGGTTTGCTGCATGTAAAAAGTAACCAGTTGTGAGCTAGGGGTGTTTTATTTATTCATCTGACCGGGTTTTTAGGAACCAAGGTTTTTCTGGCGTAAATCATAATGTCATACCGTGAGTCAAACACTTGAATAATAGTCAAAAAAAGTGTTTAATAAATAAATGCCTACTATAAGGAAAACGTAAAAATACAAGATAAAAGCGTACGACCTATGATTATAATAACGAGTTAAAACATGATTTATTTATTTATTTATTATCAAAACAATTTTACAGCATTACAGCAAGCCAATGCGCTATAAAATTTAAAAATAAACAACTCACAATGCAAAGAAAGTACATATAAAAATTAAAACAAAACATTACAACTATTTATTGCGGGGTATATTGTAATCATATAAATAACCGGTGTTCATGTTGACTCTTTATTATAAAATAGGTATATTACCCCATGATTCCCTCATTCGGATTGAAAGGAAAAAACAAATGGTTCTTTAATTCCATTTAAAAAAAAACTTCGAAATAAAATAAAAAAAAATTCTCTATGATCCCGATCCATCACTAGAGTAAAATTCCAAGCCAATGTAATGTTACTAAAAGTCCCACCAGTCTACTAAATCCATATGACGTAAGACCCCCGTCACATCGCGCGGCGGTCAATGATCCCTTCTATTTTAGTGTTGATCATTTTAAACGTATGTATGAAAGATTAATTGCTTCATTTTTCTGTTCGTATGAACCTGTAGGTTTTAGTGGTGATAAATGTACTTAGTGTTTTTTAGATTGTAAGATTTTTAAATTGAATTTCCACTTCAATTTTCAACTGGTATGTTTCAAAATCGATATAATTTGTAAACATATTATTATAAATAAAGATACGTCATTATGCTCACAAAGCAATCGAAAGACATGTTCCGAACATTTTGACAGTTGCGCGCAAGTTTGGACATTGTTCAAGAGCGACTGAGGGCAAAGAGGCTACAGTTGTAGCCTTTTCTGCGCTTAAATTTCGACTAGCTGATGACATATTCTACCTATGTTTTTTTTTGTAATTTTTGATGTGAGTCAACTAGCCTATTGTGATAGTACTTTGTTATTACGTTACGATCTCCCATATATATGTACCTACATTATTAAAATGATGCGGGTGGTAGGACCTTGTGCTAGGTCCTTCCGGATCACTACCACCATCTTACTCGCTAAGCTTAGCGGTAGAAGCAGCAGTGATTGCACAGTTGTGTTCCGGTGTGGAGAGTAAGACAGCCGGTGTAATTACGGGCACAAAAGGCATTTCATCGTAGCTCTCTAGTTTGGCAACGCAGATGCAATCCCTCAGGGTTGTCTATGGGCAGTGGTAATCTCTTACCATCAGGTGACTCTCGTTTGCTTTCCTCGTCGTATAAAAAAAAAAGATTCAGTATTTGTATTAAAAAGTTACTAAGTACTTTACAAAAAAGTTGTGATCCTTACGTTCTTGAAAATACACTAAGAGACCCTTCGAAGTACCCACCTGGGTTAACGCAATTCAAAACTCAGTGTGCCGAGCTTTATAGACCCAAAGCTTCTTGCCTTAGGGTTCAATATTAAATGTCTGCTGGACGTAATGGAGGTCTAAAGTACTGGTCAATTAAACAATTCTCCATCGACGTTTAGCAACAAATTGGCCTGTTTCGAACTAATTGACAACTTAAACTATTAAAAAGTTGGACACACTTGGTACAGTTTCATAGTGAACTTATTAAAAGCCCTGGAGGACAGATACGAACTTTTGCACGTAGGAAACGTGCGAGTAGATAAAATGTTACTTATCTAAGTTACTTTTGACCAAATGCAGTAAACTTTTAACTATCTAACTTTTAAACTACTTCAATGAACTCTAGGTTTTAGCAGAGACCAGTAATATAAAGACTGTCAATCTCCATACTAACTTGCGTAGCTCCGAAATATAAGGTTTACTGGACGGCGTTGTTTAGCCGGGGTATTACTCCCATACATGCTAAACAACGCCATCCAGTGAACCTTATATTTTGGAGCTACGCATGTTAGTATGAAGATTGGCAGTCTTTATATGACTTGTCTCTGGTTTTAGTAAGTATTTTAGTAGAAAAAAGGAAAATTGTTTAGAGTGTGCAAATAGAACACTTTCATATTAAGTAGCCCACTTTCAGACCCTGTGGCAATAAAAATGAAATGTACCTATTTTTTATTTAATTGTATTTGCAAAATACTTGGGAAGGCTCATTTAAGACTATTCCAAATTTCAATTCTAACATGTCTACATATTAGTCATTCCTAAGATAATTAGCTGTAACCGAGTCACACTATATAGGGTTCCTTTTTTTTCCATTTTGTTTCGGACCCCTAAAAAACAAGCCCTCTCTTCATTCATAGTCAGCCTTTTTTACGTCCCACTGCTAACACAGGCCTCCTCTCAGAATGAGAGGGCTTGGGCTATTGTGCCCACGCGGGCCCAGTGCTGGTTGGGAACTTCACACATATCATTGAATTGCTTCGCAGGAGCTTCGGAGTGCAGGAAAAGCTCATGATAAATTACAAATGTAATTCCGCACATAAATTAAAAAAACTCAGAGGTGTGAGCCGGGGTTTGAACTCCCGACTATGACTAGGGGGGCTGATAGACAAATATAGTTCCAGAGGGTCGACTTCGACTTTACGAATGCTGCGTAACGTAAAGTCGAATAGTAAACGTTGTCGAGTTTGTATGACGTTTGGAACAGCGCCCGCCCGTTGAGCGTATTTGGAACTAAAATATAGTATGAGGTTTCTCGATCTCGATACGATAACCGTATCGTTACGCAGCATTCGTAAAGTCGTGCTCGACCCTCTGACCGCGCTACAGTCGCCCGAAAACGGAACGCCTTTTTTCATGACCAATAACGTGATCATCAACAATTTTATAACCAACCGTCTCTTGTTCCAGGTACCTACCACGATGTTGTGACAATGAACTCAGTCTAGTGTTGTGCGCGTGTCGATATCCGAATCGATAATGCAGTTGTTACTAGCGCTAGTGCTGCCCGCTTTCGCGGTGGCGCTGCAGTCTAGCGACGCGGATACATGCAACCCGGATAAGATGACGGTTTACCGGATGGTGTTGCACACGTATTGGACCCGGGAGAAGTTTCCCAAGCATTACCCGGATTGGCGGCCGCCGGCGCAGTGGTCGAGGGTGTATGGTGAGCACTGCATTATTTTTTCTAGTAATGTAGGTACAAATTGATTCCCGACCCACCGTGGAACCTTTATGTATACTAGACAAAGAAAATCTTTGTGACATTTAACTGTGAAAACGTTTTACTGTCGTGGGTCAGGAATAAATTTTTGTTTGACTGTACCTTATTCTTTTTTGTGCTAAATTACCGTCTTTGGGATATTTTTGTTGATATAAGAGTAAAATTAGTTACTACTTATTCTCTGAAATTTTACACGGCTAAAGTCCTGTTAAATTATAACGGTATTATTAGAAAAAATAAGTGTTATGTTAAGCCGAAGACCTCATCGATGCAGTTATGTGCTCTAAATTGAGGCAATTTTATTCCCTTCTATCGACAAGAATATCAATAAAACATTTGTAAGAAGCTAAAGAAAAGCCCGTTTTAATTCACTAACGCGTTAACTCATAAATAATCACAAATAAAAAGGAAAGTTTACCGTCTTTAAGCAATTCAAGAAATAAAGTAAAAAGAAATAATCACTTAAGCTGATCAAATTATTACGCCCAAAACTGCCTGTTTTATGAAGGTAAAAAATAATTATAATTGCAAATCATCCATTCATTCGAAGATTGGGCATGCTTGGAAGTTTTGAGTTGTTGCATAAATTTTCTCAATTGTGTGAATTTGCTCGAAATAACTAACAATGAATGAAATTTATTGCCAAAATTTACATTCTTAAAAGCGGTTCAAGTTACTCTTCGAAGTTTTTGAAAACGAATTAGTTATTTAACTTTTATTATTTTATGGAAGTGACCGAGACTTGTTGAAATAATAAGTCCATAACGAGGTAATTTTTCTACACTAAATACATTCAAAAGTGACCGACTTTTGAATTTATTTAGTGCCAGCGTCTAAGGGTCTTATTCATAAACGTCACTCAAGCCGCAAGCCTCTATTAGCTAAAATAGATTTTGTCTTCTTCTTGCTAACGGAAATGTCAATGTGACAAAAAAGGACAAACGAACTTTACCGGCATTTAATATAGGTTTATGAATAACAGGGTAAATAGACATTTAAATTATTAAACTATGATTTTATGTCAGAAGTAGCGGTAGTGACAGTTGGCCCTTGGTGGATTTGGTTTTCAATGTATCCTTTAAAAAAAAAAGCCACTGAAATTACAAGTCGTCTGCTTCACTACTGCACTGATTAAACTCAAAATTTTACAGACGATTTTATTAACATGTGACACATGTGAGAATACACCTAAAAATGGGGAAAATCTAAAAAAAAACTACTGCTTCATTGAATTTTTTGACTAGTTAAGAATATTTTAACTAGATCCATAGGTTTCTACTGTTCTATGGGGACTTATGTCACATACAACACAGGTTTCACAGGTACAATTTGTAAAATCGGCAGCCTGTTATTTTTTAAATTCAACCAATTAAATTCTCACATCAGTCTGACACATTTTTCATTGCTCAATTATGTCAACAGTTTCGTAATTACTTACGAAACTTTTAGTTTCTCCATAATTCGTTTTTACTATAATTGCGTTCTTCAAGCTCTTGACTATTAAATTGTGTTGAACTGACTTTTACGGCCTAACAAGAAGTTGACTTACATTACCACATTATCATTATACTCGGGACCTAATCACGTAAAAAACGTATATTTAAATTTGAATTTAAATACTTCGACGTCCCATGGTTGTCGAGACCATGAACGCAACGTCGCGTCCGAAACGTGGAGGTATTTAAATTCAAATTTTAATATATGTTTTTTACACGTTTAAGTCCCGAGTATCATGATAATGTGTGAAAATCGCGAAAGTTTAAATCAATACTTAAGTTGACTTACATTTTACCTAATATAGCAAATACCTACTGCAAATAGTAATTTACAATACCAGAATAAACGGTCCAAAAGCGTTTTAATTAATATTGCATAGGCTTTGATATTCCTGACAGAATTATTCTGAGAAGCTTGTGAATAAACAATAGAAGATGATTCAATACACGCGCGGCGTGATTCATTTCACAGACGAGTCTTGTTTAAATGCCTGTGAAGTGCATTTGGATTCAATTTCGCAGCGAACAGCAAATTACACATCTTGATTTTGTTTTGTTTTTGAAATACTTCAGGATTAAAATAGTCGCCCGTGACTTTATTTTAATCAGTCATAATTGAAAGACACCTTCGATGACATAAATAGTAAATACACCTGTAAACCGTTTTCCTGATTGTTTTTAGGTTCTTAATATATAAATTTATAAGGTGTGTGATAAAATTCTATGATAAAATATTACAGTCCTCAACCTTTCTCTGGCAACACTAAATATGTGCAAGTAACTGTCTAAATCTAAGTACCTATTCAATTTCTTTATGCAACCCAAGAGTTTATTTTAGTCCGCTGCAGTAAAATATCGTGATACACAGGCACATCCATAAAAAAGCAACGTAAAACTCTAGCAATGGTTGTCTTACCTAATTCTTTTGATCTATCATTGTTGTTCTAAAATACCCAACCCGCATACCTAAACCAATCATAGTAAAAATAACCACCAAATATCCCATTATATCGTTTAAGATTAACCAAGACAAATACGTTTCATTCATAAATAACTTCAAAGCTACAAAAATCTGAGAATAGACAATTAATTTCCACACACAGCTTAAGTCGTTCGCTTTGGACGGTCGCCAGAAACTGGCGTCAAAATAGCGTCACTTATCGATAACGGCAGGAAACGCGACGCTGTCACAACACTATTATGTGACGGGAAGCGGTCTGAAGAGATGCACGTGGAGACGAAACTATCGATATGCCGGAAGCCTTTGAGAACCGCCCTATTGGGTTACTGAAGATAATTTCGAGTTTCGAAGTTGAAGACTTGATTTTACTGGGTGGGATTGAGGCGTCTGTCTGTGGAATTTAGACACTGTATGAAATTAATATATTTGCTACCTACTCGAGTTTGTTTAAATTTATATGAGTAGACAACTAAATTGTTTACGTTTAAAGAGATTATTACATAGACCGCGAACTCACGAGTTCCCTTACGAGTTAGCGGTCTTTTGAATTCGTATTCCTTAAAAATGGGCCAAAAAATCACCTATAGGTGAAAAACCACCTTTTTGAACTGTTTAAGAATATCCGGTATTCTTAAACAGTTCAGAAAGAGAAACCCGTAGATGATTTTTTTGACCCATTTTCAAGGAATACGAATTCGAAACTTGTTCAAAATAAATGCTACGGCAACTTTATCTCGAATGACTGCCGTGGCTAATATTTTTTTTATATTAAAGGCAAAATTACTAAAGACCTCTTAGTCGAAAATCCCATAAAATCGAATGAAAGCTTTGAAGTTGCAAAATCTGTTTAACTCCGCAAGATTTTAGGCTTCCTTTGAGGCCAAATTATTATTTTATTAAATAACTACGCTTTGAATCTTTAAGAGATGAGGCAACTTCGTAGGTAATTAGTAGATTAATTTTAGCACAAAATCCGCGTACGGAACTTCCAATTAATTACTCTAGAATTTCTCTATAAATACCTTTCGGACGAAAGATATAAGGTGTCTGCAACTCGTCTGAAATAATTTAGGTACAGTTTGCTCTATGGAAGGTTCATCCTAGCTCATTATGTCACCTTAAGGTTTCATTTTCTTTTTTCAGAGTAACGTACACACAAAATACCTTTATGAGCATATTTTAACATTCCTCATACAGAAAGACAGGTGTTGTTAGAAACATTAGCCGTCGGAATTCCATATTAGCTCCCGGAGACTGTACGGACAAGCGTACATCTTTTCATCATATCATATTTAAAAGTAGCGCATAGCTTACATAGCGCAAACGTTTGCATACGTTTGCTGTTTAATTTAATATCGTATTACCATTATAGCATTAAATCAGTTCGTTCACGTTCAGCATTCAATTCGGTCGTTTGCTTTATCATCCCTCTTCAACCCCCTTTTATCAGTATCAGTGTCATTATCATTTCTATCAATTATCACCCTAAATAGTGTAGTTACCGCTACAGAGACACTAGATTACTGTTCAGAAACAGAAAACCTTTCAATAGTACTGTAACCATTAATATAAACATGGACAAGGATATGGTCTTTGGAATATTTTAAAATAGGAACGGTGGTGCCGAGCCCGCCGGCAGGAGCGATGCGCGGCCGGCGGTGCCCACGTGCGGACGTGCGCGGCTCATATCACTGGCAGAACTACTTGTAGTCTCACGAAATTGGCAACAAACACGGAGTAACGAAGGGCCTGTCCATACGCTTTATAAGCCTATGGCTGTAATAAGATATCTTGCTACTCGCCTTAACCACTGTGGAAATTAATAGTTTTAGTTTGAGAATGAGGACCAACACTGCAAAGAAATTAATAGTTTTAGTTTGAGAATGAGGACCAACACTGCAAAGAAATTAATAGTTTTAGTTTGAGAATGAGGACCAACACTGCAAAGAAATTAATAGTTTTAGTTTGAGAATGAGGACCAACACTGCAAAGAAATTAATAGTTTTAGTTTGAGAATGAGGACCAACACTGCAAAGAAATTAATAGTTTTAGTTTAAGAATGAGGACCAACACTGCAAAGAAATTAATAGTTTTAGTTTGAGAATGAGGACCAACACTGCAAAGAAATTAATAGTTTTAGTTTGAGAATGAGGACCAACACTGCAAAGAAATTAATAGTTTTAGTTTGAGAATGAGGACCAACACTGCAAAGAAATTAATAGTTTTAGTTTGAGAATGAGGACCAACACTGCAAAGAAATTAATAGTTTTAGTTTGAGAATGAGGACCAACACTGCAAAGAAATTAATAGTTTTAGTTTGAGAATGAGGACCAACACTGCAAAGAAATTAATAGTTTTAGTTTAAGAATGAGGACCAACACTGCAAAGAAATTAATAGTTTTAATTTGAGAATGAGGACCAACACTGCAAAGAAATTAATAGTTTTAGTTTGAGAATGAGGACCAACACTGCAAAGAAATTAATAGTTTTAGTTTGAGAATGAGGACCAAAACTGCAAAGAAATTAATAGTTTTAGTTTAAGAATGAGGACCAACACTGCAAAGAAATTAATAGTTTTAGTTTAAGAATGAGGACCAACACTGCAAAGAAATTAATAGTTTTAGTTTGAGAATGAGGACCAACACTGCAAAGAAATTAATAGTTTTAGTTTGAGAATGAGGACCAACACTGCAAAGAAATTAATAGTTTTAGTTTGAGAATGAGGACCAACACTGCAAAGAAATTAATAGTTTTAGTTTGAGAATGAGGACCAACACTGCAAAGAAATTAATAGTTTTAGTTTGAGAATGAGGACCAACACTGCAAAGAAATTAATAGTTTTAGTTTGAGAATGAGGACCAACACTGCAAAGAAATTAATAGTTTTAGTTTAAGAATGAGGACCAACACTGCAAATAAATTAATAGTTTTAGTTTAAGAATGAGGACCAACACTGCAAAGAAATTAATAGTTTTAGTTTGAGAATGAGGACCAACACTGCAAAGAAATTAATAGTTTTAGTTTGAGAATGAGGACCAACACTGCAAAGAAATTAATAGTTTTAGTTTGAGAATGAGGACCAACACTGCAAAGAAATTAATAGTTTTAGTTTGAGAATGAGGACCAACACTGCAAAGAAATTAATAGTTTTAGTTTGAGAATGAGGACCAACACTGCAAAGAAATTAATAGTTTTAGTTTGAGAATGAGGACCAACACTGCAAAGAAATTAATAGTTTTAGTTTGAGAATGAGGACCAACACTGCAAAGAAATTAATAGTTTTAGTTTGAGAATGAGGACCAACACTGCAAAGAAATTAATAGTTTTAGTTTAAGAATGAGGACCAACACTGCAAATAAATTAATAGTTTTAGTTTGAGAATGAGGACCAACACTGCAAAGAAATTAATAGTTTTAGTTTGAGAATGAGGACCAACACTGCAAAGAAATTAATAGTTTTAGTTTGAGAATGAGGACCAACACTGCAAAGAAATTAATAGTTTTAGTTTGAGAATGAGGACCAACACTGCAAAGAAATTAATAGTTTTAGTTTGAGAATGAGGACCAACACTGCAAAGAAATTAATAGTTTTAGTTTGAGAATGAGGACCAACACTGCAAAGAAATTAATAGTTTTAGTTTAAGAATGAGGACCAACACTGCAAAGAAATTAATAGTTTTAGTTTAAGAATGAGGACCAACACTGCAAAGAAATTAATAGTTTTAGTTTGAGAATGAGGACCAACACTGCAAAGAAATTAATAGTTTTAGTTTGAGAATGAGGACCAACACTGCAAAGAAATTAATAGTTTTAGTTTGAGAATGAGGACCAACACTGCAAAGAAATTAATAGTTTTAGTTTGAGAATGAGGACCAACACTGCAAAGAAATTAATAGTTTTAGTTTGAGAATGAGGACCAACACTGCAAAGAAATTAATAGTTTTAGTTTGAGAATGAGGACCAACACTGCAAAGAAATTAATAGTTTTAGTTTGAGAATGAGGACCAACACTGCAAAGAAATTAATAGTTTTAGTTTGAGAATGAGGACCAACACTGCAAAGAAATTAATTGACACAACCGAGAAAAAAAAATACGGGCACCGTAAAGGGTCAACCAAAAACTCCTTTAAAGAATTGTCAAGTAGGAGACTTACTTTGAAGCGGCCTGCCTCAGAAATTGCTGAATGCTTTAGGACCTTGTTAGTTTTGCTAACATGACACACTTCAAACTTCACAATACGTGGTTATTGCGACAAAGTATTAAAGTGTCCGGCTAATTCTGAGACTGTTCGTACATGCCTGGCGCAAAATATCCTATTAAAATATAAAACTGAAGAACCTTTTCATACCACAACTATACTCCAGCCAAACTTCTGCGTAACCTAATTAAGAACTTTTGTCAGCCCCTCGACAAGTAGGTGAATAGGTAAAAATAAAACCGCATAATTATAACTTTGCAATTGTTTTTTGAGGTTAATGGCGTCGTGACAAATAACGTTGTTGTTTATTGTTCAAGCGAAGACTCATTGTAACAACCTATTTCAAGAGCATTAGTATTTTTAGGTCAATTTATTCTTGAAGTTGATAGCGCTTTCTGACTTTTTATTATCAAAGTACTACTAATTTATCTGTTCTCGTATGTTGTGGTGCTCGATGCTTTGAAAAACAGGCCACTTTGTTTGTAAGTAGCAAGACCTATTTCACATTTATTATTTTCAGTATCTTGGTCGGTCATAAGTTTCGAAAAGTGTTTATCCAAAAGCATTGTTTTCAAGCTTATTTTTGCGGAACGTCTCTTATGTTTTTAACATCTGAAATTAAAAGTTTCGACTAAATACCTCTCGTATAAACGAAACATGTCATTGTAAACAACCGTTAACTCAACCTTATAATTTTAGCCATATACCTATTTAATGACACATGACCTATGAAGCACAAGACCGGTCTGAGTGGAGAGCCTAGAGAGAGGCCTATGTCCAGCAGTACACGTCTTTCTTTCGGCTGACATGATAACATTTTTAATGTCATGACACTCACATAGACAAAAACAAAAACACATCAAAACTTCTACGCCGAAGCAGAAAAACCCTCTCTAGGTTACTAAGAAAATTAACGTCCGTACATAGTGGATCCAACTTTTTCCCTTGGTAAAAAGAAAATTAGGGTGGATGGAGAGAAAACAAGATCATTAGTTTAAGGTGCAGGCCTAATTACTATCATTACTCCGTATATCCCTGGAATGTATCGTGTAAAATAGACCCCTCCCGTAGCTGGAGGCACGACTTAATTAAAATTGCCATGAACATTGTTCCTGTACTTGGTAATAAGAACAAGGTGGGAAGGCGGTGTAAAACAAATGAGTATTTGTTCTCAATTCGTAGCTACAGTATAATTGTAGCCTGGCTGGTGCGATAGGTTACAAAAGGATTATTGTCTGCTGTCCGATATAAATAGTCTTCTATCAATATATACAAATAGATGCCGGGCCAGAGCAACGAAAACGGCACGGGCAAACAACTGAATTTATTGCATGTTATTGTAATCGCATAAGGATTATATTAGATCAAAATAATTAGGTATTAGTAAACAGACACTTCAATTGTGCCATATTTTTAGTTCGTTTTTGCTCGTGTCCCTTTATACATAGATAGCTATCTTTGTGGAACGTCACTCACTGATCTGTAAAATTGAATGAATAATACTTTTGAAATTCTGACTCTATGCATGTGAGATCGGCGTAAGCCAGTAATTTTTTCAACTCTCAAAATGTACGTTTAACTGAAGTTGGTATGAACTAATTGATTATGATCGCATTGATTCTGTGTGATTCTGTGAAACAGCCTACTGTGTTTAGTTTTTGTTAAATTAGAAACCGCCTTAATTGCATTACTAACGGCCATTCCCAATATTCAATCCACCGAGGGTTTTCCTTACCAATAGTTACATTTTGACACATTTTCGGTAATCTGTCAAAATGTGACTGTTGGTAAGGAAAACTATCCGTGGATTGAATATTGGGAACGGCAGTAAGTGAGCATCAGTTTTATGAGTACTTTCAAAAGCTTGATTAAGTGTTTATCAAATTATTTTATTTAAGTGCCCAGTTGAGGCAGTTGAGCTGATGACAGACATTAAAGTGAAATCGTTGTTTTGACGTTAGGAAAAAAGTTATTGCATCTTCTAAATGTTTTTTTTTTACTAAATACCTACATAAATAACTTCACGTGTGTTTTACTCCCCTTTAATCGCCTCAGAAATTCCTCGGTAGGCCGGCAAAATAAATGGCTAATCTATTTTTCTTCGGCCTAATTTACCTTCCTGGAAAAATAGCCCCAAGCCAGGGCAAATAGAGGTTGGCCGCGTTTGCTGCGCTATTTATAAATGCTTGCCCCTGGCAAACTTTGATCGCTTAAGTGTTTTATATCAATTATGGGTTTAATTAAGGGTGGGCGTGGTGGCCCTGGAATATTTCGAATTTTGACAGGTAATCACTCTTCTGTAACCGATGGAAAGACAGTGCAGATTATGAGGCCAAGTTTACACCTTACAGTACTTTAGAAAATGTCTAGAAAAGTACCTCTATCAAATAAAAAAACGTGAATCCACAATATTACCAAAATAAAATGCAACAGCTTTTAGAAATGTTATCTGGCACCGACCTAAAAAAATTGTAGGCTCTAATTGTTTTGTACCAATTTGTGATTTAGTTTTTTGTTGATTAGTTTTATGTAATCTTATCTAATTTCCAGCCTATTTACGTCCCACTGGGTGGCCACAGGCCTTCTCTCAGAGTAAAAGGGTTTCGACAATAGTTCGAGTTACTTATAATTTTTGAAGTCGATTTTTTTTATTACTATTTATCGTCAGTAGATGAAAACAAGAGATAGATATATTGTGAACAGTTGTAATAGATCTTGTTTATCGTTCAAAGTCTCCCCACTGGGCCGTGTTTCATAAAGCTACAAGTTACAATTTACAAGCGGAAGTCTCATTCTATCACCTATTATTAGAAAGAGACTTCCGCTTGTAAATTGTAACTTGTAGTTTTATAAAACACGGCTCTGGTTGAGTCAGGTGCAATACAAAGAAAACATTAAACCTCAAATCCCAATGCACCTGTCTCGGAGCAGAAATAAATTATTTAATCAAGTCGGTACTCACTCGCGATTTCGAAACGGCTCAAGTCCGCGTGAATGGGGGAACTTTCGTCATTTTGTCAATAGGGATGCTCGGTTGTCTGTATGCCAGTTGGCAAGGAACTGGGTTCACTACTCGTTGATTCACTCGTTACGTAAACAAAGTATTAATAAGTCTCTAACTAGGATTCCCTCGGGCCTGTGACTCATTTATGACCATTTGATAGCTGACAGCATTACAGCAAAACTGAATTAAATACTGTAACGGATAAAAAATATTAAACATCAAGGGATAAAATTACTTTATACTGGCCACATCTTACTTTCTAATTCTGCCGCGGAGCATCAACGATTCTGTGCTTGTATTGAGCGGATAGCTTAGTGGTTAGAGACTCTGACTATGAAGCTTGAGGTCCCGGGTTCGATCCTCGGTCAGGGCAGATGTTTGTATGATGAATACGAATGCCATGCTTCAAAAAAAAGAAGACTCCAAGTACTTAGTACATTTATGAATAGCACAATTCTTTGCCGGCCTAAGGGCAGCAAAAAAGACATTTTTTTTATACGACGAGGAAGGTAAGTGCCACTGCCCATAGACACCCACAACCCCGGAGGGTTCGCAGATACGTTGCCAACCTAGAGAGCTAAGATGAAATGCCTCTTGTGCCCGTAATTACACCGGCTGTCTTACTCTCCACACCGGAACGCAATAGTGCAAACAGTGCTGCTTAGCGGCAGGATTAGCGAGTAAGATGAAGGTAGCGATCCGGACGGACCTCGCACAAGGTCCTACCACCCGCAAAATGTATGAAAATCCATTACTGGCCGATATTATCTACTCGCCGACAACCGCGTCGCCGCCATCCAGTCAGTCGGAACAGACCCAGCCTTAGGGGACAGCTGCCGATCACTGCGCGAGGCTAACCGACTAGCATACTGTTGATAAAACTATTTTTTTTCATTCCATTACAATGTTTGAGAAAAGCATCATACAAGCTTCTACCGGAACAGGGGTTACCGGACTCGTACTATAACTGGCCTCGTATTACTCTGCCGTCTAATCCCCTCGTCCAGCAACCCCTTTCTTCCCGGCCTCTGCAGTAATGTACTATTGCTTGTTACAGGCGTCTCCCACGACCGTTCTTACGTGCTGTTCCGCCTGGGCCGGCGCGTCTCGTCCCCAGTGCGGCAGTTCGCCGAGTCCGGGCGCTCGGACGCGCTCGGCTCGGCGCCCGGGACTATGGACGTGTTCGGCGCGCCGGCGGTGGCTCAGGGTGCAGGACGGACAGAGGCCGAGTTCTTTGTGGATGGGAATCATTCCAGGGTGAGTGGGCATTATCTGTGCTGAGTATTTTTTTGGTATTTTTGTGCAAATACAACTGCAAAATTCAAAATTCAAACATAAAAAAAAAACAAAATGTTATTCAGCAAATAGGTAGTTGAATGCTCTTTTACACGTCATTTTTTTGAGTCTACCAGCGCTTTCGGAAAGACCATGATTGCCAAGGAGAATGCGCCGCAAGAAACTTCTTACGATACGTAACCATAGATGATTTACACAAAGAAACCTAGTGAGGTTAGGTTATGATACAATGGTATCATTAGAAAAAAAAAGAGAAAAAAATACAGTATTTTAGAAACTAATCAAGGGTTTAAACTTTGGAAATAAAAAAAAATTAAACACAGTATTGTTGAAAATATTATTATGTCAATTGCGTTTTACTGGCCAGATTAGCAATTTTGACAGCAAAAAAAAACTACTTATAAGACATTTGTAATCTAGGGTTTAGTTCTTTAGTTAACAACTGTACTAGAGAAAATGGCTGGAAAACTTGGAAACAGAATCCTTTACATGCTGTTTTTAACAGGGACTTCTTTCAATGTTTTTGTTACAATTATGTTCCTTGTGTATTTGGCTCCTGCCTTGAGCCAACACCGCTGTTGTTTCTATAACTGACAATGATAATAACAAACGATATCAGACAACGTAAACAACGATAAACAAAACGTATAGACTCAATATCGGCGAACTACAAGCGCAGCTCAATAACTTGCCAATTTAATTGCGAACGGTACTTGTAATATAAAACCATCGGCATTGCCAACATTCCCAAACAATGCTTGGAAATATCGTATTTCATCACTAATTAATGCCCCTGAGAGCAAACAACAATTACGATACGTCAAACTGCTGTACGGCCGTATAAAAAGCGGAATCGATTCAAATTCTCGTAATAAAGGGGGTGGTTTATCGCATACGCATCGCGTTTGTTTTATTCGGCCAACAGACTCGGCTATTTGGCCCACGGCAAACGATAACGACTTTCGCCGAATGTCGTGTATTTGAACGTTAATATTTATGTGTCGTTATGGCCAGTACTTCGATGAAAGGTATCGTATTATAAAATTATATTCCGTTTTGTGAATATTTTCGAACAGGGTGCTGTGCTATTAGGCTGTATTATTTATGAGAAGCCCATTTTAGTTGACGTCATTTTCTGCTATGCGTTCGTTGCTGTCGTAATTCTTTTGTCTTTTAACAAGTACATGGGTGATATTTGTATTCTTGTTTATTTCTATTATATTCGTTTTTAAATCCTTTTCACCTAGGGCCTTTTGGCATGTTCACTCATGTTTTGTGTAAGTAGTATAATGTATTGTATTTATTATGTATAATATTTACAAAAGTCGTTGTTTATTTCATTTTATTGTTAAGCATGTTAATTAAGTTTCTCCTTTCTGTAAATTTCTGCCACCTAAATTAGCCTCTTCATCTTGGTTTCTGTATTTTGGTTGTCTGTAAGAGATCGCTTTTAAGCGATAAGACCGCCTAATTTCTACCTTACCTACAGTTTTTGTAATCTCTTGGTACTGTTTTGTGGTGTTCAATAAATCATATTTGTATTGTAACTTGGGATTGTTTGTGTAGTCTCATGAAATCACTTACTTGTAACTATTCTATTCATAAATGTTTATCCAAACTTATAAGATAGCTCATCCCCAAGACAAACAGATAAATAGAATTTGTAAACCATCCTTATCCCGAGACATTTTTCTATTCAATCTAGAGAGATAATAGAAATTTGCCCACATGTCTCAGCATTCAATTCAATTCCTTTCGACCGTCCACAGTGGAACATACCAAATGAGATTACCAAAAGTTACTCTGATTGATTTGTTATGTACCCTACATTTATGTATTGATATTGTTGATTAAGGATCAAACCTTATAACATAACCTTTGTCATTCGGGTACGTTTCCTTTGAGGAGTAAATATTAATAATGCAAATACTTGCGCTTATTTTGGTTATTGGGAGAACAAATAGCAACACGATGGCGGGTGGTAGAACCTTACGCAGGGTCCGTCCGGATCGCTACCACTGTCTTACTCGCTAATCCTGCCACTAAGCAGCAGTGTTCCGGTGACGAGAATAAGACAGCCGGAGAACGGGTTGGCATCACATCTCTGAATTTTTCGGAATTTGTGTGCGAAATTACAATTGTAATTTATCTAGAGCTTTTCGGGGAAGGCAACATCGTGAGGAAACCCGTATACTCCTGCGAAGTAATTCAGTGGTGTGTGAGAAGTTCCCAATTCGCACTGGGCGCGCGTGGGAACTATAGCCCAAGCCCTCTCGTTGTGTGAGGAGCCCTGTGCCGAGCAGTGGGACGTAAATAGGCAGATGCAATTTACATCTCGCTCAATTGCAAACAATGTTTGGTAATTATCTGAGCTTCTGTGGTAATCGATGGCCAAAAAATACGTCTCGAACGCGTTTGTGTTAAGTGTCAAATACTTACTATGACAATTCCTTGGTGTCGACACGTGCCGCTAGCGGCTTTCAGCGGCTTTACTTTTCATTTGTTCTCAAAAGATAGGTACATGGTTTTAGATAAATCACAAATTTCGCCAAACTGTGACGTTTATTTGCGAACACTGCGCTCGCTTTAACCACAGTTGTACCCTGTTTAAATTAAATTAAACTGCACTAATTATACATTACACTAGACGCTGTGATTTAAAATTGCCGAACTGGTGCCGATTGAACAGGCTGAAGACTGGGCACGAGCGGTGTTATTCCCTTCAACATAAATGGGGCTGGAGAGAGTCTCCTCTCTGCGATTGCGGGTTGGAAGAACAAACCACCGAGCACATCTTCCAGCGCTGTCCCCTTCATTCCTACCCCGGATCTGCTGAACACGTTGATAATCCGACACCTGACTTTGTCTGTCTGTCTGTCTCTCTATCTGTCTGTCTGTCAAGACCCTTTTTCTCTGGAATGCGTGGAGGTAGCATGCTGAAATTATTATGAAATACTCAAGCCTGCGGTCCCTTGAAGCTGAAAAAATCAACTTTCTAAGCCAACGCAATCAAAAGATACGGTCATCAAAAATGCTATCTCCACACAAATTGACGAAATCCAAAACCTAAAGGGTACTTCCAGTTGTCCTAGAAACATGAAATTTGGTGTGAAGGTAGCTCTTAACCACGCCAAAAAGTCTCAAAATCCAAAATTTTTATATCTGTCTGTAGATTTCGAAGACCAATATAAGTTGACCCCACACTGCGTACATTTTGCTTAGGAGCAGGGCTCAGCTTACACTGGACTTCTCAAAACACTGGGGAATAGCGTTAAAATCTTTCTACGGAACCCTCGTGCGCGAGTTCGACTCACACTTGGCCGGTTTTTATTGCTATAAGATTAATAATAATGTAGCACAAAACAATTCATTGTGCGTCTGTTCTCCTCCGCTCCGCGCTCTCCAATGGAATCGTACCCTTAAACCGGTATTTGTCGATTTCTGCCTACAAGTAAGGTTCCTAAATGAATTAGGATTAGTAGGTACAATCCACGGGATGAAGGCAAGGGTGTTTGCTCGTTGATTGAATTACAGCCTGATACATTTAGCTCCTTGTAATAAACGAAGGTTTGTAGCAGGTTCAAAGGTGGAAGTTCTAGTACACGAAGTATTTTTTCTAAGAGTTAACTAACGTTAAGGTACTGTTTTGTTATTCAGTGGGATACGGTTTTTTACAGAGGCCCGAGTATGAATATCCGAATCCTGCGTAACGTAGGTAATCGAGTAATAACGTTATCGAGAATTTTTTATGACGTTTAAGTACCTATGTATAAAACCTAAGTTTTGTTTTATCAAAGCATTATTTTTCTAAAACGAAACACTCTCAATTTATACTCGTAGTTGCTGTCGCAGGTCAGCAAATTAATTGTTTGAGACTCTATTATATTTAAATAATCGTTTCACTAAAAATACAACTATTTAGTTACCTACTGTTTCTTTATTATTACGCCGAAGAAATCAGGGGCACAAGAGGCATTTCATCTTAGCTTTTTAGGTTGGCAACGCATCTGCAAACCCCCCGGGGTTACGGATGTCTATGGGCAGTAGTGATCACCATCAGGTGACCAACTTGCTCGTTTGCCTTCCTTATTACATAAAAAATGCCTTCTAGGTAGGTAGGTATCTAAATACTAACACAGCCAGCCTTTTGGCCACGAGGGCTTTATTTTGATTTAATTTAGTTTTCAGTTTTAGTTTAATTAGTTTTAGCTTGGATTTAATGTCATTGTTAATTGCTTTCACTATGTAAATAAGCGTATATTTTTAATCCAGTTAAGTTTCTCCCAATCTTTTGTAGAACTAGTAGAAACACCGAAGCTAAGAACAACTCGAATAACCCAAAGTTTCGCCATACGCAAACAACAAGACAACTTAGCTGGCGGGACCTAATAGTTAAGTGGAAGGTTAGTTTCAGGTCTCAAGCTGGCTGAAGTAACAATCAAGGTGTCATTATACTCACCAAGGGCCTCTTGCAGCAAGAAATTAAGTCTTGTTTAACTTAAAACCAGGTTTAAACAGGGCCGGCCCGTTCATATAGGTGAACTAGGCGATGGCCTAGGGCGCTCGTATTAGAGAGAGAGATTCAAAAATAATACAGGTTTTTATTTATTTACAACTTGAAAACACTCCTAATTTTTACCCATTTTTCTGTCAAGATTGTTTTGTATACTAAGTAAGTAGCGGCTTCTACAAGACACTATACTTCAAATTTCATCAATATAATGTATACGAGTATATCTTGTAGTTTTTGATTAAAATGCCTGTGACATACGGACGGACATGACGAAACCATAACATGTAACACGGACGACATGCCCAACCGTTTTTGCCATTTTGGCTACTTAACCCAAAAAAAGAGCTATTTTAAAGAAAAAAATTCATCGAAAGTAGTATAATCGATTCTAATTTCGATTCTGAATAAGCATTTTATTTATTACTTATTGTTGTCTTAAAAGGGCGCCGTTTCAGTTTTTGGCCTTTCGCCAGGACAGCTCGGGCCGGCCCTGGGTTTAAGTTTACCGGTTCTGTACATTTCGAGGCAACTGAATTGTACTAACGGTGCTTTCGAATCCCATTCTTATTGCGGCTGAATAGTGACTTTGGTGTCCGTGACACGGATTGTCAAGGACCTGGGTTGGGTCCCCGTGATTTAGTCATATATTTCAGGTTTTCTGTTTATTCTTATTTCAGTGAGTATTTAAAGTATAATAACAGGATTTTAAAGGGAAAAACGTTACTTTATACTTCTTAATAAGGCTTCAAAGGGTTTTGCCAAACTGATTCATTTCACAAATGTTTCATTTCCCAAAACGCTTTTTTTTGCAGAAACTGTAATGTAAATATTTCAGGATTTTTATAAAACAAACCTAACCTAACCTAGGGTTCTACGAGATAGCTCTGAAATAAATCCTCAAATATTTACAGTTTCTGAAAAATAGAAGCATTTTGGGAAATGAAACATTTGTGAAATGAATCGGTTTGTCAAACGTTTTTTAGCCAAATGAAAGGATACCGCTTCAAGGTACCACTTTGAATTTTTTTCTAAACATGACTCAACATAATAATATACGACTATGTTCAGTATATTATCTCGCCCCCCGAAAATCATTACCGTCTCAGGTTTAATTGTACGGGAGCCGAAAGAGCATCAGCGCAGTAATTTGACGAAGGTAGCGCGGGAGGCTCTCCTGAGAGTTGATTAGGAAGCATTATATGTGAGGTCCCTCAGACCGGGAGCTGAAGTAAAATAATACTTTGTTTGATTTATGAATATCTTGGGTGCATTTATTTCGAGTTAATTTCTTGGTACTGATTAAAAGCGAGTCATTCACGTAATGGCTGCGAGATATTCCCGATACGTTTCAAACTATTTCGTGGTAGGTACGTACTTTCTCAACTCTAGCAGACGGACGGACAGCCAATAGTTAACTGTGCAATTTATTGGTGGACTTTTCTCTGTAAAATGGAGTGCAAAAGTTTTTGGCGCAGAGTTTTGCGTTAAAAGCTGATTGATTTCTTTATTTTATCACCCGACTGCCGCAGGAGGATTATGTTTTTCGAGTGTATGTATGTCTAATTCTTTGACACGCTCTACAGCTAAAACAGTTCAGATTTCAACGTATGAGATGTCTTTACATTCGTCTTAGTTGTGAGAGTGACGTACAATATAATACAAGAACTCTTTAATGAACACCACAGAAAAAGGTACAAAGAAAATACTGCGTAGGGTATATTGTTTCCCGGAATTGCACTCAAGTTTTGTGTTTTTTAGGGTTCCGTAGCCAAAATATCAAAAACGGAACCCTTCTAGTTTCCTCATATCCGTCCATCTGTCTGTCTGTCCGCGGCTTAGCTTAGAGACTATGGTAGGTCTAGAAAGCTGTTCATTTTAAGTTGGTTAGGTTATTGGACAGAATCCTCAGTAATGTACCACCTAATTCAATATATGTCAAGCACAGTCAGCTCCTGCTCCAAGCGGTACATCTGCCCTGGACATATTAATTACCGACTGTCTGTGCGGTCTACCTGTTACTGCGACACGTGATCGCATTTTATAATACATTGTATATTGGCTGTACGTATATTTTACACACGCGGTGTGTTGCATCTGACGAGAGCGTGTGACGTGTGGTATTTGGTTGTGAGTCACGATGAACGTTTCATCGAGCACCAATAGCAGATAGAAAAACTTTAATATTTTTAAACTTGTCTCTATGTCCTTTTACAGCATAAAATTAAGCCCAGTTGTAGTGTTAAGTTCAGGTTTAGCTGTGTCAAAATTATTTCACCAACTCTACAAATGTCAGTTTTCAACAGATTTGTTACAAAAAACATATTGTTTTAATCAATGTGTTTAAAACTCATTGAAAAAAAAACCATTGATTTTTTTCATCTTGTTTTTAAACAATGTTTTAATCATGTATTAAACAAAGTTCTAAATTGACAAATGAAACAGGTTCATATTTAGAAAATAAACTTTATATTATTATTTTATAATTATAATTTTATCTTTTTAACATAGGTAGGTACTACTTATTGCAAGTAAAGAATATTATTTGAGCCTGAGCTAATCCAAATCTAACTATCAAAGACATTATCAAAGATTTCTTCTTCAAAGTAGGTATCTTGAACGTGACTTTCCTACAAATCTAAATACTTAATCATAACGTTTTGGCATTTTCTTATTGAGAGAATGAAAACTGTTACCAATTTGCCCATTTTTAGGGTTCCGTACCTCAAAAGCAAAAAATAATTAAGATAATTAGGTACAACAGGAGGGGTTTAATTGTCAATGAACAATTGAATGTTGCGTCATCACCGTTGTTGCGGATGTCATTAAGTAATAATAATGGGGGTAGTGAGGGTATATAAATACGGCCAGCCGTTCTGAACAAGCTCATTCTTCGACTGACGGTCGGGGTGTCAACATCGACGACGTCCGCTGAGGATGCCTCGGAGAGAGGCGAAACACGTGTCCGGTACTGTTGTACTGGTGGTGGTAGTTTTGGCTGTGGGCTTAGTAGCGTTTGCGTTGATTATTTTATTTTTAATTTGCGGAAGGAGGGCGGGAAAATTAGTGCATGAAAATAAATACTCAGCGCAGACGAGGCTATTTTGCATGACTATACTGCACTACTTCGTGGAGGAGCAAATTAATTTAATCCGTTACTTGTAACATGGACCTCCGCAAAGTTACGCCTGAATCAATACAATATGCAAAAAACGGAACCCTTGTAGGATCACTTTGTTGTCCGTCTGTCTGTCTGTCAAGACCCTTTTTCTCTGGAACGCGTGCTGCATGCTGAAATTAATATCAAACACTCAAGCCTGCGGTCCCTTAAAGCTGTAAAAAAATCAACCTTCTATGTCAACGCAATCAAAGGATACAGTCATTAAAAAGGCTATTTCCATACAAATTGATGAAATCCGAAAACCTAAGTGGTACTTCCAGTTGTCCTAGAAACTTGAAATTTGGTATGAAGGTCGCTCTTATAGCACAACCACTCAGGAAAGTCTCAAAATCTTAAATTTTTATGTCTGTCTGTAGATTTCACAAACCAGTATAAGTTGATCCCACACTGCGTACATTTTGCTTAGGAGCAGGGCTCTGCTAACACTGGACTTCTTAAAACACTGGGGAAAAGCGTTAAAATCTTTCTGCGGAACCCTCGTGCGCGAGTCCGACTCGCACTTGGCCGGCTTTTTCATTCGAAAGACGGTTTCTCAATTTTGGGTGTACAAGATTAAAAGTAGAAAAAATCGTGTCCACACCAGCTGAGGACGCTATTGCGGTGTAAACTTGGTTTGCTAGATTTATAATTTCACGTTATCTTTTAGAACTTGCCACTATATTAAAGTTTGAACTTCCAATGCATTGTCAATGCCAAAGAAGGCGCGCTCCGCTAGTGTCGCCGTGGGGCAAAGGAAAATAAGCCTACAGCCAAGTTAAAAGATATTTACCTACTAATAAATCAAGGTTTTAAACATGAATAAAACGTCGTGACAAAACGTAAAAAAAAAACATTGAATTAAACACAAAACATTGATTAAAACAAATAAAACATGCAAAACTTGTATTTTTTTTAATCTCCTTCTTTTTGCAACTCTGGTTTTCAATGACAATTCAGTGTCAGATGCTGACTTTTGTTTTAGCGCGCTTCATATTGGCAAAAAAATTTTGGTAGTTCAAATTGTCATTGTTAACTGACAATAAAATTGTAAAGTTGGTGAAATAGGCGCCTGCAGGCTTATTGTCAAACTCGCTCGCAATCGCGATCGTGTTCATTTTGACAGTTTTTGTATGGGCCGACGATTGGTATCGGAAACAGCTAGCTGTTACAGTCATACAAAAACTGTCATTTCAATCTGATTCAATCTTTCAAGTAAAATTTTACGTACTTCTTGGTGTTCGGGTTGGTTAAGGGCTTGAAATTTTGTATTAAACAAAATTTAATGTTATTTATTTTTAAGACTAAAAAACAATTACTTTGCTCACCCGCGACCACTAATGACAAATAGTTATATCTGTGCGGGCCACCACTTCCACTACAGAAGTGGAAGTGGTGGCATGTTGAGCGGTTGTTGTTGTGCTTCGTAAATGGCCTCGTGGAGAGTGCCAAAACGCGTCAGCGTTTAGTACAGTGGTGGTGGTGATAGTTGGGTCTGTGTGGCATGTGTTGATTCGTATAGCAGTGGAGGCGGAGGTGTTGCATGGAAACATACATTTGCCGCACAGATATAACTATTTGTCATTAGTGGTTACGGTTGAGCAAAGTAATTGTTTTTTAGTTCATAAATATGGACCTCCGCAAAGTAACGCCTGATTCAATAAATTATTTTTAAGACGTCAGCTTGCTTGTCTCACGGCTAAGCTAGCAGTTTTCTTCGACCTTCACAAGTCCCGGTCTAGAGTATTGTCACAGTGGCCGCGTTAAACAAGCGTCTTAGTTTTTTTTAATTATGTTCCTTATTCTCACAGGTGTCAGTGATGGCCAGGATGATACCTTCTCCTGACTGGTTCGTCGGCGTGGACAGCTTTGATCTTTGCGTCGACGGAAATTGGCTGGACAGCATCACAATTGAGGTAAACCTTCTTTTCGATAGAATATCCTCCCGATGTTGAGCTTAATTTTCTCTCGAACACTTTAAGAGCCTGTGCTAAAGTCCTAATGGTATGGACGAAATTGGTTGACGTGGTAGGAACTTGGGCGGAATATTTCAAAAATACGCTTGTAAATTACAACTTGTAGTTTTATAAAACACGACCCAGATCACAAAATTTCACAAAGATCGGTCGAGAAATGCAACGTGTACAACAGGAGAACAGCAGGACAGAAATCCGGATACGAAAGAATTTTGGTCTAAGCTGATTCTGAGACGCTTCGCTCATTTGGTCTTTCAAAAATTTAACTTCAGTCTATTTTCATTTTGTCCACTTAGCGTCCACTTAAAACAACTACTAATTCCTCCCACCAGGTGGACCCTCTCGACGCTGGCACGGACAACGGCTTCACGTTCACCGCACCGAACTGGCCTACCGCCCCACAGGGGGTCGCGTACCGGATAACCTCCAAATACCCCTCCCATCCGGCAGGATCATTCTTCTATCCGCATCTGAGGAGGCTACCACCGGTTGCCACTTTCCAATTTATTAAGGTATGAACTTAGGCACAGTCAGCACCAGAAGTAACTAAGCAACCGAAGCGGTCACAGTGATCTAAGCACGGCTCTATTGTTATAGACATAAGAGCTTGTGCAGATCATTGTAACCGCTTCAGTTGCCTAACTATAAGTCCCGAATGTCATGGTCATCACGTAAAAATAGGTACGTATTATTTAAATACCTCGACGTTTCGGACGTGGCGTTGCTTCCATGGTCCCTTCGAGTCCCGAGTGTCATGAAAATTATACACTTTAACTATAAAACTCAAGTCCGCCCCTATCAAAAACAACTATTACACACCTTATTCTCTTATTATGATTATGACAAACATTGTCAATCAATTCATCCCGGCCGATTACAGACAACACGTAATAGAAAGGGACACAAGATAAATGGTAATGGTGACATCATTGTGTAATAATAAGAGAAGGCTCGCGTGTGTCGCTCACAAACCGTTGGCTCTGTATTATCCTTGAGGTGGACTCTTCTTAGCACCATAGTAGGAGAGTATAGTACTGTAGGTTAAACGTATCACTCACGTATCAAAGTGGAGTTTTGAGGGACCAGCATGCTTATTGTCTAACTCGCTCACAATAATAAACAAATAGTATTTATACCAGCAGCGTTTGCATTGATGTGTTCCGGTGAGGAGAGTAAGATAGCCGAGTAACTATCAATCACGGGCATAAGAGGCCTCTTATGCCTCTTAGCCCTCTAGGTTGGCAACGCATCTGCAATTCCTCCGGGGTTGTGGCTGTCTATGGGCACTGGTGATCACTCACCATCAAGTAACCAACTTGCTCGTATAAAACCTACTTTATGGTATAAAAAAAAAGTTCATAAATACTTGCAGAAAATCGGCGTGAAGCAACAGCCACCCCGGTTGCGTTTCGGTCAGTGAAAGTGAAGGAGGCCCGATTCCCTCCCCCCCCCCCCCCCTCTTTTCTCTATTTCCACCTGAAAGGCCTTCAACGTACTAGTGACTCTGGGGCTGCTGGTTCTCATGGGTGGCGGTGATCGCTTACCATCAGGTGACCCGCTAAAAAACCTCAGAAATAATATCTCATATAGATTCCAAAAGACACGAAACGAAAAACGTTCCGTGTACCAAATAGCCGGTCTCATGTAGAACAAAACCCCGCAACTGACAACACATTAGCTGTGCGTCGGACAGATACAAATTACGTAATTTATAACGTTAAGTCTTTTCTCCTTCGGTGTGTCGGCTACGTCTGGTGCTGGCGTAGCATTTGGAATTATAATGCCGCTAATCTGATGCCAGAACAATTTATGCTAAAATAATGTATTATCTATACTTACCATAGATAGATAACGCACAGTCTAAACCACTGGACCTAGAGACTTGAAATTTGGCAATCACGTTCAAATAAAAAAAAAATTCTGCTAATAGGCAGTTAAATGCTCTTCTACACGTAATTTTTTTTAGTCTACTAGCGCTTTCGGAAAGACCATGATTGCCAAGAAGAAGGCGCTGCAAGAAACTTGGCACAAAGTATTTTTTTCTAAAAACAAGTTACATTAGCTCTCCTATCCTATCCTATCCTTTCTCATATCCTAGAGGTGCATTAAGAAGGGATTTTTCGAAATTCCCACGGGATAGCGAACTAGCCCATTTTGAAATATTTCACGGGCGTTTTGCGACTAAGTTTAATGTATAATAACTGCAGCTATTCTTAATGACATCTTCCTTCGAACAGTTACGCGAATACGAGCTATCCGAAGTGTTTCACCGCGACAGCGACGACCGACGATACGACGTCCTTCAGCTGGACAAACTCAGCCACAACACCATTGACGTGCTCGACGGGAACAGAGCCCTGTCCATCGCCGAGGAAGCTGAGAGGGCGGAACAGGCGCCGAGGATCTACTCTGACGGGACAATGACCACGCCTGACGCAGCTTATTCTTACTATTTTCTGTAAGTGCCTCTCTGTACAAGTAAAGACATACAAGCTTCAAGATCCAAAATGCTAACGGGATTTGTATCGAATTTGAGCCGTAATGTGTAAACTATAAGGCCCGCGTGGAAATCACACGATTCTTGGATTGCACGGTTCCTGCGGATCTGAACAGATTCTACACTTGGCTAGACTTTTGCTGGTGTAAGGTCTTATGTTAACTACATGAGGATCGCTACTCACTAGTGCTACCTGTACATGAATCCACTTGTTTAAGCATGGAAAGTAGGATAGCCGGGGTATCAATAGGTACCTTAGAGGCAATATTAACTCATGTAGCTATTCAAAACTCTTAGGCTGTCCACGCAACCACGTTGATCACTTACCATCAAAGGACTTGCTCCGTTGACTTTCTTGTCTTGAAGAAGTGCTCATCGGTTACTTGTCTCTGTGACTAACAATAATTCTTGCAAGCGTTACCTTTAGACAAACAATATGTAATGGCAGTCAGACTCCTTACTCACACTATCTCCTGTTCCCAGGGTAAACAGCACAACAAGTACGACTGAAGAGCCCCGTTCAGCCAACGAGCTGCCCACGTCGGGCCCGACGGCCGGCGAGCGGTCGGCGCTGCGCAGCCTCGCGCGCCGCTACCGGGCGCGGCGGCGGCGCAAGCTGCGCGCTGACAACGCCGACCCTGCTGAGCGGAGGAAGCGAAAAAGAGCTAGTACGTTTGGTTTGAGTATGGAAAGAAAGAGTGAAACGTGAAAAAGTGTTTATTCCAGAGAAAAATTACAGTAAAGTTACAACCAAGGGTCCTGTGCTAGGATGCCTTGTGGTACGGGACCCTAAAGAAAGAAATAACCAACTTAGAAAAGATGAAAAACCAAGTTTCAAAGTTGAATATTTCAAAAACGGGTGAACCGATTTTATTGAAACTTAGCTAAGAACTATCTCGATAAAACTAGCTTTCGATTTCAATAAATCGCAACGAAATCGATTTACCTGCTTGGGAGCTATGATGCCACAGACAGATACATATCAGATAAACAGGTCAAACTTATAACACCCCTCCTTTTCGTCAGGGGTTAAAAACCATCAATGCCGCGCGGTTGTCTTGTAAAACCAAATAATTTATTTCACATTTCAAAGCCTCGGCTACAAAATAAAACAAGTATCTGGCCAGCCCTGCCAATTGGTGGGGCGCCGCTCTGACCGCAGCCGGCCTTTCACGTTGGCGAATAAAAAAAAACCCCTCGAAATCATCCGTTTGAGAGCTACGATGCCACACACAGATATAAAGGTCAAACTTATAATACCCCTCTTTTTCGTCGGGGGTTAAAAAACCAGTTAAATTGATGAACCTTTTTAGGTTATATTAAGTTATGGGAGCAATGATATTATAAGTAAAGATTAGTTCCTTCTTTCACATTCGTAACCAAATTTCGAAACCAGTTGCGATTTAAAACTTTTATGTCCTTGTAGGAAACTAGTTGCCCTCGAAGTCTTTTTAGTCCTTTAATGAAACCAGCTCGTGAAAGCTCGGATATCCCTATCTCTATGCGGTTTAGCGTTCGGGCATTTGAAGAAGCCAAACCTCCTCCTCAGTCGATCCCCCAATGTTGAGGATCGAGACCCCGGCAAACACCATCAAACGACTTCCTCCACTTGCTCCGGTCTCCTGCGTGGTGGATTGCTGTGCCAATGTTCATCTCCAGAAGCCGAACCTAACCTATCTAATATTACGAAAACAGATGCAAAAAAAAAGTTTTGGTTATACTTATTTGAATGTAGTTTCGAACAGGGACAAAAATTGTTTGATCGCAACCAGTTTCGGGCTTAGAAGAAAAAGTTTTGATCGCTGGTTACGATTCTCCTTTTTCGACTGCTTTTTTAAAGGCCTTAGCTTAGGAAATGCTTTGCAATGGCGCCGGCCTGGAGTGAGAAGACGAGGCCGCCCCAAAACAACATGGCGGCGCTCCGTTGAAAGAGAGATCCAATCCCTGGGCATGAGCTGGCAAGAGCTGGAGGTCGTAGCGCAGGATCGTTCCAAATAGAGGAAAATGCTGTCCCTGATAAGGGATAACGAGACATGATGATGATGATGAAGCTTCGGACATCCACCTTTTAACCACTACCATATTTCTCCCCACAGAGCTCCTAGACTGCCGCGTGTCCGACTGGGGCCAGTGGTCCCCGTGCCGCGGCGACGGCGGCTGCGTGGGCTCGGCGCTGCGCACGCGCCGCGTCCTGCGCCGCGCGCGCACCGGCGGCGCGCCCTGCCCCCCCACCGCGCAGTCAAGGTGGTGCGCGACCAACTGCACTGCGCCCGATTGGAGAAACAATCTTACGTAAAAACAATGAGACAGCATTATCTGGATATTTTTTGATTTAAAGACAGAATAATACATGACATTAAAGGATCGCTCGATTTTTCGGATCATTATCCGTAGGCAAGACTCATTACTAGTGCGTACGCTACTGCACCGACAAAATTATCGCAAATTTCACGAAAACCGAACTGCCAGCTCCGCTACTCATACTGATTAATGAGTGATCCATTGATTTCAATATTATCTTGGTATGTGAATATGGATGAACTGAGGGTGAAGAGTACGCCTATGGAACATAATTTAATATTCAACTGGCAGTGAAAATTATCTTTTGTCGTCGACGACATTTCATTGGTGAAAGTATGACGAATGTTTTTGGAAACGCCTCAGTATAAATCAACATACTTACTTACTCCTGTCTTCAGGCAGTCTTGTATAAATATTCTTCGATATACGATTACTTCAAAATGTCTTCGACGACCAATGAGATTTGTTGCAAAGGGCTCATAAATGCTCATTCACTCTCTACCGTTCGTTTTGAGTGGTGTATCTGGGTGTAAAAAACATTTGAGCGGTTGAACTGCTTGAAAAAATATCATTAGTCGTCTTAAAAATAAATACTGGTGGTCGTAACAAGGTTAAAGCGTTGAATCATTGAGTAACGTTAATGGTTGTCATAGAAGAAGCATCGGTACTCCTTTCCACAGTATTTTGTCGACGAATAATGAGATTTTAGTGGAGCCGCTCGAACACACGTTACTTCACCTTTCTATGTGCATTATTTCGAATTTACTTATGTTTTAATTTTTTTCATTTTAGATCTTTGTCTGTCCGTCCAAAGATTAGTTGATTTCCTTCAGTTTCAATTCCGAAGTCTTCATTCGTTTTCGTTTCAGTGTAAATTCGTGATGTGTAAAAATTATAAAATAAAAAATGATGTATAATATTATAAATTAATTTAGTAAGAGACTGTCGATGTTTGGAAATTAGATAGAGTTCCATTGTTTTCGCTGTACCTAAGTAAGCTTATTGCGATTAATTTTCATTTGTTTGTCAATTATTGTTAGGCTAAGAGAGATTAAGGCAAAGTAAAGTTACATTTTACATCTTACTTTACGTTTTCAAATCTTGTAAAACTTAATAATTACAGTATAATATTAATTTATGATTATTTCTATATTTTGTCGGCGTGTATTTTATTCCGAAATATATTTACGTACCTACATTTTCAGCTCTAGTACAAAATAATATCGTGTCTTACGCTAAAATAGAAACTATGACTAAATGCATTTTGATTATTATTTTGTCTTTAGCTGTACAATTTCAAATATTGACGTTTTCTGACAATATACAGGGGCGGGGTTAAATAATAAATAAAACATATCGTTTACTTAAGCGTTTCACTTGTGACAGTAACTCAATAAATAGTAGTGTCTACAATTCTAGTGGATTGAAATAACTCCAAAGATGCAGCTTTTATTTTTCATACAAATAAGTGTAAAAAGTTGACGTATCTTGCATGGACACTAATCAACAAATAATGGCTTAATTTTTTTTTAAGTTATCACTACAAAAACCTAAATTTCTAGCATTTAAAAGAAAGTGTACCAGAAATTAGAGTTTGTGCAAGCAAGTGTTAACAATAGTTAAGTCTGTATTTAGATTAATATATTTATAGATCAGCATTGCCTTCTGCGTGGTTCTATATTTTGGTATTTTAAAAGAATCTGTATTTTCATTTCTTGCACCTTTTGCAATGCGTGCTTTTGAATTTTTTTAAAAGGAATCAGTTATCTTTAGTCTTAGAAACTTAAAGGTATCCGGAAAATAATTGGAATCAGCGTAGTCGCTTAAGCACATGCCAAAGAAAAAAAAATAGGCTTAATTTCGAACAAAATCTCGGTTCGAGCCGACTCACATATTCGTGCATTGTTCTTTTTGTTTTATTCTTGCGTACGGATGTATCCAATGTTTCAAAGAAACTTCTGGGAAAGTTTTACACGGAAATCTAATCCGAGTTGGCCATGAATGATAAATACGTCTTGTTTGTTCGAACATCCTCGTAAGTAATAGCTGTCTGGCGTATCCATCCTTCGTGAATAAAATACGAAATGCAAAAATATGTTACAGTTATTCGGAAAAGAAGCCGTGTTTAAAGCACGGCTAACAACGGCAACAGTTATGCCAGTTAGCAAGTGTTGGGCTCAGACCCCAATTTTACCAACTTTACAGTAATTGTCAGTTTTCAATGACAATTCGAACTATTCTATTCTATATTTTCCTTCATACTTTATCGGAAAAGTTCGTATTTACCGTGCTCTCTCAATTAGCTTCAGCACCCATCTTACAATATATTATACAAAAACATTTTTCACTTTGACATTTGACACCTAACAATAAAGTTCCATATTAATGGATACGAAAATACCACTCATTCAATACAATAATTGATTGACAGTTCGGGTGCCATCGTATTCCGATTAAGATCCGAGTTTTCCCGATGGAAAATCATTTTGCACTACATCTGTAAATTTCTTTGCCAATTTATGAAGCGCGCTAAAACAAAATCTCTTCAAGTCAGCAATTAACACCTTGTCATTGATAACTGACATTTGTAAAGTTGGTGAAATAGGGGCCAGTAGTACACATGTTATGTTACCCCCTATGGTACAGTTAAAATGGAACGCAAAAATGTATACTCATACGCCTAATCGACTGTATAAACTATTGAGCCGTTACGAATAAAACGGCAAATTTATCCAGTTTTCTTTTTGTACAGATGTTGTATCGCGAATAAAAAATACCTACCATGTATTATACAACATGATAGCGGCATTTTGACTAAGTTTGACTTTGAACTATCATTCATTACAATATTCGTCTATCCTATTCTCTCATCCGTCTGCAACTTGAATGTGTGAGTTGGCAAAGAATCTATTTCTAGTTTAGATGTTCCAAAATACTTAATTACGTGAAAGAATTATAGAGTATTCCAAAAAGGGACTTAAGCTATAGGAGATTGTAAAATAGAGCCAAAAATTAAAGCTAAAATGTTAACCTTAGTGTAATAACTATTGGAGTCTGTGTATTTTTTACAATGTAAATTATTCTCATTTCAATAATAAAATTCTTAAATAACAGTTGAGTTTTATTTGAGTGTTAAATTACCTCTACCCTTAGCTTACTGGCCATTGGAGTTAAAATGAGCGCTACAAACGCTGAGCATAAAAAAAATCTCATTAGTCGCAGACTAAACATAATTTCCAAGCACTTCACTCCACCTTATTGGACAAAACATTCGTTTCCTTTTTTGTTTTTTACCTAAAAGACAGATGGAATTACGAAAATTAATCAAATCAGACCAGTAAAGTGGAAGTATCAATAAAGGATGAATAAAAGATGTTCCAGAACCCTCAAGGACATCTTAATTGGTGGCTATGATAAAGTGCCTTTGCCTGTTTCAATAACCTCGTGCTTCTTCCTAAGTATACGGTGTCAAAAATACTTGTTTTTCACTTCTCAAATTCCAACCGCTTCTATTTAAGCCGCCTTATTTTCTCTTAGTCCTTGTTCTAGTTATAAAAAATACGTCTATTTTTACATTTTAATAAATCTCTTTATGATAGTGAAATAAAACGGAACACTCACGTATATAAGTCTAGTTTAGCCAGACGTGTTTCGGACTAATTTGTAGTCTTTCCTCTGGGAGCGCACGACCCAGCGGCAGCGAGACGCACACTGCGAGCCGCGGCTCTGCTCGCACAACTACTAGGCGCAGCAAGCTGACAGCGGCACACAACTACCCTCGTTTTCATCGTCATTTTTAAAAAGAGTGTATTGTTTTTTGTCAAATGTAGGGTAGCACACTGCACTGATCACACATCACTCTGTAAAGTCTGTTTTATTTCACTATGATTGTTTCTTACGGTAGGTAGTTTCATATTAAAAATCTCCCAACGCTTTGATGTTCAGACTACTTACCCATAACCTAACCAACTTAGAAAAGTTGAAAAACCCCCGACATTGTCATTTCAAAGTTCAATATTTCAAAAACGGGTGAACCGATTTTAATGAAACTTGGCTAAGAACCATCTCCATTACACTAGCTTTTGATTAAAAAAACCGCATCGAAATCGGTCCATCCTTTTGGGAGCTATGATGCCAATGACAGATACACAGATACACAGACACACAGATACACAGGTGAAACAGGTGAAAACAGGTGAACTTATAACACCCCTCTTGACTTTTTCGTCGTGGGTTAAAAACATAAGCTAAGTCACGCTTAAATAAGCGTTTGGGCCAAATCAACTACAATAAAAATATTATTATAATACAGGAAGGTCGACGAAATAATCACATTTTCAAGAATAAGGCCAGTGGTACGCCTCGCTACAGGCCCCTACAGGCCCTGTCCACGACAGAGGGAAATTAGGCTGGATAATTACGTTCCCAAAACTCACGGGAGGCAATTTTTTCTTTAGCAGGAAGTAATGAAATATTATCTTTGACTAAGTTGAAATGCTATTTTGAATTAAAACAGTTTTAATTTCTTAAATTAAAAAGGTTACGTATGTTTGTTTTCCCTGTAGTTGCTAAATAGATTGCAAGTAAAATTCAAATGAGACACTTACTGTTTTGAATCATCGTCGTATGATAAAGGCTTAGGACTAAATGTTATAGAGAAAAAAACATACTTTTATTTAATTATTTACCAGTGATGTTGGATGGAACTGAGACGTGGTCCCTTACAGTTCTCATAAGAAAGCTCAAGGTCCCTGCGAGATCGAAGCAGAAATAAGGAGATCCGTAGAAGAACTGAAGCTACCGATGTAGCTCAACAAATTAAGCACCTGAAGCGGCAGTGGGCGGGGCACATTGCTCGTGAAACTGATGGCTGTAAGGGTCGCGGCCGTAGGGTTCTTGAGTGGCGACCGCGTACCGGAAGGCGAAGTGTTGGTAGGCCTGGTGGTAGGTAGAAGGTGGACGGACGATCTGATAAAGATCGCTGGAAGCCATTAAATAAATAAATATCATGGGACAAATTGACACCAATCGACCTAGTCCCAAACTAGGCAAAGCCTGTACTATGGGTACTAGACAACGGATAAACATACTAATATAGATAAACACATACTTATATACATATTAAACATCCAAGACCCGAGAACAAACATTTGTATTCATCATACAAATATCTGCCCCGACCGGGATTCGAAGCCGGGACCTCAAGCTTCATAGTCAGGGTCGCTAACCACTAGGCCATCCGGTCGTTAAATTGCGCATTGGTTGCGGGTAGCACAAAACCGATCGACGTGGAGATCTTTGGGTTATGACGGTGATGTTTTACTGGTAGATGGTAGGAAAGTTTTGGCTTGAGACTTTTAACATAACTTAGCAGTTAAAGTAGGTACAAAAAATATAATGTTAACCCTGTAATGTAAGGGAATACTAAGACGCAAACCACAATAATCATAATAGCCTGCGGAGCGCTCAGAGGAGAAAAGTCTTTGTCATACTAGATGTTACGGGGGCTAGCACGCGCGCCATTTATGTAGGTAATTCCCACGGGATAGCAATAACCGAATTCTACGCGGACAAAGTTGCTGTACATGTAGCACGGCGCGCCATTTTGTTGCTTGTCGCTCAGTGCGTCCCTCTCATACTGATGGAATCAGTGAAGGACGCACTGAGCGACAAGCGACAAAATGGCGCGCCCTGCTACATGTACAGCAACATTGTTCGCGTAGAATTCGGTTATTGCTGTCCCGTGGGAATTACCTATGTAATTTTCTGAGATAAATGATAGCATATGTGTTATTTTGATGTAAGCTACATTATTATGAAGATTCATCAAAATTCATTAAGGAGTAACAAATACCTTGCATCCACCCATCCTTACAAACTTTCGCGTTAATAAGCAATACAGTACAAAATGTTCTTTATTGAAAAGCAGTACAAGAAGATTACAAAAAAAACAGGTAAGGTAGACAATAGGCGGTCTTATAGCTTGAAAGCGATCTCTCACTAACTGTAGTTAGAACCCCTTTGTGCCGACCTCGAGCTTGATTGGAGTAACAAAGTTATTTGCGTATTATAATTATATTTTACTTGACAGCAAAAATTAAAGCTATACGAATTACAATCGTGTCATTCAAACTAAACCCACTTTAAAATAAGTTTCCAAAATACGATCTCAAGACGATAAGATCGTTTTCTCAGTTGACCGGCTGTTCTCTGACCGCTCATTCCACAGACATTACAACTTCGATTCATGTAGGAAGTAAGAAGTCAAAGTCACTTCGAAGCCTTTCAGAAACCCCAAGTCAAAACCAAACTCTAACCCGCAAGATTTAAGATTCATAACAGCTCCGCGTCTCAAATCTCCAAGTTTTGTCTTGTTTAATGCTGCAAGTCGAGTTCGTTACGTAGATATAATCTTTAATTTCCTCCAGTTGTGTCACTGTCATTCGTTTTACAAAAGGTCGTTTATATTGGAATCGTTCAGAAGTGTGGATTTTATTATGCGGACTTGCGGAGTCGCTATTAGAGGGTTCCAAAAGAAAAGTTGCGACATTAAACAACCCTTTCTTATTTATTACAGTGGTCATTTCGAATTTGACGTTTCAACTTATTAGAACTGTCATTTAAAGGATTTCACGTCTTTAAGTACCCCTCTTGATTTTAGGAGGAAATGGGTTAACAATTGGGAACAAATTTAACAGATTTCGCGTAGGCATATAACAAAGGAAGCGGGGTCATAGATTAGATAATAGAGGGTGCGTAGTATTAGCTACGTATAAGGGGTGTTCCGAGTAATTTAACTTCCGACATTGAGCAGAGCGTGGTTGTTTTGTGGAAAGCTGTACTGTCATAATTATGAAATGTGACTATCAATGTTGGGGGACTTTATTGCGCCACGTCATAAAATACAGGTAAAATGTATAGGGTGTTGGATAGAGCCGTAAATATTTCGGCAAGTGACTGTGAATAAATTCCCTCCCCGGTGAAGTTTATAAGAGATACCTATAAAGCAAGGAAAAAACAAGCTAGTTATGCATATTTTAATTCTCTAAACTTGCTACTGAACCAATGCTGGCACTGTTGTTCCGGTGTCGACAGCAAGAAAGCCGAATCACAGCACGAAAGGCAAGGAATCCTAAAACCCTTTACTACAGGTTAGCAATGCATCTGGAATGTCTCTAGTGTTGTGGTTGTTCAAGGGCGGCGTTGGTCACTTACCATCAGGTGACACATTTGCTCGTTTGCCTTTTTTGCTCTATCTGATCTTTGAATGTGCACGCTGTGGGACAGGTGCTGAGAAAATCAGCACTGCAAGCCCCTTAGCTGGCAGCATTATGCTGAGCCTGAGCCGAGCTGTTGTTGTGTTGTTTTTCTTGTTATTCTCTTGTTCTTTCTTTGTTTTCTTTATGTGATATTGTTTTGTTTTCAAATACATGCTCGTATTGTTCCATGAGCATGGTGTTTGATATTTTTGTGGCAATTTGTGTTATAAAAACCACGATAGCTGACCTGAGTGAAGGCAAGTGCCAGTTTTATCAGAGGCCCGGCACAAGTACGAATATACGTAACAGCGTAACGTAATGTTATCGTATCGTATCGCAATCGAGAATCTCAATAATTAAATTTTAGTACCAAATACGCTCACGGGCGGGCACTGTTCCAAACGTCTTACGATTTTCTCGATAACGTTACTACTCGATTACGTTACGCAAGATTCAAATATCCGTCATTGGGCATCTGTCGTTCTTTTCCTTAAAGGTATAAGACGTTATAGAACCTTTTAAATTCTAAGAAAAGTTTAGAATGTAACAATATTTCCCCGTAGACAAATAAAGAGCAAAGATAAATGCACTAATCCTAATCCTAACTAATATTATAAACGCGAAAGTAACTCCTGTCTCTCTGTCTTTCTATCTCTCTGTCTGTCTGTTTGTTACCTCATCACGGGAAAACTGCTGCACCAATCTAGATGAAATTTGGTAACAAGATAGTTTGAATGTTCAGTAATAACATAGGCTACTTTTTATTCGGGAAAATTATGTAGTTCCCGCGGGATAGCGGCTACAAACGAGACAGGACGAGAGGCCGAAGACTGATGACCAATTAAGAAAAGAGACGTCGTGGCACCGTAATTACTAAAGGTTACTGAACTAATGCTATAGGTTTCCTCCAGTTTTTGTACAGAAAAAAGTCGTAGGTACAGGTTTACGAGAGATGTAATTTAAAGTGGCTTCACAGAGACGAGGGACGCGTAAAGTGAGTAAGCGAGTGAGTTTTTTGGGAAGAAAAAAGACTCGAAACGCTTTAGTTTTTTTAGACAAATTGTGCGGGGACTCTTGGCTAAGGCAGTAACCATTTGGGGCGCCGTTTAAGTTCCCATAAATTTGAAATGCATACTGAAGTAAACGGAACGAACTCACGTACACAGGATGCGTTTTGATGAAGCGTCAAGGGTTGAGTAAGTCTAACTGGGTTAGTCAACTTTTCTTTGCCACTCGTTGCCATGGAGATGTCTCCAGGGTCACTTATCTAAAATAAGATATTCTAAGGCACCACTCCATCAGACGTTAGAAGTTTCGACAGTTTATATGCCAATTGTTTCATGCTTCATCTCCTAAGCATGGAAATCCTGACTTTCGAGACAGTGGAGTCTTAGAAAATCATATTTTTGTTGTGTTACCTAGGGGACATCTCCATGGCAACGTGTGGCAATGAAAAGTTGATTGAGTAAACTAAACGAACACCCCTGTAAGGTTTTACTTTGAATAAAATAAACGTTCCCCAATACCACATGCCTCTGCTGGTTGGCAATTTATATGGGAGAACGATTTTTTTAAGTTATATTTTTCAAAAAAAACTTCACGGGGCGGGTGTTCACTTAGGCCTACTCAAGCCCTGGCTGAAGTCTTGTCGGTTCATTTAAAATGAATCCGGTACAAAGGGTGATTGATAGAGTCGTTTACAAAAATTGTATATGAAAAAAAAAACGCACCTGTGAAGTTTTTTATTTTATTAAATCATGCTCATTTATACCAGCATGTTTATTTACCAGGTACTCAGCTCCTGGCTGGATTATTGACGGATCATTAAAATGCACCCTGTATAATTGGAATTTAGTCATATGTTTCGGACTCTCTAAGTATACTTCTCTATAGATATGTATGTGCTTTAACTATAGTGTAACTAGCTTATGCCCCGCTGCTTTGCTTCCGTGAAATACTTCAAAATGGGCTAGTTCCTTATAAATAAATAAATAAATATCATGGGGCAATATGACACCAATTGACCTAGTTCCAAACTAGGCAAAGCCTGTACCATGGGTGCTAGACAACGAATAAACATACTTATATAGATAAATACATACTTATATACATAATTAAACATCCAAGACCCGAGAACAAACATTCGTATTCATCATACAAACATCTGCCTCGACCGAGATTTGAACCCGGGACCTCAAGCTTCATAGTCAGGGTCTCTAACCACTAGGCTATTCGGTCTCCCGCGGGAATTTCGAATTTAGTGCGCCTCTAGGCCATCTAGGATATGTATGCTAAATTTCAAGTCTCTAAGTCCAGTGGCTTAGGCTGTGCGTTGTCTGTCAGTCAGTCCTGTTTTATAGGTATAGATGATCCAAAATTTACGTCCGAGAGGTAAATTATTTATTAACGAAAGGCCCGTATCAATGTTTATGACAGACCGACGTCGAAGGGGTGTTCCCTCCAATTGGATTACTCTGCGAGATTAGCTTGCCTCTGTCAGCCTCTGATTAATTTCAAATGAGCCTCCCTAAGATATCTGAGGTAAAATCTTGGTTAAAGTGGGTATTGTGTAGTTTGATTGTTTGGGTTTGATTCGGGGACTTAGAGTGGGACAGCAGCGGCAGTAATTGACGTCCGTCCTGTTCACTCACCGTGTAAATACGCCTTTTAATTAAAACGCTACAAAAGCGGGAGTGTTGTACAATACTTTTGTTAAATATAACACATATCGACGTTACTCTGACTCAACCTCGTATATAAACTTTGACGAAATTGGAATAACCACTCTAGTCCGCGAACCTAAGGTGGTTATTCCAATTTCGTCAAAGTTTACATACGAGGTTGAGTCAAGGTACCGTCGATATGCAGAAACATCATCATTATCAACAGCCTATTTACGTCTGCTTTAGCTCTCACGCTTGCCCAGTGCGGATTGGGTACTTCACGCACTATTGAATTGCTTCACCGAAAAGCTCATAATAAATTACAAATGCAATATCGCACATAAATTCCGAAAAGGTCAGAGGTGCGAGTCTAGGTAAGTTATACTCGTCTGACATACTTAATCCGTTTACCTCAGAACAATTTACTTTGTTTAGTATCGTGGTAGTCTAGTGTGGTGTGTTCTAATGGGCTCTAATTTGTGACAGGTTTGTTATGCCTTCGGCTTCTGAAAAAACCTTAATGTACTTATAAAGTGTCTTAGTAGTAATTAGGCCTTAATTCAAATTCAAATTCAAAAACATTTAATTCAGACCATGTCCATAAAGTGTTAGTTTACAATTACCTTATCCTATGTTACTTTGATCAAAATCTAGGTTTACATAGTATTATAAACTAAGCCTCAGGATCCCATATGCACGGAATTCCAGTGTTTCCAGAAAGCGCAAGCAGGAGACTCCAGGACCGTTTTCATGAGGCTGTTGGTGCTTCCACGCACACGACGCATCAGAGAGGCAGTACGGCTTGAAACACTCGTGTTTAAAGGACCCTCATTATGTACCAGTTGCATAAACTACTATTTTATACCTAGGTACTTATTTTACGCTAACCCCCTAAAGAATGCAAAGCCGCTTACAAAATATGACGTTTCCCCTCGATTGGGTCGCCTGGTAATAACGTGATAACCGTTGGGGGGACGTTTCGGGGGCGTCGTAAATTAAATATTACCATGCCTGATGCGTCCGAACTTGTTGAGCGTCTTTTGTATTTGACTGCAGCGCGACGTGGAAGTATAAAGGTGGTGTTTTACCCGTCTGTGGCAAATACGCAAACCGCGCGAGCCAAAAAAGTGAAAAAAAAAGGTGGTGCCTCTAAGGTAGGCATGCACCTACTATACTTGTGCAAGTTTAGACAAAACCAAATATAAATACAATACAAAACACTTTATTGAACATCACCATTCTCGTAACAAGTTGTGGGAGAGCCATACTGTAGCTATTTGCTGCCCTCCTCTCGCAGAAAATCGGGATGAAGCAACAGCACCCCTGTTGCGTTTCGTTCGGTCAGTGAGAGTGCCGGAGGCCCGATTCCCCTTCCCCCTCCTTAAGGGCCGGCAACGGACTAGTGACTCTCTTGGGGTTGCTTGGTTCTCATAAGTGGCGGTGATCGCTTACCATCAGGTGACCCGCTTGCTCATTTGCCTCCCTCTTTCAATAAAACACAAAAATACAAGCGAAACGGAAAAGGGTACACGGAAAATTATCGATAGCAAAGGGAGGCCATAATTATAAAAACAAAATCATGTAGCAAAAAATATTTATGTGTAGATGGATGGATGCATTTAATTTTCTTACCATAATGTTATTAAGTTAGTTCCTATTCAAGATTTATATGTATTTACTTATTAAGTAATTATTAGTGTTAAAGTTATGTTATCACCATAACAACGCCCTGTTTACAATAAAAACATTCCCTGCAGTAATAGTATAACGAAATCATATTCACCCGAGGGTTCTGCGAAGTTTGCTCATGTATCTGAGTGAACGGAAGTTCCATTCATTCATTCATGAATAATGCCGGTCGTAGGACGGAAGTGACTTCCGCGAAACCGGTCACCGTTCGTGAGTCTGCCGCCTTATCGCGTTCGAATTTTGAAGTTCGATTTTCAATGCTTCGTTTCGGCCAGTACGTTTTGAATTTACGATTTATGGAGCTACCAGGTTTCTCTTGCGACGTTGTCGAGAATGAAAAATTTAGACTTTTTTTTATTGGATATTGAAAACATTGTAAAAGAATTTCGTTGCGTATTTTACAATAATTGGAAAAAATGCTTCAAAATTTTAAAACGATAATATTCTAAATTATTATAATTTGGCACCTTCTATGGACATTACGAAATTTTAATAGTCGACATTGGAAATTCGAGCCCTGATCATTATCGCACAGTATTCAATGAAAGTTTGAATTACGGCTGAAAATGTTCATTCGTTAAGCGAGTTTAGATAATTTTGAATTTATCACCAAAGGTAGCATTAAAATTGGTTAAATCAGATAATTTCACTGTGTTTGAACATTGATATTTCAAAGGGATAGCGAAACTGTTCATTTGAACTTGCAATTTATATTAAATAGGTATTAACGCTAAGTGTATTTCTGAACAAAAAAAAAACAAAAGTCTTGCGACTTTAGTAGTACCTATCTAGAGTTTTAATTCGACCGTTCGCCGTGGCGGTATTTACGAAGCCAATATCCTATCTTTTGGTGTTTTATTATCTAGAAATCATATTCAATGAAGCTAAACTTCAACTTGGAAAACTTGGAAATAAATGTCTCCACCGTTAATAAAATAAGAAACGAAAAAGTTTTTAAATTTAGTAAAAAACTACGCAAAAAGCAAAACCTCGCACGCAGCTCGATAAATAACGACTACGCGATACTTGCATTTCAATGTGCTAAATATAGTACATAAATGTGAGCCTGGATGCTTTATGTGCTGCATTATTCTTTTGTGTTCTTCAGGAAACCATAAAACATGGCGTCTTGTTCATGGCCACAAATCAAAAGAGGCTTACCTTCCATCAAGCACAACTTCTTATCGCCGGGAAAAACTACCGGAGATTCTATGTTGTTAAATTTAAGTTGTAGTTTTGCTTGGTTTTCTGTTGGCGAGGCGTTGGTGTTAAGTTTGTGCACCTGTCCAAAGGAGTTGTTTATACGTTTGGTTTTGGCTGTCATATCGCTGTTTGTCTTTGTATCATGTTAACACGGCAATCTTAAATTGTAATGGTCAAACCTTGGTAAAAAGGAAAGCTTTCTTGATGTTTTATTTAAATCATGGGCAGGATAAAGTTGGCTATATTTTTGCTGAGGATGGACAGGTACAATCTTCGTATCGTCAAGGCTAGAGTTAGTGAACTAGTGGCGATGACCCGCTGGTCAGATTTTTGTAAAAAAATGTCCATAAAGCGTTACTTAACTACTGTTATTTAATTTGACTTATTTGCCCTTTTGCAACATGCAAACGGAATCCCGCTTCTGTGAAAAGTAGATTTTATTATTCAGGAGCTGTAATTCTGCAAAGCGGTTTAAATGATTAATCGTTTTCCATAGTATTTAATAGTGTTACAAGATTTACGAAGGCTCTGCCCGCTAAAGATACAGCGGATATTTAATGGCTTCTTTGTTTTCATATACGAGTACACAGTCATCATAAGAAGCTGACAGCTTGTGACTCGCTCGCAGAAATAGATCCTTTTACCGAAGTACCAATAGAGTCACTATTACTGCCAACACAACTACTTAATGAAATTTAAGCAGGATGAAAAAAAAAAATATCAACATTAAACTTAATAGTTACCTACTGTTGTCGGTGGAGTGTCTTCAAATAATCTCTCCTATACGCCAACTCCTTGGCATCCTGATACGACAAGACACCAGCCTTCTCTTATCTGGTCCATGTAGCGTCGCCTAGTAGACCTCTTCCCGTCTTTCCTAAAAAAAATATTTTTTATAAATTTTTGAAAAAAGATAATATTTATCTACGAAGTTCAAAGGATAGCCGTGGTGGTTACATATCCCACCTTAACTTATATTGTTAAGTAAGCAACACCTATCGTTCATTCACCTAACAACACCTATCCTAAAATATACAAACATTTTTACTAAACAATCTACCCCGTAATTAAAACATAATTATGACAAAATACTACCTACTAGGTACCTCACAAACAAAACTATTCCTCTAATTACCAACAGAATGACAGCCTAACAACAATCCTTTCGCCGTCACAAAGACACAGATCATTATAATTTATCATACATTCGGGTTTCATTCGGAGCTCATCTGCATGCGTCGTGCGATACTTCATTAGGATATATTTTCGTTTCCCAAAAACATTAATATAAACACGAAAGTTGAGGCGCCGCACTGGGTGCTGAAACGCCGCGTTTTTATGACGCGGGAAACGCTCATTTCTGGAGTGGTATGAAACTTAAACCTATAAGGAGACTGAGGAACTATTTGCAACATCTGAATTAATTACCTATATACTTATGCTTACTCCTCTATTCATAAATAAATAATTAAGAACCTATATAAGTTGAAGTACGTGGAAATTGTTTGATTTAATTTTTTTTTTTATGAAAACCCTTGTGCATTATGGTAGTGTAATACTTTATTTTGCCATGGCATGAGACTGGGGTCGTGAGGTCAGTCTAGCTCGAGGACCAGCCACTCGGGAGAGTTGGGCGCCTTAGAAAAAAACGACCGGCCACAAACAGGACCCCTGATGGTGTTGTGGTTCAATAAAAGATTCAATGGTTCTCAAAAGTGTAATACAATTAAGTAACTCCTTACAACAATAATATTGAGGGCATTCCCCCTTTGCTCAATAACCTTAAACGAAGGTACAATGTTCGTTTTAATAGATATATTCATTAATACCTAGGAGGGTCAAACTTACCCAAGTTATATTTACGCAATGTCTTTAAAGGGTAATTGTTACCTATAATATCAGTCTTGGTTAACGATTTATTAAGTCTCAAGTCACTTAATTAACTAGTGGGTCAAAGTTACCCAAACCGTTACCACTTAGTTAGTACCTACAAATCAATTGTCACCTACGAGGTTAGCATCGGTGAACAAAAGAGGCACTTGACACTAATGAGCTCAGCACGATAAAAGGTAGGAGGCTTTCATTACCTACGTGGTCTAAGGACGACAGAAGATGACATAAATTTAGTGCACAGCGTTTAGAGGTAAGCGTTAAGAATAGAAAAGGTCAACATCACGCGCTGTCCAACGATGCGGCAGCACGGAAGCATCACGGGAGGCGTGCGCACCACCACCCGGAGAGTTCTTGGTCCGCAACCACGTCACCAGCCACAGCAGACCTCACGGAGCACCTCCATCCGTCGCAAGACCATGACTCCTCGCCGAGCCTTTACGATCCAGAGTGGCTTCACCTTCATACGGCCGTTACGGCTTCAGCAATTACTGTACATCCTACCGAGTGGGCTTAAACTTTCAGGGTAGCCTTAAACTTTCAGAGTAGCCTTAGAAGCCCTGAAATGAACAAATTAACACTTCAGTCAAAGAAAATGATAGACACGTCACCCGATCACAACCATACACCAAAGTTCAGGTTTACCTTTCGGGCACATAGATTTTACTAAGTTGGCCTTTAACCTCGGGACCGCTGAGGTACTTAAATGTTACGCTTAGACAGTGAGCAACATCTTAAGAGACGCCGTAACACCTATTGGCCTTTAGAGTCGGGACCGCTGACTGTATAGGTTCTGAAACAGAATATATTCTCTTTAGCAAGAGTGCGTGATGACTACGTAACTTTGACGACGAAGACATTTTACGCTACCAAAATTACCTTAAGAAACACGTTAACACATATTGGTCTTTAGAGTCGGGACCGCTGACTGTATACATGCTTGGGATAGCAAGACCTTAGACCTGAAACCAAGCAAAAACCCCGTTTACACATTGTTGTCACACCATTGCGATTCGACGTTCGAATACAAATATTACAACAATACTCACAATTCCTCCTTGTGCAGGAAACATAACAAATGCCTTATAGGATAATATTAGTTAATATCGACCCAACCACGGTGGTATAACTTAGAACAAAATGTACACTTCGTTGTCCAGCTAATTTCAGTAGTCACTCAAGTTACATTGTATAGTATATACTTAAGTAATATTCTATTTGGTTGGGTTATAGTTTGTCTAGAAGCTGCTCAGAGAGGTCGAGATAAGCTATGTCGCCGTAATCAAGAAGGGGGAGAAGGAGAGATTGTGCGAGAATAATCTTGATACGAAGGGGAAGGAAACTTTGCATGCGTCTGAGAGAGTGAACAGAGGCAAAAAGCCTGCGGCTGATCTCCGAGACATGAGCCGATCAGGAGAGTGTCTGATCCATAATGATACCTAAATTTTTGACAGTTGGTGAGAAAGGAATAGAAGTTCCGTCAAAAAATAATTCAGGCACCACCAGGTCAGACAGCTTGGAGATAAAGTGTGGGTTTCCAACAACAATCGCCTGCAACTTCTTGGCGTTCACCATTAACCCAAAATCAGCCGCCCAAACACTAATGGCCTCGAGGTCAACGTTAATGCGATCAATCAAGTCAGGGAAATCATCAATACCTGCTGCTCCGTATATTTGCAGATCGTCTGCGTACAGGTAGTGGGAAGAGCACAGAGCTGCCGTTATGCCATTTATAAAAATAGAGAATAGGAGAGGAGAGAGCACTGCCCCCTGGGGGACACCGGCGGTGAGACTGTTCCACTCTGAAGAAGCGTCATCTAATCTCACCCGCTGGCGCCTGCCCATGAGGTAGGACTGAAACCAGGCCAAAGCGGGATCGGAAACATTTAAAGTTTTGAGAATGCCTAGAAGAATATCAAAATCCACAGTGTTGAAAGCGCTACTGAAGTCAAGAAGTACAAGAACTGAAAGCTTCTTATCCTCGATATTGAGACGAATGTCATCAGTGACCTTGACAAGAGCAGTGACGGTGCTATGCCCGGGCCGGAAGCCGGATTGGAAAGGTTTAAAAAGATTATGGAGATTAAGATAGTGCGACAAGCGCCGACATACAAAATGTTCTATGACTTTAGAAAGAATCGGGAGAATTGAAATAACCCGATATTCGGAGAAAGTGGAAGGGTTAGAAGATTTAGAACACGGTGTAATAGCAATTGCTCAAAGTAAATTATTTTAACATTTAGGAAACTAGACGTCAATGACGTCATCGCATATTTTGCCGTCACAAAGCACCAGATATCGCTGTGAGAGAAACGTTGAAGTGACATCTCTATCTCAGTTATAAAAAGGTACTCTGTGGACCCAACGCCCTAGGGATGTGCCAACTGCATTCCGATGCGCCTCACCGGTACTTAGCACATGCCTAGTCTTCTAACGACAACCAAAACTGACATTCAATAATTACGTTCCGAATTAAGAAAACCATTTCTCAAGCTGAATTCAGGAAAGCTATAGGTGAAACTAATAACTGGACTTGCAAAAAGGAAAAATCGATAAAAACCTGCTTGCGCGCACGCGGTGTCGCGGACGCTTTAGTCAGAGTGACGTTTCGTCTGTTGGACAGTTTGAAATAAAACAACGACGGCGCGCTACTCGGTCTCTAGATTTAAGTTTCAAATACGAATGAAATACGAGTGAAAAGTGTATAAAAAGTGAACTCAGAGAAAGTGCTTACAGTACCATGCACCCAGATATATTGGCTTTGCTGTAATGCTGTAAAATTGTTTTGATAATAAATAAATAAATAAATATAAGTATACTATGGTCTAAAGGTGCCGATGAGTGCTCAAAATCATGCATTGGCTGCGCCGGTTTGGCGACGATTTTCCGTGTTAACTATGGGACGAAAAGCGACGAGGTAAGCCTCCAAATACTATGAAAAGATCTAGATAGCATCTTAGGCAAGATAATAACGGTTATTGGTAGAAGAACAACTGAACGGCAGCGCCAAAATAGGAAAAAAGTAACCCGTAACTTTTAACCGTAACCTAACGGTCAAACTTAGAACACCCCCCTTTTTCGTCGGGGATTAAAAACGCGGCGTTTTGTTCGTCGCCCGCGCTCGGATCCAGCGTGTTCATTATCATTTGTATTCAGCGGCACACCTGGAGGGCTGTCGGCTCAAGATTTATGTCCCGCGAACAAAACTCACAGCTTTTGTATGGAAATGTCCGACGGCCCCCGAGGATCTTTTTGCGTTGAAATTTGAAGATTTGCTATTATAAATTGTCTTGGAGTTGAGTTGAGGTACTTTACTTGGTGCTGTGACAAGTGTTTTTTTTAACCCTTGACGCAAAAAGAGGGGTGTTGTAGTTGTTTGACCTGTGTATCTGTGTATACGTGTGTCTGCTGTGGCATCGTAGCTCATAAACGTAAGAACGAATTTGGACGCGGCTTTTTTTAATCGTGAGCTAGTTTGATCGAAATGGTTCTTAGCTAACAATAAGTTTCATAGAAAATGTTGGGGGTATTTCAACTCTTCCGGGTTGGTTAGGCTAGATTTTTCTACATAGTCTGTATTTAATCTTGAAATTATTTCACTGTCGCTACCTTCTAGCAAGATGCACTTCTGAATTCGCAATACTTACAATACTTCTAATAATCTTAATCACCGTCAGAGTTGCCTAAGTTTTCATCTACGAGAAGAAAATTTGATGATAATAGACTGTGCGACGGAAATACTGTACTGTAATGAAATGGAAACAAATTACACACTTTTCACTTTTTCTGTTTTTAGGGATAAATATTACGTTTTACCTTGTCTCTTAAGCTGAGTTTAGACTTGCAAGAAAATCGTGCAAGTTGCTACATAGCGGCGTCCGATCGCCCACTCGAAACTCGTTCGATTTACGGCCTCGCATTCTATTGCAACTTGCACTTTTTTTTTTCTAAACACAGAAAACAACTCACCAAATCTCCCCTAATTACTCAAACAAGTGCGTTCTAATTGACGCCATTTTATAATCCGACCCTACTCGCAACCCGAAGTCGCCTGCGTGTCAAAGAAACGGGTTCATTATGGTGTCTATTCAATGCAGTCCACCTGAGGCCTCTTCAAACGTTGAAAATTCAACTTTACTTTATGTAGAGACAGTCGAATTTGCATCGGGGACAGATAAGCTGGTATTTCTTTGACGCGTAATGCAAAGATATATGTGGAGGTAGGGAAATCGCGGACAGTCGCCGCGATAAATTATGTATATCGGGGTACATAAACAAGCATTGAACGAACGTTCAGACAGCTGACGTAAAACACGTCTGTTTTGAAACGCATACATACCGATTGTCTTTGTAATTTCTTGTAGAATTACAGATCCGCATTATTGAAATTAAGAATATTAAAAACATTGGCGTTTCAGGAAATTTTGGTGAAATAAAAGAAATATTTTCAGTTTTAGTGGAAAAAAAATAGCACAACCGATCATTGAGTTATCGCGATTTTAAAGTTTGGAAAGATGTAACTTTCGTTTACTCTTTTTTTTTAAGTGGCAAAAAAGACAAGTTGCACAAATATTTGTATCTGTAACTGAGTGAGTGTAACTTATAGCCTATTGAGTGCTCTACATTTTGAGATTAAAATATCGTTTTAAAAAAAAAGCGAAAAGTGACTAGACATTGTTGTTCTTCTTGTGTACCCTTCAACTACAGATAAAGAAGACTAATCCTAAAGGATTAACAAAACTCAGCAAACGTAACAAAGCAGCTAATTATACCGGGCATAATTAATCACTAGTTTCGGTACTCGAAAATAATTTACATCCGGCGTTAAATCATAATTAATTTATAATTAACAGCGCCTTAGAAAAGCGGAATACAGCGTAATTATGACGAATTACTTGAAAGGTGCTCTGGAGAGGGTTGGAGAGCTGATATTCGGGTTTAAAGAAAACAGGTCTGGCGGAATTCTACATAAATATTTTAAAAGCGCAGCTTCTCTCTCTAGCTTACGCAGATGCGTAGATACGCAAACACTATTTTTACGAATCTGTACCCCAAAAGGAAGAACATAACCCTTATTGAATCGCTTCATTGTTTGTCTGTCGTCCTGTCAATGTCAATTTCAAGTAAAAAAAATCTATAGAATCATGAAATTTGGCACAAAACAAGAAACCCAACAGAAGTGGAAGAAAGCGGAGCCTTCGTCGATGCGTGACTTAACCGTTTTTTTTATCTGTTATACGATAGTTAAAAATGGCGGTAGAAAAAGATTGTGAATTGTGTTTGTGAGTGAGTTAAACAACGTATCCTCAGGTGATGATGGACATGACTTTTGGAGGGAAGCTTGTCTATATATTAAGATTAATCAAATTGACGAGGTATTTTGAACGAGCAGTAGAAGAAGCAACTCCGACAAGATGTCGGTTTCCGTAAGTTGTTTTCTCAATTAACGTTATTCTGAACTATTGGTTTACACATATGCCTGCTTTGGCAGCTTCTGGTGCGTCATAATATAGCTTCTAGCTTTAGTTGTTTGCGCTGTGGATTTATCTATGGATCAGTCAGCCAATCAGTCTGTCATGTATGTGTGGATCTAGAGGCTTGGAGAAAACCAGAAACGTTCCAGGTGAAATATAGTTTAATGCATTTCAAGTCCGCGCATATCTCTGAGTTGCAGTATTTATTGACTAAAAATTTCCCTATCAGTTCTTCAACTAACTTTAAAAGTGTCTGCCAGTCATAATTATAATGCTGACGTTTTAATTTAGCTATATCCATTCCATTTCCTACGTTTAACAAGTTGACTTGACTCCTGAACAAACATTGTTCCCAAGTAGGCAGTACCTACATAAGCAACACATCTACTACACTGAGATATCAGTATCAGATGTACGCTTCACTGGGTCTTGTTTGACATAAGACATGATCTTGTTTCGTAGCTATGTGCGCCCCGCGGATGCACTCGTCTGTAAAGTCATTTACCACGCGCAATTTACTTGACGGAAAATGTAAAGAAAACTGGAAACGTGATAACAGAGGCCCGAGTACGAATATTCGAAACCTGCGTCACGTAAAATCGAATAGTAAACGTTATCGAGTTTGTATGACGTTTGTAACAGTGCCCGCCCGTGAGCGTATTTGGAAATAAAATTTTGGATGAGGTGTCTCGATCTCGATACGATAACCGTAACGTTAAGCAGCATTCGAAAAGTCGTGCTCGACCCTCAGGCCCCCGTTTCATAAACGTGACAGGTGACAAATGACAACGACAGTTTACAGGTTACTGGCTTGAAAAGTTTTTGTATTACCAGACTTCATATTAACTTCGAAGTGTAGATCGAATTGTCGTTGTCATTTGTCACCTGTCACGTTTATGAAACGGGGCCCGGGAAGCGCGAGCGGCTCATATAGCTGGCACTAAGTTTAGTGTCACAATATTGGCAAGAAAAACTGAGTTCCGAGGGGCCCGTCCATACGCTATATATTCGGATAGCTATGACTAAACCGCCCAATGTTTGACACCTTTATACCAAAAGTTGTCACCAGCTTGTCGCCTTTACTTCTGTGAATTAAGATTGAAGATGCCAACTATTGAACTATTAATGAAGGTGCTAACTAATGTTATTAATAACTAACTTTCGCCCGCGGCTTTGCTCCTGTGGCGCAACTCTCTATCCCGTGGGAATTTCGAAACATCCCGCCTTATCACTTATATAAAAAAAACCTCTATGCCAAATTTCAGCTTTCTAGGTCCAGGAGTTTGGGCTGTGCGTTGATAGATCAGTCTGTCAGTCACGTGTCTGTTTTATATGTTTAGAAGAAGATGTAAGTAATTTTAAACTTTATCTATTTTAAGCACATCGGTGTTGTTTCTGAATTAATAAATACGATTATAGTCCGCAACTTTTCGATTTGCTAGTTTAGCTACGTTGCCTCGCTGATACAAAAGAGCGCATTTTCATAGAAAACTCATGGCAATTACGTCTTTTTGTGTTATGAGGGTAGGACGTGTATCGTGTACCTAGCGGTATCACGGATGTTCGCGGGTGACTGATAGCTGTAGGCAGACACTGTGCTGATGCGCGGAGCGGGAGCTCAACCGAATTTTTAAGAAAGTTTAATAATATTTGGTTTGGTTGTAATATTGCGTGATGTTAAGCGCCAGGTCCATGGACCGGGAGAAGAGCTGTCGGTAGGCCTCCAACAAGATGGAGCGACGACCTAGTAAAGATTGCGGGACCGCGGTGGATGCGGAAAGCACAAGACCGGTCTGAGAGGAGAGCCTTGGGGGAGGCCTATGTCCAGCAGTGGACGTCTTTCGGCTGACATGATGATGATGATGATGATGAAGCGCAGACCGTCAATCACGTCTTATTCATTAATGAATCAATTGATAAGAATAGAGTAATTCTTAGATCACGGAAACAAGCATAGTGTTTGCCGATGACAACATTAAAAAAAGCAACGTACTTGACGTACAGTCAGTAGCAATACTTGCTAAGCAACTGACGCGTTTACAATGATCTGCACAAGCTCGTAATGTTGCCGTACTCCGAAAACCTAAAGGGTATCCAGTTGTCCTAGAAACTTGAAATTTGATATGAAGTTAGCTTGTATAGCATAACCACTCAGAAAATTCTCAAAATCTTAAATTTTTATGTCTGTTTGTCTAGATTTCACAGAGCACGACTCTGCTAATACTAGACAACTTAAAATACTGGGGAAAAGCAGGGGGAACCCTCGTGCGCTAGTCCTACTCACACTTAGCCGGTTTTTTTATAATGTAATATCATTGTTTTGAATATTTCCGTTTCTCCATACCATAATATAGGGCTAAACACAATGATATTTTTATTAAGACCTACATAAATTGTAAAAAATGAACATGATAGTCATAAATGATCATCATCATCATCAGCCTATTTACGTCCCACTGCTGGGCAGGGCATAAATGATATGAATATGAATATTATAAGTAAAGATGCTCCATAATGCTCACAAGACAATCGAAAAACAATGTTCTCAACATTTTGACATTTGCGCGCAAGTTTTGACCTTATTTAAGAGAGATTGTGGCCATAGAGGCTACAATTTTGCCTTTTCTGGGCTTAATTTTCGGTGTGCTGATGACATATTATCCACCTCTTTTTATATGGAATATCATTGGCTAAACAGTGATCCAGCTCTCGCTCTAACGCTACAGGGGAAGCGGCGGATAGCGCCCGAATGTTCATTTATCCGAAAGTGATAAATAGGCTGCGCCACGGACCCCGAATAATGAATTTATTATAAGCAAATCTTAACCTGCTCCAGCGACTTGGGGGTACATTATATACTGTGATGTGAGGATAGTTTGTTTACACACACTTTTAGGGTTACGTTGGTTGAAGTACTCGTAGGAGTGCGAGTTTGCTAGAATGCAAAAGTGTACTAAGGAAGACTTGCACCGCCCTGGGTTAAACACATAGCGACACATAAAAATTAGGCAAATTAACCCCAGGTTAGTGCCAAAACCAAGTCGGTGCAAGCCAGTCTAAGAGTGTCATATCCCAGGTTAGAGAGCAAAGGAAGATGATTTAAGTGTTTTGTAAGACGAATAGTAAAAAAGAGTACCTGTTTTATTTTGTTTTATTTACCGACATTTGTCTTTTCCCGTGTGGGTCGTATTCATATTCATCAGGATCTAAGCTAAACTAATTTTATATGCAAATTGTTACAGACCCTTTGATCGTCGAGTCAAGCGCAAATTTTCGAACACTAATATACAAAACTCATCAAGTTCCTATACCCAAGTAAATTACCTTTCAAATACTAGCACAATGGTTTACGAAGTCGTATTATGCTTTCTAAAGCACGTACACTGCACGAGAAATATTATGCGAGTTACTACATTGCCGCCATAGATAGATCACTTATAAATCCAGATCCTACCGACTGCGCAATGTAAAGCAACTAACAGGGTATTCCTCCATGTAAATAAGGTATAATAAACTCGTTCGAACCAAAGGCCGGTGTTCCATTCTAATAATTCTCTTGAATTTCTCATTCAGCGATTTCACATTGAAATTAACGTCATTTATGTAAAGAGCCTTCATTATTGTTAGCCAATTAATATCGCTGAGATTTCAATTAAAAGTTTTTTTTTAGGGAAACGAGAACCGCTTTGTACGAATCAAAGGCATTTTTGGACGAATTTAAAAGACTTTTCACAATTAGAAATGCTTCATGTGGTCATATCTTCTACGATATGATCATAATAAAACATGTCGCTGATAATTTAATTACAATATTCTGTTGCTCCCTATTGCTACCTCGGAATTTTTTACCTTTTTCTGTTTTTGTTTTATGTTATGCTCAATAAATGTATATTATATTATGTGTAAGTAATTTACTGGAGAATGTATTGTAATTTTGAAAAAGTTTCACCTACGACACAACAGACACACAGTTACTGCACTGTACTAAGTAGGTATACTTATCAATTGAGTTTTGACTATCAATGATATTGCCCTGTATAATTTAGTAGAAAAATATTTGAAACGTAAATGTAACTAACCGTAGAGACTAACTACAGAGGAGTTTCGCCTTTGATAGCTGACTTTTTTATCGTAATAAAATAATCTCGTGATAAAAATGTTACATTTGGTATTAGTCCAGTCTACCTAGAATTTATCTAGCAAACTTTTTCTTTTGTTGAGACACGTATATAAATATTGACATAACTTAGTTAATGCAATGAAGCAAATTTTATAAAGAATAATTAAATTTTCGAGCAGGGAGCGGTCGTTGCCTCGGTCTGACTGCTCGACCCACGAAAGTTAAAATGAAAGTAAATAATATTTCAGTATTGCTGCGACGAAGCATGTTGCTGATGATGTTTTGTAATTTAGGTTAAGCGAATTGATGAAGCATGTTGCTGATGATGTTTTGTAATTTAGGTTAAGCGAATTGACGAGGCCTGTTGCTGATGATGTTTTGTAATTTAGGTTAAGCGAATTGACGAGGCTTGTTGCTGATGATGTTTTGTAATTTAGGTTAAGCGAGTTGACGAGGCTTGTTGCTGATGATGTTTTGTAATTTAGGTTAAGCGAATTGACGAAGTATGTTGCTGATGATGTTTTGTAATTTAGGTTAAGCGAATTGACGAAGCATGTTGCTGATGATGTTTTGTAATTTAGGTTAAGCGAATTGACGAGGCCTGTTGCTGATGATGTTTTGTAATTTATGTTAAGCGAATTGACGAGGCTTGTTGCTGATGATGTTTTGTAATTTAGGTTAAGCGAATTGACGAAGCATGTTGCTGATGATGTTTTGTAATTTAGGTTAAGCGAATTGACGAAGCAAGTTGCTGATGATGTTTTGTAATTTATGTTAAGCGAATTGACGAGGCTTGTTGCTGATGATGTTTTGTAATTTAGGTTAAGCGAATTGACGAAGCATGTTGCTGATGATGTTTTGTAATTTAGGTTAAGCGAATTGACGAAGCAAGTTGCTGATGATGTTTTGTAATTTAGGTTAAGCGAATTGACGAGGCTTGTTGCTGATGATGTTTTGTAATTTAGGTTAAGCGAATTGACGAGGCTTGTTGCTGATGATGTTTTGTAATTTAGGTTAAGCGAATTGACGAAGCATGTTGCTGATGATGTTTTGTAATTTAGGTTAAGCGAATTGACGAAGCAAGTTGCTGATGATGTTTTGTAATTTAGGTTAAGCGAATTGACGAGGCTTGTTGCTGATGATGTTTTGTAATTTAGGTTAAGCGAATTGACGAAGCATGTTGCTGATGATGTTTTGTAATTTAGGTTAAGCGAATTGACGAAGCATGTTGCTGATGATGTTTTGTAATTTAGGTTAATCGAATTGACGAGGCCTGTTGCTGATGACGTTTTGTAATTTAGGTTAAGTGAGTTGACGAGGCTTGTTGCTGATGATGTTTTGTAATTTAGGTTAAGCGAATTGACGAGGCTTGTTGCTGATGATGTTTTGTAATTTAGGTTAAGCGAATTGACGAGGCCTGTTGCTGATGATGTTTTGTAATTTAGGTTAAGCGAGTTGACGAGGCTTGTTGCTGATGATGTTTTGTAATTTAGGTTAAGCGAATTGACGAGGCTTGTTGCTGATGATGTTTTGTAATTTAGGTTAAGCGAATTGACGAGGCCTGTTGCTGATGATGTTTTGTAATTTAGGTTAAGCGAGTTGACGAGGCTTGTTGCTGATGATGTTTTGTAATTTAGGTTAAGCGAATTGACGAGGCCTGTTGCTGATGATGTTTTGTAATTTAGGTTAAGCGAGTTGACGAGGCTTGTTACTGATGATGTTTTGTAATTTAGGTTAAGCGAATTGACGAGGCTTGTTGCTGATGATGTTTTGTAATTTAGGTTAAGCGAATTGACGAGGCCTGTTGCTGATGATGTTTTGTAATTTAGGTTAAGCGAGTTGACGAGGCTTGTTGCTGATGATGTTTTGTAATTTAGGTTAAGCGAATTGACGAGGCTTGTTGCTGATGATGTTTTGTAATTTAGGTTAAGCGAATTGACGAAGCATGTTGCTGATGATGTTTTGTAATTTAGGTTAAGCGAATTGACGAAGCATGTTGCTGATGATGTTTTGTAATTTAGGTTAAGCGAATTGACGAAGCATGTTGCTGATGATGTTTTGTAATTTAGGTTAAGCGAATTGACGAAGCATGTTGCTGATGATGTTTTGTAATTTAGGTTAAGCGAGTTGACGAGGCTTGTTACTGATGATGTTTTGTAATTTAGGTTAAGCGAATTGACGAGGCTTGTTGCTGATGTATTTCTATGTAAATGCCTGTTACTTGACATTGTTTCAGTATTTATTCAGTACTACTTTTCTCATGGGCATTCTCGTCTTTAATATCGCTTCGGTACCTAATTCTTGTCGATGTTTTGGTACTTAGTTATCCTTTGGGCTTAAAATAAATAAATATCAAAGGACAGTTGATAATAATTGACCTTTTTACCAAACTAGGCAAAGCCTGTACAATGGGAACCAGACAACGGATAAACATACCTACTTATAATAGATAAATACATAATCAAGATCCGAGAACAAACATACGTATTCATAATCGAAATATCTACCCGACCGGCGATGGAACCAGTGACCACATGCTTTATAGTCAGGTTCTAGCCGCTAGGCTATCCGGTCGTCAAACCCTACATGTATAGTTAAAGTGAGAAAAGCTTTCCACTGTCAAAATGTTTATTACATTGTCATTAGATTGATTTTTGCCTGGCCCGTGGTAAAGGTTTTTCTACTATGTCTATAAGTACCTAATTGTATATTGTTTGAGTGAAAGAGTAAAAAGTGGTGGTAATTATTTTCAAGCCCGATTTACTCGACTATGTTCGACTGACATACGTGAGTGATCCGTTTATTTCACTATGATTGAATCTCACGGTAGTTTCATGTTAAAAGATCGATTTCATAAAAAAATATGTTTTGTGTATTTTTGTGACTTTAAATGTCTATTTGAAGGATTTACAAAAAACGTTTCATTTACTTTGCGTAAGCCTAGGAAACCTACACCTGCGAAGCAATTCAATGATGTGTGTGAAGTTCCCAATCCGCACTGGGCCCGCGTGAGAACTATAGCTCAAGCGCTCTCATTCTGAGAGGAGGCCTGTGCCCAGCAGCGGGACGTAAAAAAAGGCTGGTGATGCTGATGATGGTGAAGCCTAGGTATTTAAAGCAGGATTCTTGACGACCGGATGGCATAGTGGTTAGCGACCCTGACTATGAAGCTTGAGGTCCCGGGTTCGAATCCCGGTCGGGGCAGATGTTTGTTTGATGAATACGAATGTTTGTTCTCGGGTCTTGGATGTTTAATATGTATTTATCTATATAAGTATGTTTATCCATTGTCTAGTACCCATAGTACAGGCTTTGCCTAGTTTGGGACTAGGTCAAATGGTGTCAATTTGTCCCATGATATTTATTATTATTTATTCTAAAACCAAAGTAAAGATTTAAAGAGTTTTGTCATAGAAATGATTTCGTATCTCGTTAATAACGAGATGTTACGTGGTATTTAAAGTTAGAATCATAAACGAAAGTAATAATTTTTATAAGGTGCCATACGTGCCATAGGCATTTAGACGTAGATTTTCGTAAAAAAATATCTAATTACCTACGTAAAATTATCCAAAAATTCACATTTCGCCAAAATGTTTATCTTTGCCGCCATTCATTAGGCTAAGTACGACCTCCCCATTACATGGCTTAAACGTTATCCTTAAAATGCATGTAGCATTTAGTGGAAACCCCTCATATTTTTGCATGTAGGTATTGTAAGTACCAGTCTCTTAATTAAGGTAACGTGAGCCAATTAGGTAATCGAGTCATTAAGTGAACAGCTAATTGCTAAGCGTTAGCACGAATGGCATGTGGTTGGTATCGTTTTTAGGGTTCCGTAACTCAAAAGGAAAAAACGGAACCCTTATAGGATCACTTTGTTGTCTGTCTGTCTGTCTGTCTGTCAAAACCCTGTTTCTCTGGAACGCGTGGAGGTAGCATACTGAAATTAATATCAAATACTCAAGCCTGCAGTCCCTTGAAGCTGTGAAAAAATCAAACTTGTAAGTCAACGCAATCAAAAGATACAGTCATTAAAAAGGTTATTTCCACGCAAATTGCCATACCCCGAAAACTTAAAGGATACTTCCAGTTGTCTTAGAAACTTGAAATTTGGTATGAAGGTAGCTCTTTATAGCACAACCACTCAGAAAATTCTCAAAATCTTAATTTTTATGTCTGTCTGTAGATTTCACAGATCCATATAAGATGACCCCACACTGCGTACAATTGGCTTAGGAGCAGGGCTCTGCTAACACTGGACAATTTAAAACACTGGGGAAAAGCGTTAAAATCTTTCTACGGAACCCTCGTGCGCGAGTCGGACTCGCACTTGTCCGGTTTTTTTTTTAATGAAAACATCGTTAGTGACAAATAAAGTTAAATTGCAAATTTTTTTACATTTTTTCGTACATATTTCTTTAAAAAAAAATCCAAAACCGAATGGACAAAAAATCTGTATTATAAATTATCGAACCGAATCCGTTGAGAAATGCCCACATACGAAATAATTTTTGTTCAAGCTGAAAGTAAGACCCTTCGCTCACTTCAACTAACGTAAAGCTAAATCAATTATTGTAGTTCAAATCGACATTGAAGCAAAGTCAGTATTCAAAACCTTTCAAGTTACACCTTACCGCACTAACTTCACAAATCTCACTTATACAATAACTTATTCCTAAAAGGGATTAAGTGACTTCCCTCTCATACTTCTATAAGACCTTCTCCAAATAAATGGCTCACCTTACAACCGTAGCACCACTATGTTGTCGTTACTTCCATTTCCAACGTATTCAAAGATGAACCTAGTTTCTGAATGGAAAGAGTTTATATTTCGTGGTAACAAAATGGTACTTTACTCGTACAACATTACACCGAATTGCTACGACTTGTCAAACAATTGTTTCCTCAAGATACCAACTCGTTTTATCCCAGGAAATTATTACCGGCAAAAACAAATGAACAAAGTTCGTTCACCTCTCAGAAATTTCGTCTGTAAACGGGGGCTCAATTCAAAACACTGTCTTTTGTCTAGGAGGGGCAGGGGTTCAACTTTTAAGCATCCCACTTTGGGAAAATGACTAATTAAATGTTAGACGTTCGTCAGAAATGAATATAAGAGAAAAATCAAATGCATAATCTATTAGAATGCATAAAATACGTAATTTTATTGATATCCTCGTATTCAACATGCAAGCAAGTGAGCAAATTTTTTATCTTACACATATTATAGGTAGGTGTTTACTTTATATAATTCCAATTATAATAGTAAAAAAAGCACGAAAAAGTACCTAACATAGTGTTAATTTTGCCTATAATTTAAGTACCTATAATACATAAAGGTAGCTTCCATCTACACTACCTTGATGGATGGTGCTCCCCCACTGTGCGGCTTAAACGGTCTTTCTTGCCCAGTACGTGCAAAATTTGGAATGGACTGGCAACGCATCCCCTCCGGGGTTGTGGGTGTCTATGGGCAGTGGTGATCACTTACCATCAGGTGACCCACTTGCTCGTTTGCCTTCCTCGTCGTATATAAAAAAAAATGCTAAACCCAGTGTTGTACGCGGCGATCATCAATGAACTATAGCGCCCTGTTTGTGTTTCACGTGCTAATCACAGAACTTCGCGCGAACTGCGAGAACTTCGCTCGTTTGTGAAGCTCATGAATGTTATTAATTTTTGCAAAGGTAAAGTACGCTGTGCGGTGAGTTTTAATTTTAGATAATTTAAATTGCAGCAGCGGTTGAGATTTTGAGGCGATTTATTATTATAGAGTTGGTGAATCCGGATTGCTTAATTTTTTATCCATCATAATCATCATCAGCCTGGTTTTTCATCCCACTGCTAGGCACCGGCCTCCTCTCAGGGTCGAATATTCGTAATCGAGCCTCAGGAGTGTGCAGGTTTAGTCTAGACGTTTTCCTACGCGATAAATCACAAACGTAATTTCGCACATGCATTTCGAAAAACTTAAGGGAGCCAGGGCTTGAACCCACGACCCCTCATTTTCTTCTCCGTTCAAAATTGTTTTTCCCAAGGGCCGCTAAAAACACAAAGCCCAGAAGCGTCCAACACCAACATTAAGGCCGAAGGCGGAATAAAATTAATAAGGCCTTCACGGTCCTCAACTGCCGTCAGAAGGACCAAAACGTAATTAGGCGTAAAGCCCCGAGCACTACTTAACCCTAAAAGCTTCGCCAATGACGGGACAGAGAACATGACCACAATTTGTACGAGGCCACTTGGACATGCACGATTTAATCTGCAAAGGTTTGTTTAACTGCGGCCTTCAGAACTTCATGTACTGCCAAAATGTCAGCCTCTAGTGTCACTTTTGACAGAAGAAAACGTCTCGATCGCGTCCGCGGCTACGTCAGATGCCCTTAGTGTAATCAAAAAGCACAAAATAATGTAACGTCTCGATCGCGTTTGCGTTAAAGTGTCAAATAGTATGAGAATTGTTAAACGCGAACGCGATCGAAACGTATTTCTTGGCCTGGTCGGCGATTACACTAGGCGCTCAGAGGCCCGAGTACGAATATTCGAAACCTGCGTAACCATTATCAAGAAATAAGTATGACGTTTGGAACAGCGCCCGCCTGTGAGCGTATTTGGAACAAAAATTTAGTATGAGGTTTCTCGATTTCGAATCGAAAACGTAACGTTACGCAGGATTCGAAAACTTCGAGCTCGGTCTACTGTGGGCAAATTGGCAGTGCTTCTAGCGGCTCGTATCGACAACAAAATGTTTTCATAATATTTGACACTTAAACGCGTTTGAGACGTATTTTAACCGTCGATTAAAAAGTCTCTAGTGTAATTTTTGACACGCGTTCGATTTTCTTATTGGAACACATTTGTCATAAAGGTACCTACTTAAATAGATGGAATTTAATATTTATCCACGAAAGAGAAAAGTTACGAAACAAAGTGAAAAAGGTAAATGGATAAACAATCTAACAATCATTTTCTTTCAGACTTATAAATAAGCAGTACAAAAAAATGTCTTGTCAAAATTCTATAACAATTACGTAGGTACTTTATGAGCATTCGTAAAATGGAATAACAAAAAGTCATGAAAATGGCAACGATGTCGACAGATTCTAAGACTCCAAACTCCCAGACAAAAAGAGAGAGTGATAAACACCTCGTACTTATTTTCTCCGCCCGTTTTATCCAGGATTCAAAGAGTATCATTACGTCATATGCTCTGAAGTTGCTCATAACAGCTCTCAGACACCAAACATGTCCCGCAATTTGCACGTAGAGCGCTCTCGGCTACACTCGAGACACTTATGCGCGATTAAACTCCGGAGCATCTTTAAAAGTTTGAGTGTCATTGGAAGAGTTTTCTGGAACTCGCTCGTCTTTTGTTCGTGGTAGAACCGAGTGTTTTTCGCTGCATGGAAAAGGAAACAAGTACCTAATTATCTTCAAAGATTGTTTGGTTACTTGAAATCCGTTCACATAGTATTAAAGAAAGCTCTTTATTTAGTTAATAATAATAATGATTACCGTGGTACGATTTACACCAATTGACCCAGTCCCAAACTAGGCAAAGCCTGTACAACATACTTATACATTATATATACATATTAAGCATCCGAGACCCGAGAGCAAACATTCGTATTCATCATACAAACACCGGGGATTCGACCGGGGATCGAACCCGGGATCTCGTCAGGCAATCTCCGTCCGTGTATTCGTTTAGGGAAAACTTGAAGAAGATGTGGCTGACACCATGTCCTTCAATATTTACGAATTATTTTTTATTAACTGTGTCTGTATTTAGTATTATGTATTGTATGTATGTATATGTATTATGGTTTTTGTATGAGTTTATGTATTGTATTATTATTTATTCGCCTTCACTATTTGTTGACGCACTCTTTGTCGGTCCCTTAAACTAACTTCTCCTCTCTACCGCTTAAAGGTTGACTGGTAGATATCCCTTATAGGGATAGGTCCGCCTTTGTACTGTATCTTACTGTTGGTAACCTGTATTTATTTCTAAATTTTCTGTACAGTAAAGCGTTTACTTACTTACTTACTCAAGCTTCGTAATCAGGGTCCCAGCTGCAAGATATAAATATTCACATTTTGCGACGGCTATCCTGCCGTGTGGAAAGCGAGAATTTTATTTTTTTACAGTAAAATCAGAAACTACCATCAAAGCCCTACATTTTACGCATTCCATTTCGATATGTGCTTGGATAAACACAAATAAGGCCAGACCCAAGACCCAATAAACATTTAGCTCCGTCGTAGAATAATTCTGGACCCCAGACCCTGTGTTAGAATAATTCTGGAACCTAGGGTGACCCTACTATAATATTGTTTGGGATCGCCTCAGAAAGATACCTTTTATCTGTGAGTTAGCCTCTTGGTTAATACGTTTAATGCAAGTTTGTTTATAATGTAGATGTGTGGTCCGTAGGAGAAGCGAATAACTACAACTTACAGCTATGAAAAGTATGATGAACCGAATTTAATGAAACTCTGCTAAGAACTATTTAAAAAAACCTCATTCAATATGACATCTGGAGACACTTTGGGATTGACAGACAGATGCACAAGTCCATTCATCCAACTTGTACCCTCTGATCAAGGGGTTAAAAATTAAAATTACTTAACCAATCAGTAATTTTACTCCCTTAAAACTATTTTAAGGTAGGCAAATGCTAAGACGAATCAAGCCTGAGAAAGAAATTCTTACTGCCATGAAGTTCCTTTTTAAAAATATTAAGCACTGTTTTTTATAAGATTTCAGTCCGTTAAAATAATAACGATTTGTCTATGAAACTTTTAGTTCAATATTATTTGGTTCCTGCCATAGACCTCACATCATCCTCTACGAGAGATAAGAATTCCATTTTGAAATAGTAAAACCCAGAAGAATAAGGTATTTTTACGCAACTATTGAAAGAAATCTTTTAGAAGAGTTCCTAGGAGTGTATCCGGAATCCTGTACCCGGGCGCTCTTTAACGATCGGAGAAGGGAAATACTTAGCACACAGAAAAATAACAGTAAAAAATTAAAAAAACAGAAGATCTGTTTATTTTATCGTGCTGACGGCGAACGGTTAGCGCGAAACAGCTGAGTTTCCGCTGTGTCGCGTCATTTGCGCGCGATCCGCGGGCTGTGTGTGGAGAGGGCATAATACAAGATATCCTATCACTCCACTTATTTTTTACCCGACTGCGCTACGCGCGTTACTTTACTTCGTTTACTACGTTTGTTACTTTGCGGCACTCTAATGCCCGTTTTCACCAACGACTCCTAAAATTGAAGGGATCCCTTAGCTCTTTTAGGGGACACCTAAGATCAATTTACGTTTCACCAACGCTTAAGTAACACCTAACTGCTTAGGGGGTCCCGTAAGTTTAGGGGGTCGAATATTGACCCCTAGCGCTAAGTGACAGTTCGCGCAGTCGCAGATGAGTTTTAATTTTTATAGGTTATCGTGCATTTGTTATGCAATAATTAACTTGATTGATAATATTTATATAAAATGGAAGGCTATTTAAATGATTTTGTGGAGTTTGGAAGCTGTTGAATAAATAGATTTAATGTTCACATCAAAGTTATTTAGATCAGACTGAAGATCAGATGATTTATCAAAGTATGATAGGTACTAAAGATTTTTCATAAGATATACCTACTCGTAGAATGTCGAAAGAAAACGTGCTTTTCATACTTGAAAAAATTTTACATTAGAGGTATTTGGAATATAAGAATAACCCAAAACAGAAGAAGAATAGTTCTGTATAAAGGAAGGCCTCATCACAGTTGGACGAATGCCTAATACTAATTATCCATCATCAGTCTATTCTTGACCCTCAGAATACAAAACAAACCAGAAGCCGCGTTCAATCATAACGCCGCGCACTGTGTCAATTTATTATTGATTTCGCTATCGGTTTACACTTAAAATAATAATCCTTTTCTGTTTTTTTATAAACCCAACGGCATTTCTGCATGTAGGAACCACATGAGAAGCGATTAATTAACATGCGCGCTCGCGGGTTCTGGTCTGTTCTGTATTCAAAGAAATCGAATAACACAATACTTTGAAAATATGTACAGTTCATTAATAAATTATCAGATAACTAATCATTCCAGTTTCAGTCAATGAATGCTCGCTAATAAACTACAATCATCGCAGCGAAAGTTCGAAAAAAAATTGATAGTTATAAACTGTTCTGATTTTTCTGCAGCCTAGTCAACATTTAAAAATAAGAAATAAGACGTCAATTTAGTATTAATTATATATCTATATAGTTTTTCTACGTTTTTATAATGTTGGCTTAATTTTTTACAGACGATTTTGAAGTTATTTCTCTTTAAAAAAATTATCGATACAAAACCGGTTTTAGAAATCACTATAGCTAAAACAAACCGTCACTTAGTTAAGTAACCCCTATTAAGGCGTTACCTAAGAAGGTGAAAACGAAATTAGGTTAGGGAGAGATATAAGGGGCCACTTAGGATAGGGGTCCCCTGACTAGGTGATGACTTAAGTGTCGTTGGTGAAAACGGGCATAAGAGACCTAACGTGTGGTCCGATTTTAATGATTCTAACGTCAATCGATTTGTGTTAACCTTCACCTTGCCACCACCAAACTTATCATATTGAATGAGTAAAGTACTTAAAAACGACCTAGTTTTTCTTTTTCGAGTTGATTGATTTTGCAATCGGATTTTTCGTTTTTTAAATCATCATCATGTTAGCCGAAAGACATCACTGCTGGACATATGTAGGCCTCCCCCAAAGCTCTTCATTCGAGAATCTTCTGAACCCATTGGCCATCGGTCCGGCGAGCAATGTGACCCGCCCACTGCCACTTAAGATTCGCAGTTCTTCGAGCTATGCCGGTAACCTTAGTTCTACTGCGGATATCATCATTTCTGATTCTATCCCGCAGAGAAACCTCGAGCAAATAGCCCTATCCATCGCTTTTTCAAATAATTTTGTTTTCTCAATTTTAAACTCGACTGGCGACTGTGTACTGCGCACGGAGGGAAATACGTAGGTAATAACGCCCGCCTTCCCGGATAGCTCCAATTGTGTGGTTATATTCGTATTCCACTCTCGAGAACGCCCGGGTGTTTATAATGCGACGAATCTCTGTTAGGCCTGTTCCGAAGGCTTTCCCAAGTATTACTGGTAGCCTCTGGAGCTAAACAGTTTATCAGAAAAAATAGGCTTAAAAAAATTTGCTGGCATTAATTCAAAATTCAACAAAATTCAAAATTCAAATTCAAAATTTTATTCAGCAAATAGGCAGTTGAATGCTCTTTACACGTTATTTTTTTTTAGTCTACCAGCGCTTTCGGAAATACCATGATTGCCAAGAAGAATGCGTCGCAAGAAACTTGGCACAAAGTATTTTTTTCTAAAAACAAGTTACATCAGATCTTACAATACGTAACCACAGATAAATTACACAAAGAAAGCTCACTCTATCATTAAAAAAAAAATGTGTTCGCCATCTTGGATTTGAAAATGGATGCCATTTTCAGAATCCGCGCCCCTGAAAACATAGAAAATGACACCCAAATCGATTTTAAACAAAAAAATGTGTCCGCCATCTTGGATTTGAAAACGGGTGTCATTTTCGTAATCAGCATCCCGAAAAACTAAAAAATGACACCCATATCGATTTTCAACAAAAAAAATGTGTCCGCCATCTTGGATTTGAAAATGGATGCCATTTTCAGAATCTGCACCCCTGAAAACTAGAAAATGACACCCATGTCTATTTTCAACAAAAAAATGTGTCCGCCATCTTGGATTTGAAAATGGATGTCATTTTCATAATGAGCATCCCTGAAAACATAGAAAATGACACCCATATCGATTTTCAACAAAAAAATATGTCCGCCATCTTGGATTTGAAAATGAATGTCATTTTCAGAATCCGCGCCCCTGAAAATATAGAAAATGACACCCATATCGATTTTCAACAAAAAAATATGTCCGCCATCTTGGATTTGAAAATGGGTGTCATTTTCGTAATTAACATCCCCGGAAAACTAGAAAATGACACCCATATCTTATAATAAAATAAAAACGGATCACTCACGTATATAAGTCGAGCTTAGCCCGACATGTTTCGGACTAATTCGTAGTCCTTCCTCTGGGAGCGCATGACCCAGCGGCGGCGAGACGCACATTGCGTGCCGCGGCTCAGCTCGCGCGACTACTAACCCCATAGGAAGGACTACGAATTAGTCCGAAACAAGTCGGGCTAAACTCGACTTATATACGTGAGTGATCCGATTTTATTTATGATTATGATTGAGTCTCATGGTAGTTTCATGTTAAAAGACCCATATCTTACTTAAAAAAACCGACGAATTGAGAACCTCCCCCTTTTTGAAGTCGATTAATAGAAACTTTAAGTAGGTAAGTACATAATACTTACCTATATAAGTACGGAAAGATTAAAATATAAATTGATACTTTATAAACACTGGGGAAAAGCGGTAAAATCGTTATACGGAACCCTCGTGCTTGAGTCCGACTCGCACTTGTCCGGTTTTTAATGTCATACCCGATTACCCGTCTAACTAACATGCAGCTAATTTGCGTTTCTGTCATAGACAAGCATGTCAACATAGTAGATTGAGGTTAGCTGTCACTGCCAGTGGTCAAGAAGTCACTCGGTGATCTCGTTTACTTGTGGGTGGGGGCATTCGTATTCGATATCATAGGCATGAGAATTTTAGTCACCGATGAGATTCAAAAATACGTACGAACTTTTTAGAAATCACTGAATTTAGTCACCGGGTGAGATTTAAAAATCTACCCCCTTTTCAAAATCTCTCCATTTGTAGGCCACTTTCTTTAATAAGTTAAGGAAACCATAGGTGTTTCTGCCACAAAGAACACTGGCCTATCAATATCGTTGGGTTCCGTCAAACGACTGTTCCCTTAGTGCATAATGTATATGGGATCCTTATTAGTCCTCCCCTGGAAAGGAATAAAATAAAACTGCGGCCTTATTCCGGGATTGGCTTTTTAAAATTGGTATCAGAGGCCAGAATACGAGCTTTCGAATCCTGGGGAACTTTAACGTTATCGTATCGAAATCGAGAAAGTTCATACAAAATTTTAGTTTCAGAGGGTCGAGCACGACTTTACGAAAGCTGCGTAACGTTACGGTTATCGTATCGAGATCGAGAAACCTCATACTAAATTTTAGTTCCAAATACGCTCACGGGCGGGCGCTGTTCCAAACGTCATACAAACTCGACAACGCTTACTATTCGATTTTACGTGACGCAGCATTCGTAAAGTCGTGCTCGACCCTCTGATACGCTCACGCTCATACGCGGGCGCTGTTCCAAAAGTCATACAAATTTCTGGATAAAGTTACTACTCGATTATGTTACGCAGGATTCGAGTATTCATGCTTGGGCCTCTGACTAGCAACGTATATTTATTAAAATAACTTAACCAAATTAAAAGAGTTCAAAAACACCCTATATTGTCAAAGTTCAATAACGGAAACGGCTAAACCGATTATTATGAAACTTAGCTAATAACCACCACTAGAAAATCTATTTTTTAACCCCCGACGAAAAAGAGGGGTGTTATAAGTTTGACCTGTGTATCTGTCTGTGGCATCGTAACTCTCAAACGGATGGACCGATTTTGATGCGGTTTCTTCTAATCGAAAGCTAGTTTAATCGAGATAGTTCTTAGCTAAGGTTCAATAAAATCGGTTCACCCGTTTTTGAAATATTGAACTTCGAAATGACGATGTCGGGGGGTTTTTCAACTTTTCTAAGTTGGTTAGGTAATTAATAAATAAAAAAAGAACCGTATCCAAAACAAACAAAATACTTATTTAACGTTTCATGATAAAATAAAAATAATCGATTTATTGATTATTTTTGTTTCTATTTTTATGAAACATTCATAGAATGAAATTCAACATACAATGACTATGCAAAGAAAAATCCGTTAAGCAGCTGGACTTGAACCAGCAACCTCGGTACGGATTACCGAGGTTGCTGGTTCAAGTCCAGCTGCTTAACGGATTTTTTTTTGCATAGTCATTGTATGTTGAATTTCATGATAAAACTAAAAGTCTATCACGATCAATTGCATTGGACAATGTGACATATGAATGTGTCAAAGCACCAAAACAACCGTGCCAACTACCAGTTACACTTCAAACAAAATGCCGATGGCCTCGTAGAGTGCCGAAACGCGTTAGCGTTTAGTGTAGTGGTGGTGGTGATAGTTGGGTCTATGTGGCATGTGTTGATTCGTATAGCAGAGGTCGAGCACGACTACGAATGTTGCGTAACGTAAAATCGAATAGTAAACGTTGTCGAGTTTGTATGACGTTTGGAACAGCGCCCGCCCGTGAGCGTATTTGGAACTAAAGTTTAGTATGAGGTTTCTCGATCTCGATACGATAACCGTAAAGTTACGCAGCATTCGTAAAGTCGTGCTCGACCCTCTGTGGAGGCAGAGGCGTTGTACGGAAACATACATTTTACCATCATACAAGTATCATGATAATGTGTGAAAATCGCGAAAGTTTAAATCAATGCGAAACATACATTTGCCGCACAGACAACTATTTTTCACGTGTGGTCGCGGGTGAGCAAATAAATACATTTAATATTGGACCACCGCAAAGTAACGCCTGATTCAATAAATTATTCAAATCAAAGCACTTCCAGTGGTCAGTTTGACAAAAAATTTGGTATTGTCGTTGTAAGGGGAGGAACACTGCTCGTCATAGAGCACAGACTATTTTTCACGTGTTTTGATTTGAAATGTGAAATTGACAACCTGTTAAGTACATACGAACTCTGCAGGTTAAAAATAAAAGCTTGTAAAAGAAAATAGAGAACGTGTTACAGAATCAGGCGCCGCCGTCCTTTTCATGGTTCCACGGGCCCCTCTAATTGGTCCCATTGAGCCCACGGGCCACGTGACCCCGTATATCTCTATTTACTTAATACTCGCTTCGAGTTGCGGTAAATAAGGCGGAAACTTGTTGTACGTTAAGATGTTTGTACAATGTAAGCTGGCTCTCGGATGAAGAGCTAACTTACGAGATAGTGGTATGGTAGGTAGGTACGTAAAATACTTCGTAGTAGTAACTTCCTACCCCGTCCTCTCCCACATAGTATGTAGGTGTGTAATTTTTTTTTAATGCTTAAAAAAACAGATTTTGCTTTGAGCTATGTATTGGATTTCTATTTTATTCCGATCTCAAAAAAATCATGTACTTAATAAAATTAAAACAATTATTCGTGGTAGACGACGAGTAAAAAAGCTAACATACTAGAAATAATTGACACCTCTAGCAGGGTTAAGACTTTGTCCAATTGTAATCCAATTATAGACCATTATTATATAGGCTTAACTTGACCGAATCATTAATTCTAAGTTAACCGAAACTTACTTTGTCTAAGAATGAATAAATAAAAGTATAAGCCAGTTAGGCAAAATACTTGGACAATACAGGCCGACTTAGCAGACACTTGATTAAAGGCAAACTAGTAAACAACTTGCTCAACGTCTCTTTGTGTAGTTAAGCGTACGTTCCGAACAAATACTTTGCTTTGTCAATTCCTGAGAACTTATGCATAAACAAGTTTTGCAAGGAAATGAAGGCGCGTCTTGTTTATTTCATGTTTATTTAGCATCTGGTTTGTGTATTTTAAAGTGTAGTTGTATACTGTATACTGGATCTCTCTATTATCAAACCTGATCACAAAATTTTATGAAGATCGGGTTGTTTTTGAACATTTTTTTTTTAGAAAAAACAAAAAAGATGAATCGATAAAAAAACTTATTTTGAACCTGTTGAGAAATGTGACCTGTGCCTTAGGCACGACTTGTCGAATCCTGCGTTACGTTACGGTTATCGTATCGAGATCGAGAAATCTCATACTAAATTTTAGTTCCAAATACGCTCACGGGCGGGCGCTGTTCCAAACGTCATACAAACTCGTTATAGTTTACTATTCGATTTTACGTGACGCAGGATTCGACAAGTCGTGCTTAGGGCACTGTACAGGACAGCGGACAGCGGACAGCGGGACAGCCGGAAGGCCAACGGACATACGAAATAAATTATGTCCAAGCTGCAACTGAGACGCTTCGATCACATCGTTCGCTCTGTCAATTATACCTACTCGAGTAAATAGAAGTCTAATGTATAATGGCTGAAAAGCCAATTTGAAAGGATTTAACTATTGTGTTAGTTAGTTAATTGAAGGACTCAGGTGAATGAAATAGTTTTTGGCACAGACATTTTCTACCTTAACCCATTATAATTGAATAGGTAATAATAATAAAACATTATGTAAAAAAGAAAAAACGTTTTTGAGAAAACCGGAAGTCCAGTCAAACATTATTTAATACAACTATTAAAATACGACTACTAATACACAGAACAAATTAGGTCGGTACGCTCTTTTTTCGGTAGCTACTCAAATTTCACATTCAACAAATTTCTAAATAAATATTAATTCACTACAGCCAAATTTCTAAATACTGGCACAAGAATACATAGAAAACCAGAAAAAGATAGCTAACTCTCGTTACGTTAACGTATTGAAAATGTTGCGGTCCGGTAAAAGTGGGTTATTTATAGCAAAATAAACCTCGTGAGAAAATAAAAGCATCTTACACTTATAGGTGACTTGGCGATTGCATAAATAGCGAAAATGCAACAGTAAGTAAAATAAAGCAGCTGCAATGGCGCTAAATAACGATTTGGACTGTTAGAAAGAAATAGTGTTATAGGATTAGTAGAAATAGAGCTTAGAGAATAGAGATTTTCTTCTGAACCTCGCACGAGGATAAAGTTAATAGGTTAGTTAATAGGGGTATTCGGTTTTCAGGGGAGTAGAAATGTCGATCAAAAGTAAGCAAGCTGCCGTAACAAGTTCTAATCAAGATGTTCACAATTTGTGCAAAGCATTTCGAATGATATAATTTTTAGGGTTCCGTACCTAAAAAGGAAAAATCGGAACCCTTATAGGATCACTTTGTTGTCCGTCTGTCTGTCTGTCTGTCTGTTTATCTGTCTGTCAAGACCCTTTTTCTCTGGAACGCGTGGAGGTAGCATGCTGAAATTAATACTAAATACTCAAGCCTGCGGTCCCTTGAAGCTGTGAAAAAACCAACCTTCTAAGTCAACGCAATCAAAAGATACAGTAATTAAAAAGGCTATTTTCATACAAATTGCCGATTTCCAAAAACCTAAAGGGTACTTCTAGATCTCCTAGAAACTTGAAATTTGGTATGAAGGTAGCTCTTATAGTACAACCACTCCGAAAAGTCTCAAAATCTTAAATTTTTATGTCTGTCTGTAGATTTCGCTGACTAATATAAGTTGACCCCACACTGCGTACATTTTGCTTAGAAGCAGGGCTCTGCTTACACTGGACTTCTTAAAACACTGGGGAAAAGCGTTAAAATCTTTCTACGGAAGCGTTAAAATCTTTCTGCGCGACTCCGACTCGCACTTGGCTGGTTTTTTTGTTATCTCGTCATTTTGCTGAAAACTATTTACTGCTTAATGTCACTTGTTATCTATTATTAGCATAGTACTACTAAAAATAACATAAATCTATACCTATAAAACAGTACCGTGACTGACTGACTGACAGACAACGCACAGCTCAAACCACTGGACCTAGAGACTTGAAATTTGGCACATATACCTTTATTGTCCTAAAAGTACACTAAGGAGGGATTTTTCAAAATTCTCACAGGATAGGGAACCAGCCCATTTTGTAATATTTCACGGGGCAAAGCCGCGGGGCATAAGCGGTACCTAATATAAATATTGAGAAGCCAAAATAATGTTCTGAAGCGCCCCAAAAAATCTGCCAAAATGCTCCAGTAATTTGTAACAAAACGTTTACCTACTCCAGTAGCCACGCTTCGACGGGTTACTCGATAATGATAAATAACCCAAACTTATAACAAGATAAGTTTGGCTCTGAAAAGAACCTTCAGATTCGGTGCTTACTCGCGTAAATTAATTAGGGAAAACCTATAAAAAGGATCCCGGGGAATCATTGGTACAAATTACCCTCACTCCCCGCAACGTGGCCTGATGGTAAATGTTCACACTCGTCCATAGACAGAACACTAGATGGATTGCAGAAGCATTTCCAACTTAGAGAGAGCTAAGATGAAAATGCCTCTCGTGCCCGTTATTTCTCTGGCTATCTTACTCTCCATACTGGAACAATTGCAGGCAAGCAGCAGTTCAGCAGCAGGATCAGCATGTGTGAAGGTGGTAGCGATCCGGACGGACTTTACTTCAAGGTACTAGCATCCGCAAAAATCCTTGACAGCGAATCGCTATGTCAATCATTCAACGCAGCAAACGTGCGTTCTAGGTATCTGAAGATGGATTATTCCTTATTCTGTACTTGAATTTGAGACAAGTAATCTTTGGTCTGATCGAATCTCCGAAAACCTGGAGATGAGCATTGGCACAGCAATCCAGCAGAAGACCGGAGCGAGTGGAAGAAGGCTGTTGCTGGCATTTGACGGGGTCACGATCCTCAGCATTGGGGGCCCGACTGAGGAGGAGGAGTCTTTAGTATCGTATGAATGTCTTGGGTTGTATGATACAAATCATATCGTATGAAAGCGGTTTGACGAAAGGGATCTCCATGTCTCGCACAGGCGTATCTATCTTGCTCATGCGTAGTTCCGGACTAAGGTATTATTCATTATTCATTAATATGGACCTTCACAAAGCAAAATCTGATTCAATAAATCATTGCTTGTTTGTTTCGGGTCCAGTTAGAGCTTTTCCATTATCGGGATTTTTCTGTCTGTTCGTTCGATGAAGCCCGTTAGCCGTCGACTGAAAATGTCGCCTAAATGTGGTTATTGTTTTATTCGGAGGGAATGTGTTGAAAAGTGGGGTGTAACTTCTTTTCAGCGTATTTGTGCACGTTGAAGTAATAATTCATAAACTGAATACTTAAATTTACATTTAAAAACCAAATTAACATTTACAATAGTTACCTAGGAATCTTGTACTAATTCACGCTGCATTGTAAAAGATGGAGATGGAGCGATGACCTAGTAAAGATTGCGGAACCGCGATGGATGCGGAAAGCACAAGACCGGTCTGAGTGGAGAGCCTTGGGGGAAGCCTAATTATGTCTAGCAGTGGATGTCTTTCGGCTGACATGATGATGATGACGATGACTGTAAAAAAATATCTAAGTAAGCGAGGTAAACGTTCCAATGATAGACACGTTAATTCCAATAATTGACATACTGCCTGTCACCTTTATTGCTACGTATTAAGATTGAAAGTGTTGGAATAGTATCGAGCATAGGGACCTTACCTATATAAACACAACGAGCGCGTAAAACCGCGTTCCCTCACCAAGTAAAGAAGCAAAACAGATTTGTCCACGAAAACCTAACCATCCTTCCACTAATTCAAGTGACCTCAATACGTTGTTAGAACACAATAATTAGGACCCTAAGCTGATTGATTGGCCTCGGTTATAACAGAAAAAAAAAGTTACCAAGAACCCTTCCCCCCTGATTAGCGAGCCGAACTCCGACCGGAAAAAGAAGTTGCTCCCAATAATGAAGCTCTTGTTTGCTCTCAACAAAAACAACGTCAATTAACCGTGAGAGTTGGAACTTCTTTTTTACATTGTTGGAAATTTAAGACAGCGAAACTTCTCCGGGAAATTTCGGCATCCTCGTCGTTAAAAAGAAAAGTAATTGGACGTTGCGAAATAACGTTTTGAGTGATGAGATGGCGTCAATGGAGGCATCCATTTCTGGTTGAATTATGACGCGTGTAGGCGCTGGCAAAATTTCTACAGTATCGTGTTACTTTTGGGGTGCCTTGCAAACGGCGTGGGCGATGTTTTGAGACGACTATATTTCAAGTCTTACAAGCTTCGACAGGCTAATGAGAAAGGTTAAATTTAGGAGACACCTACAAAAAAACTGGAGGATGCCCGGAGATTTGGTTCCTGCTTGTATAAGAACCGAATGACGGTAGTTAGGCCAGTGGAAAAACCTAGGTAGCTCTTGATTCTCTTTGATATTCCTAATAGATGATACCCTAAGAAATCTAAATTTAACACAGAAATAAAACGATAGCTGACATGATGTGTGCTCTGAATGCTTGAGATTCTGCGAGATGCTGGATGTTAGGCAATCTAGTATTTATAAGTGACGTTTCTGTCTTTAAATAACTAGTTTATGAATATATAATTTCTCGGTGCTTTGGTTTATAACTGTAATGCCGTGTAAATTTATTTACAATAAATAAATAAACAAATAATAAATAAATAGATTGACAAACTGACCAGCAATTGAATCTTTGTCATCTAGTAGTAAGCTACACCTATAAGTAGGTCGAACCCTTATTTCACCAACTTTACAATTGTCAGTTTGCAATGATAATTCGTTATACACTTCTTTGCCAATATGAAGGGCGCTAAAACAAAAGCTTTTCAAGTCAGCAACTGACACCGAATTGTCATTGAAAACTGACGTAACGTGATTGTAACGTTGGTGAAATAGGGACCGTTAAGGACACTGAATCATAATCCGTGGACCCTTACCTATATCTAAAACATCAGCACAGTAAAATAACACTTCGATAAAGAAAGTGCTCATAAAATGAATTATATATCGCCTTTTTAGTACTTCATACCGCTTGATGAAGCTCGCACCGTCTTAAGAATCGGCATCCCCTTAGGATTCAATTATTTATTTTATTTCCCTACTACCTTTTTATGGCTCGCGTAAAAGAGCGCGACTGTTGAATCCTGCCGTGGAAGTACAAAGTTATTGGACTTGATACTGAAATGCTCCTTTTACTGCCCGAGTTATACAATAACGGGTTTATAACAGGTGTTACCTTTAATTCGTTTGAGGTGTGTAATTTGGGTTAACATGAAACTATCGTGAGACTTAACCATAGTGAAATAAACGGGTCGCTCACGTATACAAGTCGAGCTTAGCCCGACATAAATTTCGGATTAATTCGTGGTTTTTAGGGTTCCGTACCTCAAAAGGAAAAAACGGAACCCTTGTATAATCACTTTGTTGTCCGTCTGTCTGTCTGTCTGTCAAGACCCTTTTTCTCTGGAACGCGTGGAGGTAGCATGCTGAAATTAATATCAAATACTCAAGCCTGCGGTCCCCTAAAGCTGTGAAAAAATCAACCTTCCAAGTGAACGCAATTAAAAGATACAGTCATTAAGGTGGTTTTAATGCGGGAGAAAAAAAGTGTCCCAAAATATTGTGTTCCATTCCGTTACCCTTTTCTAATACACTTATATGAGAGTTACGGAATGGAAGTGGAACGGACGTACAAAAAATGTATTAACATTGTGGGACATTTTTTTTCACCCATTAAAATCAACAGTTTTTATTTTTTATTTCTTTTTATTGACAGATGGAGGCAAATGAGCAAACGGGTCACCTGATGTTAAGCGATCACCGCCACCCATGAGAACCAGCAACCCCTAGAGGGTCACTAGTCCGCTGCCGGCCTTTAAGGGAACAATACACTCTTTTCTTGAAGGCCCCAATGTCATAGTTAGTTGGGAATACAGCTGACGGGAGATGATTCCACAATTTCACTGTACGTGGCAAAAAATGCCAGTGCTCGTGATTCTAAGTAACATAAAAAAATCAAAATAAAAAAGTGGGAGTACTTTCTATAAAATGGCCCCCCTGATATTCAACACGAACATCAAATCAGCAGCCCGTTTCGTGGCTCCTGAAATTTCCACCAAAACTCACCATTACGAATGCACCCTCGGCCTAACAGCCTCTCACGGAATTAGGTGGCATTTTCAACTACTTAGGTACCCGCAATCAGCTAAAAGCACATACGTTTCCACGTTTATTTTTAACGTATTTCAGATTTATAACCTGTTTTTTAGGGTTCCATACCTCAAAAGAAAAAACAGGACCCTTATAGGATCACTTTGTTGTCCATCTGTCTGTCTGTCTGTATATCTGTATGTCAAGGCCCTTTTTCTCTGGAACGCGTGGAAGTAGCATGATGAAATTAATATCAAATGGTCAAACCTGCAGTCCCTTGAAGCTGTGAAAGAATCAAACTTCTCTACGTCAACGCAATCAAAAAATACAGTCATTAATAAGGTTGTTTCCATACAAATTGCCGTACCCAGAAAACCTAAAGGGTACTTCCAGTTGTCCTAGAAACTTGAAATTTGTTATGAATGTAGCTCTTATAGCACAACCACTCAGAAAATTCTCAAAATCCTAAATTTTTATGTCTGTCTGTAGATTTCACAGACCAATATAAGATGACCCTACACTGCATATATTTTGCTTAGGAGCAGGGCTCTGCTAACACTGGTCACCTTAAAGCACTGAGGAAAAGCGTTAAAATCTTTGTACGGAACCCACGTGAGCGAGTCCGGTATTTTTTGGGCCAAGTTAATTTTCAGTTGTGGGAGTCGATTTTTGAATCTCACTTGGTGACTAAATTCTCATCCACGGCATTAATATCACTATTTGCCAAAAGCCGTATTTTTGAATGTCATACCCGTCTACTAACGTGCAGCTAATTTTCGTTTCTGTCATAGACAAGCATGTCAACATAGTAGATTGAGGTTAGCTGTCACTGCCAGTGGTCAAGAAGTCACTCAGTGATCTCGTTTACGAGTGGGGGGGGGTATTCGTATTTGTAGGCATGAGTATTTTAGTCACCGGTAATTTTTTAGAAATCAGTGAATTTAGTCACCGGGTGAGATTCAAAAATCGACCCCCAGGTGTTTTAATTACGCTAAGTCAGTTGATATTGTGAAGTAAATATGGAAAATTTGGTCGGAATATTTATATATCGGATTTTTAACATAATTATACCCGTCAGATTGAATCATATTAAAATAAACGGATCACTCAGGTATTTTCAGTCAAGCATAGCCATGTTTGCGTTTCGCTACCGTCGAAGCGTATGCTCCCAGAGGAAAGACTACAGATTTGTCCGAAACATGTCGGGCTGAAACATACACGATTGACATACGTGAGTGATCCGTTTATTTTCCTATATAGGGTGTAGGGATATTGAATGGACTGAACAAAAATAAATACTTAAACAGAAACATTAATTACTCCATAATTTTTAATCAAAAATTTATTTGGTCAGTAAAACTTTAACTTCTAAAGATTTTTTTTTGTTGAAAGTGACCTCAACTTGAAACATTAAAAATATACTGTAGTCACAATGAGAGTTCTCAATTAACGGTGGCTACTCTAAATGACAGTCATTTTATGAACTAAAAAACAATTACTTTGCTCACCCGCGACCACTAATGACAAATAGTTATATCTGTGCGGCAAATGTATGTTTCCATGCAACACCTCCGCCTCCACTGCTACACGAATCAACACATGCCACACAGATCCAACTATCACCACCACCACTATACTAAACGCTGACGCGTTTCGGCACTCTCCACGAGGCCATTTACGAAGCACAACAACAACCGCTCAACATGCCACCACTTCCACTACTGACATATGTAAACCATGTACTCAACTTAGTTAATGACAATACCAACGTACCCACTAATATTTTATAAATTCCAAACTACCCTTTTATGGAAGTCCTAAACTACCCTTTTTTAAAAAATGAATTCCAAACTACCCTTTTTATTTTTATTTTTAATTTACGCCAGGTACCCCGTTATTTTTAACCGAGTACGGTATGACACATTATTAAAATTAGAACCAAGTCGTAACAAAGGCGAAGAAACCAAATTAACTAGTTCATTAATAATAGACCCCATGTTGTTGTACCTAATTATTTCCAATTGTTCTAAAACCGATAGCCGCAAACCCTTATCACAATAATGTAAAATTACGTACGTATCTGGGTAAATGGCCTCGTGGAGAGTGCCGAAACGCGTCAGCGTTTAGTATAGTGGTGGTGGTGATAGTTGGGTCTGTGTGGCATGTGTTGATTCGTGTAGCAGTGGAGGCGGAGGTGTTGCATGGAAACATACATTTGCCGCACAGATATAACTATTTGTCATTAGTGGTCGCGGGTGAGCAAAGTAATTGTTTTTTAGTTCATAAATATGGACCTCCGCAAAGTAACGCCTGATTCAATAAATTATTTGACAGTCATTTTCTTAACAAATACGACTCTACCGCATAGACGGTGGCACTGCTATTAAATATTTGTATTTAATTTTAAAGTACAGGCTCCCCCTCACCCCTTCACAATCTCACTAATTTATTAAGAAGCCCTTCATAAATTCGACCGTAAAAATACCCAGCATTCGAATTTCGAAAATTTTGAACTCCACCAATGTAGGTATAACCACATAACGTCGCTGTCTTCACATAGAACACAATCAAATTTAAATTTGTAGCCTTTTGAAGGTGGCCAGCATTGATTTAGGGATGTGCCTACTCCTTGGTCCTTTAATCCTCCCTCTGACCGTTATCGTTCACGGCACACTGGGTTTATTGCGTGCGGCACTAAATCGCATTATGTACGGTTAATTATTCGGTTCTTTATGCCTATGTGTAGACGCAGCATTAGTGCCACAGTGTTGAAAGATGCAGTAATGTAACCTGTCGAATGGTTCTGCGAGTTGATGTCAAATGACATCGTTTCAATTAATTTCTAATCTTGCGTTCAGACCGATTGGGTTAAAATTTATTGCCTACTTTATGTGTACATCGCACTTGAAGAAGAACAAGACAATGACTTTTATAATGATTTGAATGATTTTTATAATTATGAACTCACTTTGTCTCGATCCCCAGTGAACTATTCCTCTCCACCACTCAAAGGTTGACTGGCAGAGATCCCTTAAAGGGATAAGTCCGCCTTTGTACTCAAATGTTATTGTTGTAACTTGTGTTTTATCCTATTTTTTGTACAATAAAGTGTTTACTTACTTACTTACTTACTTACAATGAAGAAGAAAATTTTCATTTCATTATTGAATGCACTGGGCTGGTCATGATTGCCGCATGCCGGACGAGTTGTGGGCCAAGGTAACCACCTAGTGGAGTCCCACAAACTCGAAGAGGCGACCCGGAAGACCTAGACGCCGATGGCGGGATGAACTGGACTCCTTCTTGAAGGACTGGCCGCTAATTGCTAAGGACCGAAAGCAATGGAAGTATTGGGGGGAGGCCTTCGCTCAGCAGTGGGATAGATCAGGCTAATAATAATAATATTGAATAGGTTTGAAGCCTCTTTTTAAAAAAAAAAATATTTTTTTTGCACTGACATTATACACATAAACACTTTCCACTCAATGAGGGCTAACGCGAGTCAAAAATCTGCTAGGATCTATAGTGTCGAGTGAAATCATTCGCCACTAATGAGAGACAAAGCTACTGGCCTATGATTGGTAGAAACTGACAGAGTTGCGACTCGCGAATTCACGATGCCCTCATTGGCCCAACACACAGGGATATCATTCTCCTAAGGTTATTCAAGTCCTTGTTGTCATTTTAGTAAGTAGTAGCGCCGCAGGGAGTCTTAATTTTGGTTTTATTCAAGCTTAAATTTTATGTTTATCTCCTACAACTTAATACTAATCTCCTAACTAATCCGTAACGTATTTAGCAGGGGCGATATTTTTAATTTATCCGGTTCGAAGGACCACAAATAGTAGCGCCGCAGGGAGTCTTAATTTAGGTTTGTATTATTGTATAATTCGGGGCGACTCCTGTGACCGAACACAACACATATAAGAATAATCACTTACGTCATACGGCGTCTTCAGGTCCTTGGGGGCCCCCTTCTCTGCTGCGCCACTATTAATTCTCAATTTTTATGATTAAATTAGAAATGCTAATGCCAATAGTAGAAAGGTCCAAAAACACATATGTGACCTGCGGCGCTACCACTTTCGATGATGTTGTATTTTATCTTTTGCTTTCGCTTTCTCCCTCGCACTCATGTATCTGTCTCTTTCTTTGTCGTTTTATAATTAACCGGTTTCCTCACAGTATTCGGAGTATTTATTCATCTCTGGTATATAGCACTAACAAAGTGGTCCTTCGGACCGGATTTTAAAATGGCACTTCTGCACCCATCGCCTCTGTGAACGAGGCTCCCTCGGCGATGGGCTTAATCTTGTGGAAAAACGTTGATATCCGTGCCGAAGCGAGGCGAGTTTGTTTTGGTGCGAGACGCTCCTACGCGGAGGCTTGAAACTGGCAAAATGTATACGCTCCAAGAATTACATTGCAATAAATCATTACTTTCCTGCTTTCAAGTGCCAGTAACTATGTTCTAAGTACTTGGAAGTTGTATTGTTTGAACAATTCATTTGTTCACCAATAACGTTATTGGTAACGTTATTGGACGGTGGTTTTGGTGGGCTCGTAGAGCGTATCTGGTAGTGGTGGTGACAATGTGCAGCAGTGGAAGGTGAGGGTTGCATGAAAACATACATTTGTCGCACAGACGTAGCTATTCTTACACGTGTGGTGACGGGTGAGAAAACAAATCGTATTTATTTCATGAGTATCCTCCACAAAATATCGTCTGATTCAATCATTAAATTACTTAAGTTATGTATCAAACTTCATTTAAACGAAATGACTACTTGCAAAGTTTAGTGTAGTAGGTACGGTCGAGGGAATTAATTCCTGACCCACCATGGAACCTTTTCACAGTAAACGTCATAGTGACATCGCATAGTTTGACAAGGAAAATCGTTATGACGTTTACTATGAAAATGTTCTATGGTGGGTCAGGAATTAATTTCCTCGACTGTATGTCTATTTTGGGTTTCGCTGTACGTAACCATGTCCCGCGTTGTCCCTTAGAACGTCACGGATTAGGCCAAATTAAGGGATTAACTGCATTAGCTTTTAATTATGTTTCCGAATGAAACAGAAGTTTTAATGAGGCGTTACAAAAGACGCGGTCGTTATTGTGAACCTCTCGTGCCTTATTGTTAATGTCCACGGTAACTTTAGATTAGGACTTAAACATACCCGTAAATAGCCAGTTGAAAGTGCTTTTATTCTTAATTTTAGAATTACACAGTTAATTTTGACCCAGTTTTGTCGAGTCCTTTCATCTGGCTGTTTTTGGATACATTACCAAATTGGGTTGGTGACTGATGTTAATAAAATCATTTTACGTTTTCACCTGACCTTGCTTCCGAAAATACTCGGAATAACCGATGCCTCACTTATTGCTGCAATTAGCCATGCTAACTTTTTATATATGTATGGAAATTTCAAAACCATTTCGTGAAACAAGCTTCCGGTACAGTTTCTGTATATCAGATAAAAAAAAAAATCTTACATTATTAAGATATTCGTTGAAACGTTTTGACCTTCAAATGACCTTTCTGTGAGTCATCAAACGCTTAATGGATAATGATTCCTTTGGCTTATTTAAAAAAAAACGACTCAGTCTGACAATCCTCTCGCCGTCGTTCTGGGATAGGCACGAATAACAAACCCGGGTTATCCCTGTTGTTATTCGGACATAAAGGGACGAAACAGTCGTAGCCTTCCATTTCAAACAAGTTCAGTTAGTGTTAGTGATTTTAAATTTTTTTGAGGTTAGTCGTCCGCAGTCACGTTAACACCTTTTTGTTGACGTTGACTTTACCATAGACTTTACTGTAATTTTTTTTGGGCAGGCGAAGACTACATTATCCATTATGCGTTTGATGACGTCACGTCAGCAATAAATTAATATTTATTTTTAATGTAGATAGGATTCATTAAATATAAAAATACCGAAATTGGTTTCTTAAAATAGTCTATATTTGTCAAATAAATTATAAAAACCATACAACAAAAATATGAAGCATGACCAATTAGGACTATTTTTAATTTGACAAATACCTACCTACTTACTAATGAAAAGGCGGCAGCTTGATCATTGAAAATTATGACGTCATAAGTTGAGTGATTCAATACAAAGCTTCTTAACCGATCGGTTCGACATTTCAAAAAAAAAAATCCCATTCTCGCTTTGTATAACTCATACTTACGTCTTCAATAAATATGATGGCATACTCATTTCAAATTCGTACTTTTGACATTGTTACAAAAATAATTTTATCCTGTAGTGTGTCTCGGTGCTTCTCAGAGGCTTCGGCTCGTACTCGTATAACATTATTACTAAACCTTTAAAACTCTAACTTCATAACAGTCTTCAAAGATATCTGTTTAAACTTTACAAACTCGGCAAACAACGTAACCCCATCAAAAGCAGTCATCGCATGATTAAATAGCATTACTAACATTCCAACGGACTTTAAATTTGACTGATTAAATCAGTGAGCCTCCATCCTAACCAGGGGGCGACATTCATCCAAAGATAATTACATTTGCTTACGCATTTAAGCATACTTCAGGAAAATGCAGACGTCTCCTCTAATTTTCTACACTAGGGGGTGTGTAAATAGAAGTTTTAAATTGAATCTCCAATCGGGGATCGGAAATTTTGTTGGTTCTAATCACGGGGGTTTTAAATTGCCGTCAAGTTTTAGGGTGTTCGTCACGTTTTTCTGCTAAAAATTGCCAAGCTAAATCTCTAACTCTTTACTGTCATGGCCGCAATGCACCTACTAATGAGATTCTTCTTCACTATCATAACCAAAGCCCAGATTTGAAAATAAAGCTTCTTTTTTTTATTGCTAGTGTTGGGGGACAAATTCGAGAGCGATTGGTTCTGGGTTTTTAGATGTTTTTTACGTGAACTCACGGTTAGTCGTCGTACGACGCTTAAGATAAACGAAGTTAATACCTACACGGCAGACGAGTTAGCCATTTTGCTTAACAAAGCACTTCACCAATACGTTTAATTTACTTAACTGCACTTTGTAATCTCAGTAAATCTTAATTATCTTCTGAGAAACAAATAAAATATCGTTAAATTCCTTCTTCGAGCTCATTCAGGTGGACCTTACATTTCGCTTCACTTCGCACCAGCTTTAACGAAATAGCAATCTTCCACCACTTGTGCTAAGGTGCAAATTGATTCGATTAGAGTTAATAAGTTGCTACGTGGATCCAGGGTTATAACACAATAAAATCCCGAACGGCAACTTGGCGTACAGTTGGCAACAGATATTATCTTCACGGATGAAGAACTCTGGAAGCCCTACACGCGACTCTATTGTCAGGAGGGTAAGACTTTCCGTAGATGTTTTAAGATTCTCCCTAAGTGATGGTATATCTGCTGTGGACTCTACTTGGCTGTCAATTAGTCGAGTGACACCCACTTGGCGACAATGTGACGGAAATTATATAAGACTTTCGAACTAATTAGGAAAAGGTTTCGAATAACATTTCGTTGCTACCATTTTGTTGTAATGAAGTTATGTTTGACTCGTTAATTATTCTCGTCTAGCTATTTTGTATAATTTTGATCGGATGGTGAAAGTAATAATGTTTGTTTTTGGTTTCCTTCCTCTTGATAAGGTATTCGGAACATATTAAGTTACTTGCTTTGAAAGCGGTAAGTCTGTCCCTGTCTGCGGAAGCTTGCAGCCTGCAACTTTAGGGTTTATGACTAAATTTTAGGTTTGGCATGCCAGTGAATAGTCATGATGTCAGGATTTCAGTTCCTAAATTGATTTTATTATGAGAGTTTTCATTTATGTAAGCACTAGCTTTCGTCTGCGATTTAGAACCCGAAGCAGAACTCCCTATCTTGTGGGAATTTCGCAAAACTCTCCTTGTCCCTTGCCTGCGTCGTAAATGGGACTTCTAAGCAACATTTCAGATTTCTAGGTCCAATGGTTTGTGTTGGGCGTCGTGAGTCACTCAGGACTTTCCATTGTATGTAGGTATTATACTATGTATAGATGTACGAATTCCCCAAAAATAATGGCAAAAAGTTATGCTAAAGAGAAATTGGGTCAGGCAGACTTCGGGTATCATGGCAAAGCGTTATATTAACTGTTATGTAAAAAGTTTGCACATAAATGCAAACAACTTGCTCATCACTCTTACCGCTGTAAATCTTACCCTACATATACACAAACATGTATTATGTAAGAAAGAAAGAAAAATCGCGTTAGTTACATTACATTGCTAGGCCGAAAACATTTAAAGGTTCCGTCATCAAAATGGCACAAATAAAACCCTTTTATATCATCCTGTCCTACTGTCTGTCTATCTGTTATTAATCTATATCTATAATTTATATAAAACAAAGTTGTGTTAGTTAGCTTTCAACATACAATGACAATGCAAAGAAAAACCCGTTAAGCAGCTGGACTTGAACCAGCAACCTCGGTAATCCGTACCACGCTCCACCAATTAAGCTATACTTAACGTTGCTGTACCTAACGAATTTTTCAATGCCTTGTGTCGTATTTTTATTTGGAAGATCTCTCCTCAGCGCCATCTATGAGTAGCTTAATCAAGCGGCGCGGCGGCGGGTTTAGTTAGCTTTATCGATGTGTTATGACCTTTGATTTGTTTGATTTGTTTCCTCCCCGAATAACAGACAAACTATTAAAAGGCGGGAAAATTTTCACGGAGACGTTTTCTGTGGAACGGCCTATGGCTAGTAATTATATAAAAAGAAAATTCATGATTGGTCAATTCATCAACGACCTGTACAAGTCCTCGGACCTCATCATCATCATTATCATCAGCCCACAGCAGCCCACTGCTGGACATAGGCCTCTTCTATGGCGCGCCACAACACACTGCCTTCGGCCCCTCGCATCCATCCGCCGCCAGCAGCTTCCATCCATCGCGGCTTTTGGATCTGGAAATCTGAAATTTCGTATAGAAGTTCCGTTTATGATGTAGTCAAAGGGTAAGAAAGGATTTCACGAAATTTCCGACGTGATAGTGAGTTCTGCCACGTGAGCGAAGCTGCGGACGCAGGCTAATACCTTGTCCTTTTCTCCGTTTGTGAAAGGGCTACGAGAACTTAAAAAATACACTAAATATAAAGAGCGTACGAATAAATACGCCCCAAAAGGTTCTTGAATGCGCCATAAAGTGAAACCAAGCGGTTAATGAACAAATGTTTTTCGCCATTTTACAATCATAGGGAAGGAGGGTCATTTTTCATCATAAAAATGGCGAACCTTAGCTTGGGGGAGTTTTTACTGTGGCACCAACGGGTGACAGACAAACTTTGACTGCTCTTTATAGAGCTAGGCCTTTGCGCCCTTTGGCCGGGATGCAAAACACGTATATGACATTTCACTTTTTTGTTGTGTATCGAAGTCGATATTTTGAAAGAGACGTTTGAGATTTAATTGACCGAGCGAGCGAAGTCACAAGAAGGGGTAGGTAAATACCTACCAGGGTGTCCAATACTTATGCCGTTACCCAAAAACTATATTTTATTCCGGCCGCAACCCGTCAGATCTTTACGCCGTGTCATCATAAATTATATTTTTGATTTTCACCATGATCAGATATTTTTGCAGTGCTGTCCATAGTCACAGATTATTGCTGGCCAGTGGTACAGTCAGCAAAAAGCTTGTACTAAAAATGGTTTGAAAACTTCATGTTTTTTTGGAACTAGCTTTAATTGACCGAGCGAGCGAAGCGTCTTAGTTTCAGCTTGGAGAAAAATGCTTTCGTATGTCCGGCGTCTCTCCGACTGTTCTCCTCTACTGGTCGCATGTCTCAGCCGATTATCGTGAAATTTTGTGAACAAGTTCGTTAATTAAGTACTTATAAGCATAAAATTATGTTTTACGATTCGTTTATTGGATTTTTTTTAAGAAAAAAAGCTAAAAATGTTCAAAACTGAGCTGATTCTTGTGAAATTTTGTGATCAGGTCGGATAATTATATCGACGCTTGAAAGGAGACATTGACTAAGCGACAAATGGGTAACTTTACAGGAAACGAGTTTAAAGTTTAACTTTTCAGAAAAAAAATCGTGTAAATTCTTGTAATCGTCTTACATACGTAATTGTGACTGTTTTGAAAATCTTATTTTATTATCTACATCGTGGCATTTACAACTATTCATAAACAGTATTATTTCAAAAGTTAAGTGTCGCTTAGTAAATTTTACTTGAACGTAGAAACGGGAACAATTTACTAACCGACAACCGTTGATCCTGTAAAGTAAAGTAAAAATTTAGTAAAGACGAATTATACCAAATTTATATCAGGTAAAAATAACCTAACCATGATCAAAAAGATTAGGAATTTGAGGCAAAATTGCTTAAATTTTATTTATAAGTTGACGTATGCTAGTAAATTTAACTTAAGTAACTCTTGTTTTAGAAAGTTGGATTAACATTATTATCAAGAATGACGTTAAAAATGCACTTTTATACTGCAATGCGATTTATTTAGTCGTTATAATTAATAATATTGACACGTGGTAGTGTTGACAACCCATAAGTTCAAGAAAAAGGAACTTTCAGCGCAACAGCCGAGTGTTATATTATACGAACCATTTGGAGCCACTTTTGACTCCTCAATAACTGAAAATCTATTAACATAGACAAATTAAATTTGTTCTGTTTAATAAAACCTCTTAGAACTAGAACCTCTAATTTCACAAATACTTACAACTTAAACAATTTTATTGAGATATGAACGTACGTAGAAAACCGTACGGGTCATTTGAAAGTCGGTTAGGTTTTTGAACTATTATTAATAACTAAGTCAGTAACTGACTGACTTAAATGATCTAGAAGGTTGAAAATTTTCATGCTTATGTAAGTCCAGTGACAATACAATAACCTGGTTATAAAATTATGGTGGTCCAGTCAGATTTGTCTCCGCAGGAGGGAACTCTTCAACGGTTGATGGAATCGACTTGAAATTTTAATTATAAATGTATAAGGTTCCGATGACAATCGCAAATACAGTCAACAAAAACTGCAGTCAGAAATAAGAGCTTGTATCAAAAAGGATTGGGTAATAAAACCCAACTGATGAATTATAGACTCATTACACTTCTGAGCCATGCCTATAAGCTGTATTCAAGAGTCATCACGAATCGTCCCGCAAGCAGGTTCGACGACTTCCAGCCTACTGAACAAGGTGGTTTCAGAAAAGGATGTAGCACCATAGATCACATTTACACGCTGCGGCAGGTTATACAGTAGACAGGGGAGTATAACCAGCCATTAACTTAGCGTTTGTGATCTATGAAAAAGTATTTGATTTGATAGCGCCCTGAGCTATGCTAAAGTCTCTTCAGCGGTGCCAAATTACCGGTACATTGAAGTGTTTGTACGAAAACGCCATTATGTTAGTCCAACTGCTGGACCAGAACTCAAAACCCATCCGATTGTAGCGAAGAGTGTAGCAGGGCGACGTCATACCTCCAAAACTCTTCATTGCTGCATTAGAAGACGTTTTCAAGATTCAGGACTGAAAAGGACTCTGCGTCAACTTTAAAGAGAGCACTTCACTCATATTCGATTTGCCAATGATATCATGGTCTGAGCTAAAACCACGGAAGACCCAGACAAAATGCTCGATGACCTCAGTAGAGTTTTTCAACAAGTGGGTCTCAAAATGAACATAGAAAAAATTAAGGTCATGTCGAACCACTATGTTATAACCACACCTCTGAAAGTTGGGAACTCTTCACTTGACAATTACATATCCCTGGGACAAGTTATTCAGTTACGTAGGTCCGACTTCGAGAAAGAAGTCAACAGTCCAATCCAACTCGACTAGGCAGTGTTCGGTAAGCTAGGCAACATCTTTTCGACACAAATACCCCAGTGTCTCAAGACAAAAATCTGACTGAGTGATGACAAATGGAACTGAGACGTAGGCAATTACAGTGGACCTAATAAGAAGGCTCAAAATCACTCAAAGGGCAATGGAAAGAGGTAAGCTTGGAGCAAGAGCAAATCAGAAATGAGGAGATCCGTAAAAAACAATATTGATTGATATAGCTCAGCAGATTGTTCACCTTAGTGGTCGGAGCACATTGCTCGTAGAACTGATGGCCGTTTCGGCCGTTAGGGTCATAAGATTCTAGAGTGGCGACCGCGCACCAGAAGGCGAAGTGTTGGTACGCCTCTCGCAAGGCGGACGGACGATCTGGTAAGGATCATGGGAAGCCATTGAACAGTGAACGTCTTCCGGCTGATATGATCATGATGACAGATTAAATTTGAATGATGAATAATAATTTCTTCACAAAAAGTAATTGTATTAAGCCAATGTAAACAGGTCCAAAAAATGGTTCAGAAAACATTATTTACAAGACAAGTAAACGAGCAAGTGGGTCACCTGGTGGTAAAAGGATAGCAGATGCGTTGCCAACCTAGAGGGGTGAGATGAAATGCCTCTTGTGCCCGTGATTTCTTCGGCTATCTTACTCTCTACACCGGGACACAACAATGCAGTCCTTTTCAATGTCTGGATTTTTTGACCATGGACATAATTTTTCGCTTCTCCTCTAAGCCAAAGAAGCTCGGAGGTTTAATTTGTATAGTTCCAGGGTCTACTGAAAAGCCCGCGAGCGTAACTCGAGTGACTTGAAAAACGATGTAAAAGGTTTTATCTCGGAAAATAATTATTGTCTCATATTGTAGAAAATTAAAGTTACATAAGAAACGTATTATTAAATTTAATATTAGGTATATGTCGACCAAATAGCCTAGTGGTTAGAGACCCTGACTATGAAGCTTAAGGTTCCGGGTTCGATTCCCCGTCGGGGCGCATGTGTGTATGATGAATACGAATATTTGTTTTTTTTTTTACTATAAACTGGCCAGTGATTGATCCGTATCTCACTTGATGGAAGGTGCAGATGAGGTCTAAGGTGTAACTCACTGGTTCAGTAACAGCCTATTCACTCTAGCCTTGAAGATCCCTAGATTGTACCCGTACGGAAATGCAGAAGATGGGAGCGAATTCCATTCCTTAGCAGTTCGCATTAGGAAGGATGAAGCAAACCGTCTCGTGCTGGCCAACAGAATGTATGTATCTATATAAGTATGTTTATCCGTTGTCTAGTACCCATAGGCTTTGCCTAGTTTGGGACTAGGTCAATTGGTGTCAATTGTTCCATGATATTTATTTATCATTTATAAAAAAAATGTCCTTTAGGTTAAAATAGCCAGAATCTAAAAAAAAACGAGGTTTTTAGGCCTTTAAAAGTTGTTTCCAGGACCCCCACTTTCCAGGACGCAAACTAAGATTTGGCATACCCACACGATACCAAAGGATCCTAAACAAAAATGTTTTTCTGCAATGGGCTATATCACATCAAAAACAATAAAATAAATGTGATAAGTAATTGGGAGCTCTTTCAGTATTAAGAATTGTGTGGTTGTCGACTTCGCCCTTTATTGAGATCTAAATTGAGTTCCAAGTTGTGTAGATAATCCTGAAATTTATTAATAATTATGTAAATACAACATTGTAAAATAAATTTAAAACACAATTTTGTTGTTTTATCTGCTACAATGTTTGCTATTTGAAAATGTTACTTCTTAAATTTGAGCAGTTGATGTTTTTACCACAAGTAGATGAGTTAGGATAAACTAAATATCAAGATTTGAATTAGCTAGTCTAAATAGGTGCCAAGTGTTATTCAACAGGTTTCCCTTCTTAACCATTATGCAACTTAGCTAGTTTTTATAAAATAACTAAAAATGTGTATAGGTAAGTGTAAACTCTTCATTGGTCTTAATTCCTGGATTTTTAAGAGCCTCTTCCGAAATATTATGTGCCCGTTTTCTTCGATCCATTGTTTTGAAAAATATTTACATCATGTCGTATAAAAAAAAACAACAAAAAGATCAAAAAGCAGTATAAATTTGATTCACGCGATCAATTAACGGTTTTCGTATCTTTAATTTGACTGGCGTTATTCTTATAACGGCGTTAGTTGAGCGCGAGCATGCTATCGAAGCGACTTACAGTCTAGCACTGTAGTTCCTTTGTTACTTTGAAGCTAACTTTATTGCATGCGCAAACGACCGTGCACGTGACACTCATAGGTGCAACCAACATTTTGTAAACGTATTACTTCAATTTAATATTGCCTAAACACCTTTGCATGGGGCGACTTCAGGGTATAAGCAACATTAAACAATCCCATAAATTCAGGTATAAACTTACCTAAACCGTAAAACAACACTTTAAAATGGCAGATAATAATTTACTAACCGACAAAAAGTGGTGTTTTATTGGTCGGTAATCTAACCTGAACCGGTATTATTTCTTAGAAAACAAAGAAGCATTTTTATCCAAGCGCCATTCGGAAAAAAAAGTACAATTAGTTAAAATGACTTAATTGATAACTAAAAACGTTCTTTGTAAGGAAAAAACATATCATAGGCATAAAAATATATTGCCACGTACAAGCAATCTAACCTAAGTGGACAAATTACTGTGTCGACGCAAGGTAAAAATTTTTAAAAAAAATTTTTTCAAAAAAGGTAAACAATGCTAATTCGACAAAAAAAAGTGAAAATTCGTGAAATCCAAAATGCAGAAACGACATCAAAAGTCGTCGTAGGAAGACGTGAGTTGGTCCAAACGACGCAGAAAAAATCAGGCGGTTCCAACTATGTATATAACTCATTTTGGCCAAAATGTCGCTTAGTCAATGTAACCTTTCAAGCGTCGATATAATTCTTTTGTCAATTCGTTTTTTTTTTATTTAAAAAAAATTACATAAAGCTAGCAAGGTCTACAGCTCACAGAGCCACGCTTATAGGTACAAAGCATTTAGAATTTAAAACAGCTGCCTCATAAAATTTAATAAATCTTATTCGCTTCCAAAAATTGCCAGCTACACGTTTCCCTCTCACGGTACCCGCACCCTCATCTTTTAGGGGTGGTTTTATTTAAAGAAGCGAAAGTTCGGAAGCGAGCGCGGCCAGGCGCAAACATTTACTTGAAAGGTTTATTGACGTTGGTCACCGCAGTTTGGTTTTACGGCCAGAAGAACTTGCTGGAATTATATCTACCCTGTAATTATTTGCTCACAAACTATAAATAACGATCCTGATTTGTGATTTAAGCCGTCTCATAAGAAGAGGCCTCCAACAAGATGGAGCGACGACCTAGTAAAGATCGGAACCGCGGTAGATGCGGAAAGCGCAAGACCGGTCTGAGTGGAGAGCCTTGGGGGAGGCCTATGTCCAGCAGTGGACGTCTTTCAGCTGACATGATGATGATGATTCATAGGCAGAGGAAGTTTGTGCCCGGCAGTGGGACGTTCAAAGGTTGGAAAGAACTGATTTTGTTGCCAACTGTTCCGGATGATGACAATTCATCATCATCATGTCAGCCGAAAGTCGTCCACTGCTCAGCTGGACATAGGCCTCCCCCAAGGCTCTCCACTCAGACCGGTCTTGTGCTTTCCGCATCCGCTTATTTTGGATGATGATAATTGTTCCGGGGTATTATAAAAAAAACCTAACCTAACCTTTAGATTTCTACAGGATTACCATTAAAAATTCCAATTTTTTTTTATGTTATGACTAATAGATTATGACAAACATTACATTATGATTTTCAATTGTAAACAAAGGGACTCAAATGACAACATTTCCTGAACGCGCTTGAAAGAGAAATATTAATCAGATAAGTAACTTTTCACTTAAAACTCAAACATTCAAGAGGCACGTATCCGCATAAAGCAACATTAGTATGCATATTGCTAGCTCGTGCTTGCAGATTGCACACATTCAAACTGCAAGCGCAGAAGATAAACATAAGGATTTCTGGAGATTCAACGAGGATTACGAACCGTCCGTGAATAAGATTTGAGAATTCTCGGTAAATAAACCGGACCCTTACAGTTTCGTCAAAAATGTTGTTGTCCATACTATAATAGCTTGTTTAACTTGTTGTATGTTTTATGATTTCAAAATAATGTACAGTCTTCTTTTTCTGTTTGTGTCGAATGCACGTGAATGCATATATCTCTCTCATACTAACTACACCACCATTTTCACCTACTTAAGAGCGGTGTTTCTCAAAATCTCTTCTCTTCGATACGTTCTGCCTTTGTACTGGAACTTAATTGTTTATAACTTGTATTTTATCCCTTGTTTTTATCACTGGTCAAAACCTCTATGCAAAATTTCAGCTTTCTAGGTCCAAGTTTAGGCTGAGCATTGATGAGTTTTATGTAGTTACCTATATGAATAGTTTACTCCAGTTCACATTGAAAAATATCATATAAGTTCATTCTCGTACTCCAAGAGCGACGCCTCTTCGTAGTCTCTCCACTTCCCAAGCACCTCATCTTTTAACACTCGCTTTCCCCTCGAGAATCTCTTACAGACACTCACAGCCCTTCGGTTAGTCTGTGTTTGGAACAAAAAGTCTTAATTCCACTCATTATAAGAGGAGGCTCGGGAGTTTAAAGACCCGAGGTATTTCAGAGGGAATAATCCGACAACACAATACCCCATAAATAGAGGAAGTTCCGCCGTGAATTTGAGACGTATGTTTCCGGGACATGGGGTAAAAACGCGAATTCTTGGTCTCGCTTCATTTCCTTCTAGCGTGGAATGGTTAAGTGTATTTTGGAATTGAGTTTTCGGGTTATCTGCTAAATTGATTCGGGATCACGAATTTGGGTCGTGTGTTAAATTGGCTTGATTTAAAGCAGATGCTTTTGAAATTTGTTTGACTCATATAAATGCAAAAACGGAGAAATAATGTAGGAATAGGATGTAGATCCGGCTGGTAAGACTAACGCTGTCATATTTGAATTTGTGTTCTAGAAGGACTTAAAAAAAACATCAGGGTCTCGTTTTTGGCAAAGCGTATACTGACTGGGATCTGCATCGGATGAAACATGGTTAGGCGTATGTATTTCCTGAAATACAACTCGACCCCAGTTTAAGCAAAGGATGTTTTATTTCTTAAACGAATAGGACGCGATTCCACCGCAAGCAGTCACTTCCAGGCTTACCGAAATATACCTACCGAACTACTCACATTTTATTTATACTATAATTGACAACATTTCGTATTTTTGAGACTATAATTTGATTAATTGTCTGTGTTCTACTTTGAAAGAGGAGCAAACCTATGGTTTTAAATTTTCATGAGGACTTGTAATTAATTTATTAAAAGGTACTTATTCCAAAAGGACGTAACTCCGAAACGGCGCTAGGATGGATCAATTGCCTTTGTCTTGTCACGAGCAAAAAAACAAAACCAAAATGTTAAATTTATCTGACATTGTCAAACCTACGTGTGATTGTTACTTTTTTTTGTGAAAAAGGCAAAAGTATTACACCCATTCTTGCGCCGTTTTGGTAGAATTGGTAATTTTATTTTATTCTCTTGTATTTAAAAATAAGTAATATAATTTTTTTATAAATATAATAGTGTTGTGCTCAGGAGGCAAAGCCCTTTCGATACCTATATTAATTTCCAGGTGTGAAAAATATGAAATATTGTCAATTAATGTGAAAGTTACTAAGTTTGTTTCTTTTGTTTATGAATAAATAATTCGCGAAAGTCATACAAAATATATGCAGGTGTACCCATTGTTTTATTCAAACCTATCCTAGATCCCAATTTGTGCGTCTAAAGTAAAACTAATTCCAAAACCAATTCGCTTACCGTAATAAGGCAAATATGCAATTCCGTCCGCAGCCCTCCCCTTTCAGGCTAAAACCTCTAAATTCGATCGCAATACAGATATTGAGAGATACCAACTTGCACGAAACTTCGTGATTTCTTTCATGCAAAATTACATTCGAGAAACCCCGCGAATAGAAATTTCTGAGGGTCGAGATTACTCTGAACAGTGAGAATATTAAAAAACTTCGCTGCTCAAACTTGGATTGTCTTTTTTGAGAAGTTGTTTACTTCTTGAGTTGTGCCTTTAGTTCGCCGGCATTTTAACGCCCTCGGCTTGGCGGATAAACTGGAATTTGTTTGGCGTTTAACCTTCGTTTAAACAAGCAGTGGTGCTGGGAGTTGAAAACTTTTTCTTCGTGGCTTGTGTGTCTTTTAGTGTCCCTTTGACTTTTAAAGGTCGCTACCTTTAGCCAACGTACGTCCAAAGATGAACATGAACTCGCCTCAGCTTAAACGACTGCGAAAGTGCATAGCTAGCCGCCAATAGAATATTTTTAAATGCCTTTCCGTAAAGTTCTTTATCCAGACAGGATATTATTTTAAATCCAAAAACGTGTATGAATTAAAAAGGTTCTTTTTGCAGAGCTCCCGAGTATTTTTTTGTCACGGGTAAATTGATATTAGGTACCTACTACGCGCAAAATAAATACATTATTTAACACGACTTAAATACTCAGTTCCATTTTCATTATACTAAGTACTAGGCAATACATTAAATGGTTGTTTGTTTTAAGCCTTGCAATGCACCCAGCTGAACAAACTCAGACACAGCCGATTCGTTAGATCAAAGGGCCCCTCTCGTTACAGCATTCAAGTTCGCCAGACCGACCACAGATTTAGTGGTAAGCCAAATAGTACATGAAAAGTGCGCTGTTTCGTGTGGTTAAGGCATAAGTTATTCTCCAAAAGAGGTTCATTTTTGAAACGCCAGTAAAACGGTGACATAGATGAATGAGAGCTATAGTGAGTCAAAAATCCGCTAGTGTCGAGTAAGGTTTAGCTGTCGTTCTCCACCAATGAGAGACAAGCTACTGACCTGCGATTGGTGGAAATTGCCAAATAGACCTCACTCGACACGATTTTTGACTCGCAATAGCCCTAATTGCGCGGTAATACGGTACTTGTAGGAAACTTTTCATGAAACTTTGTGCAAACCAACAGTGTGTGATACTAGTGTTGAAACTTTACGTATCACACACAACACAACAGTTTGTACGACTGCAAACACACTAATGCGCGTCAGTTAGCGGACAGCATTTACGGTAACATTTGAGGGGTACACGGAAAGTACATGTTAGTCACTTTTTTTTTATACAATATTTTAATCTCAAAATGTAGAGCACTCAATACCACTTAGTTAAAGCTACAAATATTTATGTAACTAGTATTTTCTATCACTTTAAAAAAGGTGTAGTATACGAAAATTATATGGATAATTACATCGTTCCAAACTTTCAAATCGCGATAACTCTAAAAGTTGCTAAGGTTTACACGTGTTCTTTCCGTGTACCTACCCTTCATTTAGTCATATAGGTGTTCAAGTGATATAAGCGGCAGTAAAACATAATGTTAGGTACATCCCACATCACATAACAGTCGCACAATCTTACATAGCAAAACCATCCTGAAACGCAACACAAAAATATCCCAACATTTTATTACACAACATTATTCATAACAATAAGCGTCCCCCACATTCCGAAAGTTTGAACACCCTGCATTCCATCAGTCTGTGTGAAAGGTCTGTCTCGTGTAGTATGAATACACTTTGGATTCCATCCCGGACAATGCGACCTCGAGTTGGGGCCTTTGTAACTACCCTTTGAAAATGCTTTTACATTTGGAATCAAAAGAATCCCACGTTTGGGACACTAAATTAACAAGGAACGGTGATCTAGTGGATTGATTGCGTTTGGTTAGAAGCTCGCAGGTAATTAATACCTACGATTAAAAACCGTGATAGTCCAGTGGTTTGACCTATGACCTCTCAAGCAGAGGGTTGGTGGTTCAAACCCCGGCTCTTACCTCTGAGTTTTTAGGAATTTATGTGCGGAATTATGTATGCAATTTATCATGAGCTTTTCGTTGAAGGAATACATCGTGAATAATAGAATCCTATCATGTTTGAATCAAATCGTTACTTCTTGCTCTAGAGTACTCTTATGTATTCTGTGCTATTGATTCTACTAACTTCCTATAGGATCCTAGATTTCAAAATTACTTTAATTATAAGTAGGTACCTAATTATTATGTATGTATTTCAGATCTACTTAACTTTTCACTCGTTATTTAATACAAACCTATAAAGAAACAAGGCAGTGGCACTTATGAAAATAATTTAATAACTCTATCAAGATACCAAAAATTCCACACTACACTCAAGACAGCCATTTTGAAATATAACCTAATTACACTGTTACATGCCAAAGAACAGCATACAGTACAGTCTAGTTGGCACTTTGCCAATTTCACAATACCGACAGGCAAACAATACGGCATTGTTCTGACAATTCACAGGTGCTTTTGAAAACTCCAGCGTTTGGTTCGTCTCTAGTTAGCTAAATTACCTAAAAAGCCAGGAGATTCTTGTTAGAACATCGTTCTAAAGTTGGGGCTGAAAAGGTAATTGTTGAAATGGTCATCAATTCCATGCTTTAGAGCATAAAGCAGGCAGACGGGAGGCGCCTTTGGCTTATCTATTCACTAAACATTTTCTGGCACTTTTTGAGGGGGACGAGGAACACCCACGTACAACGCTCATGTCAAAATTTGTTACGTTCTTACAAATTCACACTTAAACAAAGGTGTCACACACATGCCAAAAAACACACAATCAACAGACCCTGTTTTTGCACAGATTTAATGTTAGATTTTTGGCAGAGTGCAAATCGCGCGATAACATCTCCATACCTTTCCCGCTCTAAGCTTTAGAGTTTATTTCATGAAATAAACGGATCACTGGCCTATGTATTAGTCGAGTTTCGTAGTTCCGAAGTTCTTCCTCTGGGAGCACACGACTCAGTGGCAAAGAAACGTACACTAAACGCCTAGGCTTTGCTCGGGAGACTCAAGATGTATGATAGAAGATGAATGATTGAGTCTCACGGTAATTTCATGTGAAAACATTTCCACTCGCCTAGATTCGTTTGAGGTACTACTTTCGTCGCTAAACCAAGTGTCATAATATTACGTATTTTGACTCAATCTCAATTTGTCTTAGTTCCAAATGGGCATAAATCGCAAATAGATATAATTTTCAATATAATAAAATGTCATACTAACGTTCACGCATTACATCCGATACCCAAAATTATCATTAACGCACTGTGACCATTTTTTATTGATTTATCTACTCGTTTTCACTTATAATTATTGTTAGATTATGAATGCAACACATTTTCATTACAGTTGATATTGTGTACAGAGTCTTAACTATAGGATTATCTCTTTTAACATGAAACTACCGTGAGACTCAATCATAGTGAAATAAAAACGGATCACTCACGTATATAAGTCGAGTTTGGCTAAACTCGACTTATATACGTGAGTGATCCGTTTTTAATTTTACTATATAGGATTATCTGTTATGACAGCTCTGTCTTGTCTGTGTGCTCTTCCATGAATACAGCCGTTGTTTCATATTAATCCTTTTATTTAGTAACCAAAAGTACCGAAATCCATCATGGTAGCAGACCGTGGTTGTCTCAGTGGTTACTTCCGTGGTTAACGAAGTCATAATCAACGAACTAAACAGTTTGCGTTTCTTTAGTTCGCCGAACATTTTTTGAGAAAAAACAAGTGCCGGTCGGCGTCCGTCCCTGTTTCGGTTTTTTTTGTGAAGAATTACTGTGAAAATGACGAATGCAGGACTAAATCCGTTTCACATAGATCGATTAGTTGGGAGAGATAATTATTCCAACTGGAAATTTGCCGTTAAAGCGTATTTTGAACTAGAAGATTTGTGGTCGTGTGTCGCTGGTACGAACGTTGACGTGAAGAAGGAAACTAAGACCAAGTCTAAGCTCATATTACTGCTTGACCCGATGAATTACGTTCATATTCAAGATGCGAAAACTGCCAGGGAAGTTTGGTTGAATCTGGAACGTGCTTTCGACGACAATGGATTGACTCGAAAAGTTGCATTGCTCAAAGACTTGATTACTACGACTCTGGAATCATCAAAAAGTATCGAAGACTATGTGAATAAAATTATGACGTCGGCGCACATATAGGAAATATAGGATTTACTGTTGATGATGAATGGCTGGGCACATTAATGCTAGCGGGTTTGCCGGACCTATACAAACCCATGATTATGGCAATAGAGAGTTCCGGAGTAAAAATCAATGCTGATATTACTAAAACTAAACTACTACAAGAAGTTCAGAGTTCCGAAACTACTGCATTTTACTCATTTAAGAAGAAAACTCATGAGAAACAAGACAACAAGGGTGAAGGGTCAAGAACCTATGAAAAATCAAGAGGCCCAAGGTGTTTCAATTGCAACAGATATGGCCACTTAAGTAAATATTGTCGGACACAGAAGAAAACTTCACCGAAGAATGAAGATAAAGGTTATGTAGCAGCTTTTATGGCTTCTTCTGTAACAACTGAGCGAGACAAATGGTTTTTGGACTCCGGTGCGTCTATGAATATGACTAATTGCAGTGACTGGATGTACGACGTCACAAGCCCACCGATTTCGACCATCACTGTTGCGATCAATAATCAGCTCTGTGAAAGGGATTGGAAAAGTAAATTTATTGTTACATGGTAGTGATGAGCACCGAGTACAGATGTGAACCGACTACCAGAGTGCACAGAAAGAATGACCTTGTCTTCAGCCAAGATAAGGACACCTGTGACCTGCACTACCTGCCTGGGAAAACAGTCAAGACTGCCTTTCAACCATACTGGATCCAGAGCTTCAGAACTGCTAGAGGTGATACATTCTGATTTGTGTGGTCCGATGGAGACTCCATCCCTAGGAGGTATGAAATATTTTATAACTTTTGTGGATGATTACTCCAGGTCAGTGTATCTATACTTCCTTAAGGATAAGCTCAGTGTCCTAAATGCATTTAAAGATTTTCACAAGAAAGCTGAGAATGAATGTAATAAGAAAATAAAAATAGTTCGTACAGACAATGGTTTGGAGTACTGCAATAAAGATTTTTGATAATTACTTGAGTCAGCATGGCATAAAACATCAAACTACCGTTTCTTATTCACCACAACAAAACGGTTTGGCCGAACGCAAAAATAGGACGCTGGTCGAAAGGGCCAAATGCCTGCTGTTCGATGCAAATTTACCTAAACCATTCTGGGCCGAAGCGACTGCTACTGCGGCTTACATCATTAACCGTTCGCCTACTACAGCTATTGATAAAAAGACTCCATACGAGCTATGGTCAGGCAAGCTGCCTGATTTATCTAACATGAGAATCTTTGGTTCCGAAGTCATGATGCAAATTCTTAAAGAGAAGCGTAAAAAGGGGTATTCAAAATCGCGTTAATTGATTTTTGTGGGATATTGTGACAACACCAAAGGTTATAGGCTCGCTGATCCTGAAACCTCCTGGAAAGGAAGCTCTTCCTTGTAAATGGATTTTTAAACCAAAACTGATGAAACTGGGGCTGTGAACAGATACAAAGCTAGACTTGTTGTAAAGGGTTATGCTCAGAAAAGAGGCATTGATTATGACGAAATATACTTACCAGTTGTAAGATACACTTCTGTAAGATATATAATTGCACTGGCTGCAAGATACAATCTAGAAATAGATCAGATGGATGCAATAACAGCATTTTTGCAAGGAGATCTGGAGAATGAGATTTATATGGTACAGCCAGAATCATATGACGAAGGAGCAAAAGTATGTTTGTTGCAGAAATCTATTTATGGTTTGAAGCAGGTCAGCCGGCAATGGAATATAAAGCTTGATAGTGTACTGCAGAAAATCGGTCTAACTAGATCAAACATAGATCCGTGTATTTATTACAGTATAAAACAGAACACAATGATTTTTGTGGCAGTATGGGTTGATGACCTTATAATATTTACAAACAATTCTGATCTGAAGTCAACAATTAAAGAAAAATTGCAAGAAGAATTTTATATGAAGGAAAAGCAAAGCAATTTATTGGATTGAATATTACCAGAAACCTGAAAGAAGGAAAAATAATGCTTGATCAAGAAGTATAATATGTCCAGTAGATATTAGATCGCTTTGGCATGTCAGAATCAAAGCCAGCGAAAACCCCAATAGAAGTAAATGCTAAATTTGAGACTGATGACTCTGACAAGAATGAGAACATTCCATACAGACAGGCGATTGGATGTTTATTATATCTAGCCCAGGCAACTAGACCAGATATTGGGTTTGCAGTCAATAAACTCAGTCGTTATGTCAGTGACCCCAGTTATCAACATTGGCTTGGTGTCAAAAGGATAATGAGATATCTTCAGGGCACTAAAGATTTAAAGCTATGCTTTACACGGGATGAGTCGAATAAAATGAGAGGCTATTGTGACTCAGACTGGGCCAGCAGCCCAGAGGACAGATGGTCCTGCACTGGATATGCTTTTGTTTTCCAAAATGGCGCGGTGACCTGGAGCTCGTGCAGGCAAGCGACTGTCGCACTGCCTACAGCTGAGGCGGAGTACATGGCGATGGCGACCGCGACACAGGAGGCACTGTGGCTCCGTCAACTTCACCTGGAATTTGGTTTTCAGGAAGAAGGTCCTCTTCCTATTCATTGTGACAATCAAAGTGCAATACGTTTAGCTTCTACTGACTGTTATAAGCCTAAAACCAAACGCATTGATATTCGATTTCATTTCTTAAGAGACTATGTTAGCAACAAAAATATTAGTTTTATATACTGTAAAGGTAGTGAGATGGTTGCTGATATTTTAACAAAGGGGACCACATTAGAAAAACTTTTGTTTTGTATAAAGAAAATGGGTTTACATTCTTGAGGGATGTTAGATTATGAATGCAACATATTTTCATTACAGTTGATATTGTGTACAGAGTCTTAACTATAGGATTATCTGTTATGACAGCTCTGTCTTGTCTGTGCGCTCTTCCATGAATACAGCCGTTGTTTCATATTAATCCTTTTATTTAGTAACCAAAAGTACCGAAATCCATCAATTATAATCATAATATTAAGTTTTTTAAAAACCCAATGGCATTTTTGCATGTAAGAACGACACGAGAAGCGATTAATTAGTATTGCCATTTTGCCATACAACACGTCACGGTACGCTGCGTGCACGGAAATGACTAAGCGAAACTACTCTCTTTAAGGTAGTTTTAGTTGCCTTAAGTTTGTTCTATATTCTGAGGCTGTGGATTAAGATTATTCTACTACCCGCATTGTTCACAAAACGTCGAATTACGCTTTACACACTCCCTGTTTTCCAAGCACGTTCATAACGCACGTTGTCGGCGAATCGACACGTGCCCCGTTGCCTGGACACGGGTAATTGTAAAATTCCGTTTCCGTGTATCGCTCGCTTTAATTCGCCAACTCGGCCAATTTCCGTTGCTCGTTGCTTCGCTTCCGTTTCGCCGCTGTGTGACGGATCTAGGTGTGGTACAAAAGCAAGCGAGAATTATTATACATTTAATACAAAACTTTTTTCTTTAAATTCTTTAACTGTCGACCCAAAAAGAGGGGAGTTATAAGTGAAGGGTACACGGAAAAAACATGGTCCTGTCACTTTTTTTATAAACGAGATTTTAATCTCAAAATGTAGAGCACTCAATAGACTACCTCTATAAGTTACCACTCAGTTACAGACACAAATATTTACGTAACTTGTCTTTTTTATCACTTTAAAAATCTTTTAACAAAAAAGTAAAACCGCCTTCAAAAAAAAACCTTAGAAAAAAAACGTAAAATAATCCTCTAAAATAATGATAAATAAATAAAATGCGTTTATTTCGGACAACAGAAACTAAAGCCTAGAGTTTTATGGCCTAGCACTAAACAGCAGAAATATGAAGTCGGTGCTTCATTCAAAGAATATTCCGCTCGCACCGCACCGACTTCATATGCTGCTTAGTGCTAGGCCATAAAACTTTTTTTTGAAGGCGGTTTTACTTTTTTGTCAAAAGATTTTTATTTCAGAATTTTACGTTGATTTAACATTTTCAGAATTATCCTCTAACTCCTAACCGTTAAGGAGTTGTACCTTCCATCATCAGCTCATCAACATGAGATGATGACTACCGGACGCAAATACTTGAATAGCCTTAGAAAATATATGAAACACATGATACGTGCCTATAAAATTTGAGGTTTGCGAGGGCAAACCGAGGGATTTCCCTGAGATCCCATCATCAGATCATGACTTGGTGACAGTGGGACCACCTCAGGAGTATACCCTTTCGAATAATGATTTAACATTTTCAGAACTATCCTCCAACTCCTAACCGCTAAGGAGTTGTACCCTCCATCATCAGCTCATCATCATGAGATGATGACTACCAGACGCAAATACTTGAATAACCTTAGAAAATATATGAAACACATAGTACGTGCCTGTAAAATTTGAGGTTGCCCTCGATTTCCCTGGGATCCCATCATCAGATCATGACTTGGTGACAATGGGACTACCTCAGGAGTACACCCTTTCGAATAAAAAAAGAATTTTGAAAATCGGTCTACAATTGACGGAGTAATCGATGTACATATGTACTCAAAAAGTTGCTGAGGTGACTAGACGTGTTCTTTCCGTGTACCCTTTAAGTGTGGCGTGTTTTCTGTTTGTCTGTGGCATCCTAGCTCCTTTACGTATGTACCTACCGATTAGGGCTCGGCTTTTTTAACCGATATGGTTCTTGGTTTAGTTTCGTCAAAATCGGTTAAGCTGTTGAGGTGTTGTTTTCTTTTTATCTCTAAGACGTCCACTGCTGAAAGTCTCCCCACAAAAACATTTACAACGAAATAATAATCCGTCTCAATAAACGAACTTCATGATACTAATTAGTATTTACAACCGTTGCAGCAGTGTCGAACACTACAGTACTTAGTACCTTCTCCTTAAAATCCAATAGCAGTACACCTAGTTAAAGTGAAAAAGCTTTCCCCTGTCAAAATGTTTATGACATTGTCAGTGGATTGATTATTGCCTCATCATCATCATGTCAGCCGAAAGACGTCCATTGCTGAACATAAGCCTCCCCTAAGGCTCTCCACTGAGACCGGTCTTGTGCTTTCCGCATCCACCGCGGTCCTGCGATCTTTACCAGGTCATCGCTCCATCTTGTTAGAGGCCCACCGACAGCTCGTCTCACGGTCCGCGGCTTTTTCTTGGCCCGTGAAAAAGGTTTTTCTACTATGTCTATAATATTTGCTTGTAACTTGGACTGCAGCAAAACTAGAAGCCAAAACCCGGTCGGCAAGAAATCGAACCGCTCCGCCCAGACGATCCGATCGGACACGCCGCTAACTACCGACTTGTCTTGCGCCCTTTTTGATATCGGTAGAAAGCTTTTTACTCGTGCTTGAAATATAACTTTAAAATTTAAAAACCCCCTTTCAGACCCTGTTGCAATAAAAATAAATTTATACTACACAGAAAACAAAATACTTCAGGTATATAAAATTATTGGGCATGAACTAATTGATAAGAGAAGCTACTGAATACTAAATGAAATTATTATTAGCCTAAATAAAATAGACGCCCCTGTTTTTTTTTCAGAAGGTAGTACCTATATTTTTAATTATGTTCTATTTGCTAAATACTTGGGTCAGGTATTATCACCTAAAACTCTTTCCAAATTTCAAGTCGATAGTAGTTCCTGAGATACCGAGCTGTGACGGACAGACAGATAGACCACACGGTATTCTGTACCCATGCTTCGGAACCATAGAAACCTGCTACTCTAAAGGCTATGATGTAATCTCAGCTTGATCAATTGCTCAAATTGAACCATTCTCAAATTACAGCTCTTGCGATAGCGACACATTTTATTACGTCACTTGAGCCCTAAGAGACTGCTTACCATAGACAATATTTTATAGCGCATGGACGGGTCCTATGGTACTCTATTTTCGGCGGTGCGGCCCACCGCCACATTGTAATTTTTTCGCAAATGTATTAAAAAACTTCGTTTGGTACGGTTGCGGAAGTATCATTTTCACTAGTCCCGAGTCTCAACCCTCGCCTTGCGGCTCGGGTCTAGACACATTGGGACTCGTGCATAATGACATACTTTCCGCACTTATGTCAAAAAGTACTATTACCATCGATTTAACTATGGACCGTCGTCTGTAGCACGGGCGAGTATAAACGTCTCGGGCATTAGAAAAGTTGAAAAACCCCCGACATTGTCATTTCAAAGTACAATATTTCAAAAACGGGTGAACCGATTTTAATGAAACTTGGCTAAGAACCATTTCGATTAAACTAGCTTTCGATTAAAAAAAACGCATCGAAATCGGTCCATCCGTTTGGGAGCGATGATGCCATAGACAGATACACAGATACACATGTCAAACTTATAACACCCCTCTTTTTCGTCGGGGGTTAAAAACTGCGCGTTTTATGCACTAGTTGTACAATGTACTATGTATGGTTTTGTACGCTACTTTTTTAAGAAAGTAATTGCCACCACAAAACATTTTAATAGTTCATACATTTTCTGTTCGGGCAGGTCAAAAAAGTTGATTCGACCAAACAATACACGAAATTATGTAAAACAGTATTATGTTTCGGCGCATACCAACATCAAAATTTTAGCGCATCCGCATTATTTCTCCCCCTGTCGTCATCCAGAGGTTTTATTACTTAAAATGTTAAGCAGCATTTTAACCGCACCGTCGTAAACTAAAGTGCGATCTCGACAGGCCTACCCTCATTATGATGTATCAGATTGCGACTTAAGCCGAATTTACATTACGAAACTAGTTCCGTGACACTTGTTTTATCCAAAAATCGCGCAACCGTAACTGACATTTCAGTGTCGTGAAGTCGATGCATGCATTGTAAAACTTGACGTTTACACGTGAAATTGACGTGAAGTCGTTGACGAAATGATGTCACTGAACTACTTTCATGTCACTAGTTTCGTAATGTAAATTCGGCTTTACGAAGGCGATTCTGCATGCAATAAAATTTGTATCTTTAATCATTCTGTTTTTTGTTTATAGGTAGGCAAACGAGCAAGTTTGTCACCTGATGCTAAATTATCACTACTGCCCATAGACACGCGAAACCGCGGGTTTTGCAGATGTTTTCCCAACCCAGAGGGCTAAGATGAAGTAGGTACAGCAATCTGTTAAACCGCAGTCAACAAAAAAAATCTAAAGTATAATAATCGAACCAGTAGGCCGAGCACACCGAATTACGTTATCGTACATCGAAATCGAGAAACCTCATACTAAATTTTAGTTCCAAATACGCTCACGGGCGGACGCTGTTCCAAACGTCATTTAAACTTGACAACGTTCACTATTCGATTTTACGTTACGCAGCATTCATAAAGTCGTGCTCGACCCTCTGAGCAAACGCAGGACGTTTTTGCACAAGCTGAAACGGAGACGTTTTGCTCGTGTTTCGCACTCGCTAAGTGAATTATGTACCTACACAAATACAGTAATCTTCTCGCTCCCACATTTCCGTTAGACTGTGCGTCTCGCTTCCCCTACACGTGATTGAATTCACAACAGGCGCATATAAGTTTGACACTAAGTGTAGTTCTGAACCTTCCTTTATACTTTTTTATCGTACAGAAGAAGCCTGCAGCGGAAATCCTTATCTTTTCTTATTTCGTAGGATTCCTATTACCACTTAACAATACACTTGCTCCATCTTTATTATGTTACGCTAACAGTACCTGTCATGACTCGACGCGTACGATAATTCCGGGTATTATCCGGGTTATACCGGGAAATCAATATCCGGTTTTCCCAGGCACCTCCACGTAAACATGTATGCGGGCATTATCACGAGCAGTTGTATTTGGGGGTAGGTAGTTTCCTTAAAGCCAGAAAAAAAAATCAGTTTCTACCACAAAACTATGCTACACGCATAATAAACTAGAAGGACTGTTCTTCGATTTGTTTAGGAACAAAGCGTGTAACATTTTGCAAAAGTATTTTGACGTTACGATTGTAATTTAATGAGGTAATACAGGTCGATTAACAGCAACTTTTGTAGTGGTGTTTGGACAACTGTTGAACAACTGTAACTCTATTGTCCAATCCTGGTCTAAGCACCACCAGATTATACACGCTCTAACTCCCTAGCTTACACTGATCAGCCTACCTAGAAATTTCTAACAATTATTATTATTATGGCCTTGTGATTCGTCTAGTGATTGAGGAACCTACATTGTGAACGCTGTAGTAAACCCTAAGTTCTTTAAGTCAAAGTAAGAATGGATCCCTACTTAACTAAGAAAACACTCCTAAGTGGTTAAGGAATAATACATACTTGTTAGGAATAAAACAATTGATCAACTGTGTCATATAAAGAATAGTAAGTATGTCTATCAAGTATTAAAATTGGCTAGCAAATTAACTAAAGTTATGTTAACTTAAATGGAATGATCTGACAAAGTAATTCTACTAACTGTAGTAAAACAAAGTAACTGGGGTAACATTAATGCTTTTCAAATAAGCATTATGCTTTGCGGCTAAGATTAGGGCCCCATCCTTCCGCCCAAGACTATCGTCTTTGGTTGATACCATAATTGTGAGACTCGTCACCTGACTGGACATCTCTCCACCGCCCCCAGGGAGTATTGAATTATTTATTTATCAAAAGTCTTTAGTCAGTATAGCAGTAATGTCAGTATTTTTACTACTAGAGATAGAGAGGAACCCCGCAAATATATCAACCATTGTATTGGCTAATTTTCTTTTCCCATAGATAGTACCTGATTACAGCATATTTATGTCTGCCAAAGATCAATATTTCATAGATTCATATAGAGTATAGAGTACATATCATAGCAACATGAGTAACCATATATATTTAGTTTTCCAAGATTGTTAATTTCAATCACTCAATTAATATATAAACTGAGTATTAGGTATAGCAATATATTTAGCTGTATACCTAGTTTGGCATTCATTATTTGCCTATTTTATTTAGAAGTGTAGGTAATGTTATAACTTTCAGTTAAATAGCGCTTATATCAGCTATGAATTTTTATGCAAACATATTTCTATTGCTTTGAAATCCCTTTGTAGTAGGATACATTATGGTCTAATTTAGACATACTTTTATTTAGTATAATTTCACAGATCAATCATGACTTAATGCAGCTGATGTTTTTGCAGTAAGTAAGTACAGCTTTATAGATACTATTATCTACTTTTATGTTATTCACATACATGTCTAAGTACATTGTCTTTTACTCAATTAAGCTTTGTTTGCTAAGCCAGAACTTGGTTTTTGGTTATGATTTTGTTTTATCATATTATGGATAGGTAATGTTTATGCCTAATCCCTTTCAATTATTGTTTACATTGAAAGTTAAATGAAAGCATGCTAATTTTGTATAGCTTCCTTGCCCATGCTGGTGTCAAGAAATACTATAGGCCTTGACCTCAAAACTAACACATATTCATTCATTGTGTGAATGTCAATTATATATTTGTGGATTGTTTAAAAGTCCTAGTTTTGACTTGGAAAACTGCTCATAAGGTATACTGTATGTGTATGTACTTTTCATGTTTCAACTTCTACCAATGAACAATAAGAATCTATGTTTATTTAGGTTTGCCTTTATATATATTTATTTATCAGTCATTTAAGCTTGTTTGCCCAGACAGAACTAAGTTTTCTTTTCAGGTAATGTTTTGCCTTAGAATTCTTTCAATTATGTCTGTATTGAAAGATAAATGAAGACTATGTTAGTTCACTGTTAAGCTCATTTGCCCATACGGTGTCAAATTTGCTCGGGACGTATCCATGAACAAAACACAACGTTCACTTAGTATATGAATGATAAGAGTCGATTGGAGGATAGCTTTGTCTTTGCAACTTTACTCTTTTGACACTGCTTATATTTTAGCAGGTAACTTTACTGTATTGAGATGTGAGTCAACATAGCTCTTAATGATCATATAATAGAGTTCAATTGGAATTTCTTAACAAATAACTTTATATACTAATATTAAAAATTGTCTAACTTTTATGACTCTTTCAATTTGGTCTACATTCACCCTACATTGTGAATGTTTTACTGATGAATTTTAATTAATCAAACAGTGAGTGTTTTCATCCCTTGATTAACTCTTGTTGTAAGTTAAACTATAACGATTAAAACTAACGGTCGCCACCCATCATTACATGTAACTTGGCGGGCTACTAGTCATATTCAGCAGAGACGCGAGCCAAAGAATCGGTTCCCCTTTAGGCGGTTACCTTTTCACCAGGGTGGTTTCCCCAGGGCTGGCCTCAGATCCATGATCTACTGAGTAGGTTCAACTACTACGGTCCTGTTGCTAGTCTTAAAACGTATTTCATCATGGATGATAATTTAAGCAAAGAGAGTACAAATCAATTAAGGATAAAAACTCTATCTGGATTTGTTATGGAATTAATTATAATCTAGTGAGTCATTTAATTAGGCAATTTTACTTATGACTATTGGTGTGTATGATTTTAAGCTTTTCCCTAGCTCTGTGATGAAAACCAATGTGAGTTCATGATCTCACTTTTATGTATTAATTGTGTGTGTCCGCGAAATTGGGCTATCTAGTCCGTCACTAGGCTTCGCCATTCTAGCTATTCCCTAACAACAAAGTTCCTACCTAACTTCCCTATCATCCTAACTTGTACTTTAGCTACGCCAAGAGGCACCCTAATCTCTGTGTGTAACAGGCAAAGCTAGGGTTCGTTCCCACATTTACATTTAGTGTAGTGTAAAGAGTTTCGAGGTGCAATGAAACTCTACTATGCTCCTATAAAAGAGATTGTGTGTGCTAACTTTCCTAACCAGTCCCTAATTGTTGCCAGGTCTTGGAAAACGCGAACGTTTTCCCCTAAGAGAAAGACCCGGCGGAACAGCAGAATACCTATTGTAGTGTATATATAAATATATAGATACGGGGAACAGAGCGTATCTGATGTGATCACAGCTATGCTTTCGCTTTCGCTGGCGGAAAACTTCAGTTCCTGTACGTCGCTATGACCAGTCAGACGTACTCTGTGTAAGTGGTCAGCTGTGAACAATAACCCACAGCCTATAACGCCTTACAACGTTATATTTAAGACAGCGACTATGCCAACGATGTTCGTTGTCACCGTGAGGTATCCTACCGTTGGTCACCAGACCCTTTTATCAGATGAAAGCCGCTTTTGGGAAGTACACAGAAAATTTAAATGGATTAGTACAAATGCGTAGAAATGTAAAGAACTACTTATTAAAATAGTCTCTACATTCCCACAGAAAGATATCCAAAATGATACCTTAAGTTTAAATATTTCAATCGGCAATCGCAGAATTTTAATCCACCGGTTATAAAGAAACAGCGACTAAAATCTGACTATTTAAATAAACAATTTTACAACAATACTCACTCTGAATAAACCCTGAATAAAATATAAATTTATTGAAAAATAATATAAAACCCCTCAAACTGACAATATGATGTTAATTCTCTAATATTATCATCCTTTTTTGGAATCCCGCCAAAACTGAATCAACCAAGTACGCGAGATGTAAACTGTACAAAATCCGGAACCACAATCCTCCTCACACTTTTCTTCCGCCTCTATTTATAGATTTGATGACGTCATCTCGGACATCACGGACATCACGGACAATGCGGACTTCGTGGACATATTCTGGTGATACCAGAACTAGAATAATTTATGCCAAAACACTACATTATTTTTCGCCAATTATTCCTGAACCTACTCTAAAATTCTAATTTATTTCCAGATGCAACTATTTTCATATTTGTATTTCATTTAATTACCTCACGTTAAAAATATACACTAACCTAATTTATTTAATTTCGACACTTTTCGTATTTTCGCGTCTACTTTCTAAATTTATTTATCAATAACTTTTCTCTTAATATCCAAATCACTTATAGTATTAGTCTTTATCATAATTAGACGATACCCTTTTATTTTCCCTTAAATATGTTTCTTAATTTATAGCCAAAAACTCCCGCTACTAGTTCCAAACCTTTGCCAAAATGGCGGCATTTCTAAACCGGCATCCCCATAGCTTCCATGTTTTCCCACTTAATTTAGCGCTTGTGTTCCTGGCTAAACATACTGTGTACCTTGTCACATTGACACTTCAAATGGTCGCATACATTTTCTTTACTAAATGATATTACGTCTTATACGGCAAGGTTCTAATGACTACTATCTATACTAAATGTGTTCCTACGCCTTCCTAATTATCCTATTTTACTTAAGATCTTAATTTAATGATAGCTAATAGACCAAGACATAAATTTACATTTATCTTTTGCTTGCATTTTCAGTATTTTAGCCATTCTCGTCCGTTTATCCGTTCGCTCCAAAACTTGTATTATTTAGTGACTTTTAACTAGTTTATAATTGTAAATAATCTCTATGATATTTCCGAAATTATATTAGAGTTATAACAAATGATATTAGATGACCTTTTCCTATTAATTAAATAGACCTTATTATAGATTCTCTTTCAATAAAATGCCGCTATGAAACAGCGCCATTTCGTTTTCCATTACATGTTTTGATATCCTTTATTCTTAAACTACTGAACAGAACTAGATGAAACATATGTCAAAATAAGCGTAAGACATTAGTCTTTATTAATCAACTCCCGTTTTCCTTGCATTTTCCATTATCTTTTTGTATTATTCATAATGTTATTCCCATGCCACGTAAGTCTAAAATACTGAATTGAGTCGTATGAAATTTGCTAGTATGGAAGATTATAATGCAGAGATTATTACCCAATAATGGTTTTCCTTGCATTATGAGTATTTTCTTTGTACTAATGATAAATAACCCAGTCTTAATTTAACGCCCTCTGTTATCCTAAGCTTGAACCACGTAACCGCCCCGGTTAAGCTAGCTCGATAAAATCGAAACTTAATTAACAACCTGTTGCCGGATACTTCCGCTAGATGGTGTTACTAGTAATTTTACCCCATACAAATCCGTATTCTTAACTATTTTGTTTATTTAATTATTTACTTGTACCAAGTATGAAATATATTCGTGTCCAGGGCCAAATATGCTTAAATCAAGCCTTGGACCGTTACAACCGACCCCTACAATATACTAAGGTAGTTAATACACTAAATTAACAACCGGAGTAGATTGTACCAATAAATAAAAGAAAAACCTACACGAATATATTTTTATCTTAACTATTTTACTAATATTTGCTAAGAAGTGTGTTTTGTGTGGTGTGTATTTAAACCAAGACCTGATTAGCATTGATTCAGAAAAATTCTCAGAACCTTAAAATGAATCATTAATGAACCGTTTATACGCAATTTTAACATTGAATTTTGCCTACTGGCCTAAACTAACATCTTCTAACAAACAGCTCATTTGTAAGTGTAATGTTTTTTAAGCAACCATCAATAAATGGTTTGCCAAAACTACGAAACCGACAAATTATTAACACCCTTCAAACTTTAAACAACAAAATCATTATCTTACAAAAATTCCTTGCACGTACCCTTTCAAAAACCTTTTGTAATAAAAACATTTCACCACATCATTCAACACTTACTTACACTAAACCTATTATTACTTAGGTATTTACCTAAGTAATAATAATCATGCACGCTGTCTTAACAATTGTCAATCTCCCAGATTTGGCAAACATCTTTTGTTAATTTTCCAACCATTTGTTTACTCAAATTACAATTGAATTAAAATTGTGATATTAATCCAATATACACCAGCTGTATACAGTACATAAAACTTTTACTAATAATTCGTATACTAAGGTATTAGAATTAAAGAAAATTTCCTTCCCATTTAGCTTTAACTTATACATACGTGAGTGATCCTCTTTTACTGAACCTCTCTATAACTTTTGTTGAAAGATACCATTATAAATCATTTGTATTTTTCGTTTATACCTCCTCGACTACCACTACTGTCAGTATCGATGAGGTAATTTTTTCAGAAACAGGTCGAGCTAAACTCTACCTACACACGTGAGCGATCCGTTTTATTTCATTGAGATTACTTTTGTTATTTACAATCATCCTACAGTACTTAAAATCCAACTGTATTAAGTCTTATTAATACTTTTCCAAATAATCATCATCATCATCATCTCCCGCCCTTCCTACTCTATCTGTGTCCCACTGTTGAACACTTTTCCCTATAAAATATAAATTTTATGGAAAACTAGTGACCCGCTGCGGCCTCGCATGAGCCTCTACACTACTTGTAAACAATACACTCTTTCTTTGGACAATCGTGTAATTAGACTGGAATACCTTCCCGGAAATCTATCTACTTATATGGTGGTGAAATCGCAACAAAATCCGTTCGTAGCTTTTTTTTTATAAACTGATAAACAAACGAACACTACGGAAAACCTTGTCTTATAACATGCAATTATCAACTCACATGATTTACATACATACTGAACCCTGATAACAATACACACTTTTGCTGTCGTGTACCTATTTTGGTATGTTCTATTGGCATGTGTACAACAACTACCTACTATTCGTCTTCTTACATTTACGGTTAAATAATGAAACTATGCAAAAATATTGCACTACCAGCGCCACCTGCTGCTGAATAGAAGAACATTTCATTCATTTAAAAAAATAAACTTAAGAGAGCTATAATTTACGAATTCTTACTTACGAATTCTTACTTTATTTTAAATGCAACTCATGTAAAATGTTTCGATTTGATTCCTCCCGATAAGTAACGTTCAATGACCCTCACATATTCGTGCTCAGCCGCTAGTGTCTAGAACACTATATCTCTATAGTTATCATCATCATCATGTCAGACGAAAACATGGCCTCCCCTAGTCGCTTGAGTGTCACCTACTAAACACTCTTGAACTAAATCCATCTAATACCTTTAAATGCCCTCTAACGGTAATTATCTCTAAAATCCTATAATAACGTAAATAACGTAATGGAACCTAAAATATTTTCCGATCTTCCATTATCCAAAATTTAAATTTCTCAAATTAAATAAATGTCTTGAAACATCCGAGTGTGCTCGGCCATATAAGACAACTAGCGCCATCTATATTGGTCTAACCTGAAACTACTTTAAACAAATTCCACCAGATTAGTTTATTAATTGTTCATGTTTAACACTCGTATAAATAACTTAGATAAGCTTTAATTACTTTGAAATGTACCAATTGCCAATATTGCACTTATCAGACTATATTTAAAAAAAACGTTGAATTCAACTATCTTCATCGTTAAAGACTACTAACGCCATCTATGAATCCAAGTTGGAAATAATCGATAATTTATTCGAACTATTCTACTCTAAATCTATATATTATGCTGTTGTAATTTAATTTCCTAAATATTTGAAGTAATCGCAAGAGCAATTAAAGTTTATTTGATTCGTTTATCTAAATAAACGATGAAGATCTACCGATCCTACTTATTTTCTCCTACTTATGTTCGCATTTTAAAATGACGAAAGTGAAATGGTGTGGACTATGGAATTCCTGTCTTACACACGTACCTAATTTCTGAAATACTTATGCTACTCATAAACGTAACTAGTCCTTGCTATGATGAATTAATTATTTGGTTTTGTTCATTCATCCCCCTAAAATCGTCCATTTTGGGTGATATTCAACACTAATCTACTTTAAAGCCATAAAGTGACTTTCAAAATTACAAATTGTTATAGTAACTTCTCCGTATATATTTCCAGTAATTTTAGTAAAATACTATCATATTTTCCTAAACATTTAAGCATTATCCCCCTCGTATCATCCATTTTATATGATCTTCGACTTTAATTAATTTTAAAGCAGTAAAATAACATTTAAATTTATAAATTGTTGTGGTAATTCCAGCGTAATTTTTCCAGTGATTTAGTATGATATTATCTTACTTTTTGTAACATAAAAACGAACTTCTTTTTTTTTAGACTTTGGTTGTATGGTCATTGTATCTTTACCTTTCATCTCATGTCACCATGAAAATTAAAAAACAAGTCTAACCTACAAACTCGTCTTGTCTGTGACTCGATGTTATCTTAATTTGAACCCGATATCGATCTTCTAAAACCGATCAATGAAATAGAGATTCTGATGAAAAGAAACGCTAGTAGAAATAACCCAAGTTCTAAGTGATTTCTAACAACCGAACTCGACAAAACACGTTCAAGTTATCTTTAAAGATTCGCAACCGATTCCAACTTCATTTAACAACATGACAATAAACAGGTAATTAACCACTCCTTCATTTGTTTTTTTTCTATAATTTGTGACAAATTCTCTTCTTCCTAATTGCATAATAACAACTGCGTAAAGTTTCCGATCTATTGTTTCGTATTGCATTTGGTTGTAAAACTCTAAAATACTAATAAAATAATGTACTAATCTGTTTTCAGATACTGAATATCTCCGATTAAGTATTATCTATGTCTACTATGAGACTCTATTGGAATGAATGCTTGTTTTCTATGAGTACAATGTACTGTTACTTGCATTCAAGACCAAATAACCATGACCCCAGTTCACAATGACGGCTCCACTTTAACACGATTTTTGACAAAAACATTCTACTGATAAGTTAGGTAAGTTACACTGGTACCTTTTTTCAAATAACTTTTATTACTTGCTTGTCATTACAAGACAGATCAGTGTCAAACATACAAATACATACTAGGTACTTAACTTATGCCAACATAATTTTATGTTCTACTCTGCTAAAATAGTTAATTACTAAAGTCATTCTAGTAGTTTATTAACCCCTATTATTGAAACTTGCACAAAATGAGTGATTTATCTGTTGGATCTAACCAATTTCTGATTCATATCTATCTATGTGTAGCGTCAACTAACCTACAGTATTGCATATGTGCATACTTTTTTAACTTGACCCTTTTATTTACAGATAAATACTATTTATAGAAGCCTACAATTAAAGTTTATCTGAAGAGTGACATATTTCTGGTTTATCCAAGATTGGCTCGTCACATAATATAAGATGTCAGCGCCCGGAATGCTGAGAATGATTTTTGGTTTTGCACGCATGAGAACTATCAAAGTGATGTGACTACTCATCATTTAACAACTATGGAATGTCCTGCTACTGTGCATTTCTTTTCACTGCTTGTAAACTGTTAAGTTCATTCACCTCATCACCTATTTTGTACTTTTGTTGTGATGAAATAAAAGTAACTATTTATCATACTCAACAACGAGTATGGGACTACTATTAATGCCTCCATTTTACTGCATACTAATAAAAGCTTTCCTACTGTCATTTATTTTATAAAACATCCTGTTCACATCCACCCTAATTTTGACTTATAGTAAAACTTAAAATTTATTTTATATCAATTGAAACTAATGTAAATCTTACTGGATTGGATTTAATGCTCCCTATGAATGCCACAGACTCGACCCCCCTTCTTGTAAAACCTCAAAACTCTGCCATCCTGTCATCGGCTTAGTGTTCCTATACTATACTAACAGCATCCAATGTTCATTTTTAAAACCTTTATGAACAAGTCAATTTGATCTGCATTGGTTTACACATATAAAATAGACATTTGAAGTACCTAGCCTATTGTCATACTAAATTTAGAAAAATGCCTTGTCATTCATAAAATAATTTAATTTCTTTTCTGTTACTGAATTTACTAATCTGCCAATGCCTGTATTTGCAATTTTTCATACTTGTGTTTTATCATCATCATCAGCCTGTTTGCGTCCCACTGCTGGACACAGGCCTCCTCTCAGAATGAGAGGACTTACAGATAACATTGAATACCAACTGCATTTGATGAACTCAACCTAGGTATTTCCAATTGCACAGCATGTGATTGAGTCACTGCTATTGAGCTTATTCTACTATCAATACTAATTGCTTGAAAAGATCAAAATAAGTATACCTACTTATGTATGTGATACTTTTACCTAGTGTTAATTTGTGCCATATTAACACTCATTGCCTGTATTTCAATATTTTCAATTATGATGAATTCATTTAATTTTTTAAATTGCCTACTTGTCAACAGTCTAGCATACTTCTACCTCTCAGTGGTTTAAATGCAAATGTGCTAAGTAATTTCTTTTCCACTCATCCATTAGATACAATGAACAACAACTGCTCCTACTATAACTTAGATCTGCCCCACTTGATGCAGGTGTAAAGTGGAAATCAGTAAGTGTAAGTACTTGGCTTAGGTACATTCCTAACTTGGCCTGCTAAACTTTGACCTCTACTGTCTTTGCATAATTGGTAAGTACTTATTTAATTTACTTTTCCTTTCCACGACCCCCTGTCTTACAACCTCATCATATGTGAACTCATCAAGTGTGTGACTCAGAGCATCATACTTAATTCTTGCCAATCAACTCCCTAACTAACAAACCATACAATACTTTACATACTTACTTCTGTACTGCCTAACTGTAAATATACTTCTTAGAGTTCAACGACCCCCCATCTGATAAATCAAAAGAATCTTATATTATTATGAAATGAGTAAGTATGTGATTCTAAGTTTCCCGTGTGTATGATTTTACCGACCCCCCATCTATTAAACCACAGAATATTTTACATACTTGTAGTATATAGGTATCTGTTTGATTGAACTTTCCTTACTAGAAAATAATTTCATGTTTTTCCTGTCCCTAAATTATACTTGACAATCTCCTTATTTAACTAACTTAAAAATGCTTAAACTGAACTCAAATCTATACACTATTTCACTCTCATACGTTAGGGCGTTACGGCGTTAGTGCTTTCTTTCCTAAATTAATTTCTATGATTTTGATCAAATTCCCATGCAATTCTTACTTGACTTGTGTCCTTAGACTATAGCCAATTTAAGAAGTCGGTTAAAATAGATATGTCAACAAACCGGCCAACTTAAAAATTTCCCTTGACATTTCATACGTCACGTGACAATAATTTCTCTAAAATGGCGGATGGCCTTATGAACTCTAATCAACTTTACCACTCAGTTTTATTTCTTTACAAGTAAATAATGATCAAGAACCTAAAGTATTCAACAAAAGTCTGAACTTATATGATACAGCAAAATAATATGCAGTTTATGTGATACTACCAAGCAAGTTAGCTGCTCGAAACCAACCTGATGAATCTACAACTTCGATAGCCTGCTTTCTTTATTTCAGATGGAATTAAAGAAAGCCATTGCAGTGTAGATAAAAGTGAGGTGTACAAACTATACCATCAAGTGCTACCCTATCCATTTAGTGACAACCGTTGTAGTTTTTATTAAAATGTACTAGGTACAACTTAACCTTTTATTGTGTCTTTGCTGTGAATATTTAATTTCCTATTCCCCACTAATAGTCTGTACTAAATACATTACATCCATTCTCACTAGACCTCCATTCCACGTACAACAAATTGTGACTATCTTTAAACAAATAGTCACTATCTAAACATAACAAAACTGAAGTCTAGACTCATAAATGACAATAAATTATTCTAGACTTGTTCACTAAGTACTTAATTGAAATAATTGAGTAAGTTTAACTGGCTGTGATAATAATATCATACTCTACTTGTGTATTAGAATGATTTGGTACAGCTGTTAATCATATATCTGAGTGATATGTAGTGTAAATACTTAATGAAACCACTACTCATTGCAAAACTGTCAGTAACCCAGCAGTACTAACTGTACTCTAGACTTTTAAATGATTCTAATCCTGTAACAACTAACCATAACTTATAACTAAAGTCCGATCCTGGTCTCGGCTTTCCATATTGTAACTCTATTGTCCAATCCTGGTCTAAGCACCACCAGATTATACACGCTCTAACTCCCTAGCTTACACTGATCAGCCTACCTAGAAATTTCTAACAATTATTATTATTATGGCCTTGTGATTCGTCTAGTGATTGAGGAACCTACATTGTGAACGCTGTAGTAAACCCTAAGTTCTTTAAGTCAAAGTAAGAATGGATCCCTACTTAACTAAGAAAACACTCCTAAGTGGTTAAGGAATAATACATACTTGTTAGGAATAAAACAATTGATCAACTGTGTCATATAAAGAATAGTAAGTATGTCTATCAAGTATTAAAATTGGCTAGCAAATTAACTAAAGTTATGTTAACTTAAATGGAATGATCTGACAAAGTAATTCTACTAACTGTAGTAAAACAAAGTAACTGGGGTAACATTAATGCTTTTCAAATAAGCATTATGCTTTGCGGCTAAGATTAGGGCCCCATCCTTCCGCCCAAGACTATCGTCTTTGGTTGATACCATAATTGTGAGACTCGTCACCTGACTGGACATCTCTCCACCGCCCCCAGGGAGTATTGAATTATTTATTTATCAAAAGTCTTTAGTCAGTATAGCAGTAATGTCAGTATTTTTACTACTAGAGATAGAGAGGAACCCCGCAAATATATCAACCATTGTATTGGCTAATTTTCTTTTCCCATAGATAGTACCTGATTACAGCATATTTATGTCTGCCAAAGATCAATATTTCATAGATTCATATAGAGTATAGAGTACATATCATAGCAACATGAGTAACCATATATATTTAGTTTTCCAAGATTGTTAATTTCAATCACTCAATTAATATATAAACTGAGTATTAGGTATAGCAATATATTTAGCTGTATACCTAGTTTGGCATTCATTATTTGCCTATTTTATTTAGAAGTGTAGGTAATGTTATAACTTTCAGTTAAATAGCGCTTATATCAGCTATGAATTTTTATGCAAACATATTTCTATTGCTTTGAAATCCCTTTGTAGTAGGATACATTATGGTCTAATTTAGACATACTTTTATTTAGTATAATTTCACAGATCAATCATGACTTAATGCAGCTGATGTTTTTGCAGTAAGTAAGTACAGCTTTATAGATACTATTATCTACTTTTATGTTATTCACATACATGTCTAAGTACATTGTCTTTTACTCAATTAAGCTTTGTTTGCTAAGCCAGAACTTGGTTTTTGGTTATGATTTTGTTTTATCATATTATGGATAGGTAATGTTTATGCCTAATCCCTTTCAATTATTGTTTACATTGAAAGTTAAATGAAAGCATGCTAATTTTGTATAGCTTCCTTGCCCATGCTGGTGTCAAGAAATACTATAGGCCTTGACCTCAAAACTAACACATATTCATTCATTGTGTGAATGTCAATTATATATTTGTGGATTGTTTAAAAGTCCTAGTTTTGACTTGGAAAACTGCTCATAAGGTATACTGTATGTGTATGTACTTTTCATGTTTCAACTTCTACCAATGAACAATAAGAATCTATGTTTATTTAGGTTTGCCTTTATATATATTTATTTATCAGTCATTTAAGCTTGTTTGCCCAGACAGAACTAAGTTTTCTTTTCAGGTAATGTTTTGCCTTAGAATTCTTTCAATTATGTCTGTATTGAAAGATAAATGAAGACTATGTTAGTTCACTGTTAAGCTCATTTGCCCATACGGTGTCAAATTTGCTCGGGACGTATCCATGAACAAAACACAACGTTCACTTAGTATATGAATGATAAGAGTCGATTGGAGGATAGCTTTGTCTTTGCAACTTTACTCTTTTGACACTGCTTATATTTTAGCAGGTAACTTTACTGTATTGAGATGTGAGTCAACATAGCTCTTAATGATCATATAATAGAGTTCAATTGGAATTTCTTAACAAATAACTTTATATACTAATATTAAAAATTGTCTAACTTTTATGACTCTTTCAATTTGGTCTACATTCACCCTACATTGTGAATGTTTTACTGATGAATTTTAATTAATCAAACAGTGAGTGTTTTCATCCCTTGATTAACTCTTGTTGTAAGTTAAACTATAACGATTAAAACTAACGGTCGCCACCCATCATTACATGTAACTTGGCGGGCTACTAGTCATATTCAGCAGAGACGCGAGCCAAAGAATCGGTTCCCCTTTAGGCGGTTACCTTTTCACCAGGGTGGTTTCCCCAGGGCTGGCCTCAGATCCATGATCTACTGAGTAGGTTCAACTACTACGGTCCTGTTGCTAGTCTTAAAACGTATTTCATCATGGATGATAATTTAAGTAAAGAGAGTACAAATCAATTAAGGATAAAAACTCTATCTGGATTTGTTATGGAATTAATTATAATCTAGTGAGTCATTTAATTAGGCAATTTTACTTATGACTATTGGTGTGTATGATTTTAAGCTTTTCCCTAGCTCTGTGATGAAAACCAATGTGAGTTCATGATCTCACTTTTATGTATTAATTGTGTGTGTCCGCGAAATTGGGCTATCTAGTCCGTCACTAGGCTTCGCCATTCTAGCTATTCCCTAACAACAAAGTTCCTACCTAACTTCCCTATCATCCTAACTTGTACTTTAGCTACGCCAAGAGGCACCCTAATCTCTGTGTGTAACAGGCAAAGCTAGGGTTCGTTCCCACATTTACATTTAGTGTAGTGTAAAGAGTTTCGAGGTGCAATGAAACTCTACTATGCTCCTATAAAAGAGATTGTGTGTGCTAACTTTCCTAACCAGTCCCTAATTGTTGCCAGGTCTTGGAAAACGCGAACGTTTTCCCCTAAGAGAAAGACCCGGCGGAACAGCAGAATACCTATTGTAGTGTATATATAAATATATAGATACGGGGAACAGAGCGTATCTGATGTGATCACAGCTATGCTTTCGCTTTCGCTGGCGGAAAACTTCAGTTCCTGTACGTCGCTATGACCAGTCAGACGTACTCTGTGTAAGTGGTCAGCTGTGAACAATAACCCACAGCCTATAACGCCTTACAACGTTATATTTAAGACAGCGACTATGCCAACGATGTTCGTTGTCACCGTGAGGTATCCTACCGTTGGTCACCAGACCCTTTTATCAGATGAAAGCCGCTTTTGGGAAGTACACAGAAAATTTAAATGGATTAGTACAAATGCGTAGAAATGTAAAGAACTACTTATTAAAATAGTCTCTACATTCCCACAGAAAGATATCCAAAATGATACCTTAAGTTTAAATATTTCAATCGGCAATCGCAGAATTTTAATCCACCGGTTATAAAGAAACAGCGACTAAAATCTGACTATTTAAATAAACAATTTTACAACAATACTCACTCTGAATAAACCCTGAATAAAATATAAATTTATTGAAAAATAATATAAAACCCCTCAAACTGACAATATGATGTTAATTCTCTAATATTATCATCCTTTTTTGGAATCCCGCCAAAACTGAATCAACCAAGTACGCGAGATGTAAACTGTACAAAATCCGGAACCACAATCCTCCTCACACTTTTCTTCCGCCTCTATTTATAGATTTGATGACGTCATCTCGGACATCACGGACATCACGGACAATGCGGACTTCGTGGACATATTCTGGTGATACCAGAACTAGAATAATTTATGCCAAAACACTACATTATTTTTCGCCAATTATTCCTGAACCTACTCTAAAATTCTAATTTATTTCCAGATGCAACTATTTTCATATTTGTATTTCATTTAATTACCTCACGTTAAAAATATACACTAACCTAATTTATTTAATTTCGACACTTTTCGTATTTTCGCGTCTACTTTCTAAATTTATTTATCAATAACTTTTCTCTTAATATCCAAATCACTTATAGTATTAGTCTTTATCATAATTAGACGATACCCTTTTATTTTCCCTTAAATATGTTTCTTAATTTATAGCCAAAAACTCCCGCTACTAGTTCCAAACCTTTGCCAAAATGGCGGCATTTCTAAACCGGCATCCCCATAGCTTCCATGTTTTCCCACTTAATTTAGCGCTTGTGTTCCTGGCTAAACATACTGTGTACCTTGTCACATTGACACTTCAAATGGTCGCATACATTTTCTTTACTAAATGATATTACGTCTTATACGGCAAGGTTCTAATGACTACTATCTATACTAAATGTGTTCCTACGCCTTCCTAATTATCCTATTTTACTTAAGATCTTAATTTAATGATAGCTAATAGACCAAGACATAAATTTACATTTATCTTTTGCTTGCATTTTCAGTATTTTAGCCATTCTCGTCCGTTTATCCGTTCGCTCCAAAACTTGTATTATTTAGTGACTTTTAACTAGTTTATAATTGTAAATAATCTCTATGATATTTCCGAAATTATATTAGAGTTATAACAAATGATATTAGATGACCTTTTCCTATTAATTAAATAGACCTTATTATAGATTCTCTTTCAATAAAATGCCGCTATGAAACAGCGCCATTTCGTTTTCCATTACATGTTTTGATATCCTTTATTCTTAAACTACTGAACAGAACTAGATGAAACATATGTCAAAATAAGCGTAAGACATTAGTCTTTATTAATCAACTCCCGTTTTCCTTGCATTTTCCATTATCTTTTTGTATTATTCATAATGTTATTCCCATGCCACGTAAGTCTAAAATACTGAATTGAGTCGTATGAAATTTGCTAGTATGGAAGATTATAATGCAGAGATTATTACCCAATAATGGTTTTCCTTGCATTATGAGTATTTTCTTTGTACTAATGATAAATAACCCAGTCTTAATTTAACGCCCTCTGTTATCCTAAGCTTGAACCACGTAACCGCCCCGGTTAAGCTAGCTCGATAAAATCGAAACTTAATTAACAACCTGTTGCCGGATACTTCCGCTAGATGGTGTTACTAGTAATTTTACCCCATACAAATCCGTATTCTTAACTATTTTGTTTATTTAATTATTTACTTGTACCAAGTATGAAATATATTCGTGTCCAGGGCCAAATATGCTTAAATCAAGCCTTGGACCGTTACACAACGAGGTATTTTGTTTTTAAAACCAGATGGCGCACGCAGAAAGGTCGGAAGCTGGAACGCGTTATGAGATTCTCCAGAGGGTCGAGCACGACTTTACGAATGCTGCGTAACCATCGACTTTTAAACATTCTATTCTATTTTTGGTACATCAATGACGTCTACTATTCGATTTTACGTGCGTAACGTAAAATCGAATAGTAGACGTTGTCGAGTTTGTATGACGTTTGGAACAGCGCCCGCCCGTGAGCGTATTTGGAACTAAAATTTAGTATGAGGTTCCTCGATCTCGATACGATAACCGTAACGTAACTGCTACATAATGAGTGTTTTGAGGCCTAATTATGTGGAGTTGCATACATTACTTTATCTACACACATATTATAAGTACTCTAAGATGGGTTAAGAAGCCGAAGGCATATATCATACCCATACCTGTCACGAATTTGACTGTTTTTTTTTTAATCTGAGACAAACATACCGAGCTGACGTTTCGTAAACTGTTTTTTTTTTTTTGTAAAAAAAAAAAACAATATCACATTATTAATTATACATGTCGGACTGAACTCGACTTACATACGTGAGTGATCCGTTTTATTTCACTATGATTGTAAATTACGTTGGTCGTCAAATTCGAAAAATTGAATTTGATATCGAAAAGTTATTACGACATCGAATTCGATGTCGTAATGACTATTACTTTACTGCAGGACCTGCTGGTGGAGGTGGTTGGCGGCGGAGGCGTCGTCGTGCTGCAATGCTGGTCATTTTCTACGGTTTCTGAACGCAGTTTAGAGGACTTATGATATGTGTGTAGATAAAATAGTTTTCTTAATGTGCGCATAATTTGCACAAGAAAAAACCAGTTTGTACTAATAATAAATTAAAATGATGTACATGATCCTAGTTATAGTATTAATCTATTATTAAGTGTATGCACCTACTAATTTCAAACACAATCATTGTATTGTTCGTGAATAAATGTTGAATTGGATTTAAAAAAATTAAACAGATTAAAAAAAATGCATTTATTCATTTCAGTGCAAGTACTATATCGAAGTAAACAATGGAAAAGGGCATACTAATATTCAAACTTATCCGCGTCTGCCGTTTACCTCGGGGACGGTGTATGCCACTTTGTCACAATACCCTTGACCAACAAAATAATATTTAACAATATTATCGTATAAGATATTCAAGGAACGCTGATAGAGAGACTCCATTATCTTTTTTTCTTGACCTTGCCTCTGGTTTTCTTCTTCAAATTTATTTACATTTCTAGTGTTTCTTTTACTCTATGAAATACCGTTTCATCCAGAGACAAGTCATATAAAGACTGCCAATCTTGATACTAACTTGCGTAGCTCCAAAATATAGATTCACTAGATGGCGTTGTTTAGGTATCTGAGTAATCATCATCATCATCATCATCATGTCAGCCGAAGGACGTCCACTGCTAGACATAGGCCTCCCCAAGGCACCGGTCTGTTGCTTTCCGCATCTGAGTAATGCCCCGGCTAATCAACGACATCTAGTGAACCTTATATTTCGGAGGTAAGCAAGTTAGTATGAAGATTGGCAGATTAGTATGAGTCTTTATAATTATTAGTTGTCTCTGGTTTCAACCAATGAACCTGCGGTTTAGAATTGGTACAGTGTAACCTGGTGCCAGAAGAAAATTATAAACCGGACAAATTATATGGACTCGTTGACACAAGACAAATAAAATGTGCTCGAAATGCAGAGTTAATGTACCGGTTTACTTCATTCGCGTGGGACAATTTTTCCGCCCCACTGTACTGGCATTGCCAATCTACCTATGAAGTGCTAGTTGCACTAATCACGAGGTGAATAGTGTCTTGACCAGAGCGTCTAGTGTAATCAACGAGCAAAAAAACGTCTCGATCGCGTTCGCGTTTACGTCTGAATTACTATGGGCACATTAGCAACGCCACTAGTGGCACGTATCGACAATAAACAATTCTCATACTATTTGACATCCATAACGCAAACGTGATCGAGACGTATTTTTGACCGTTTGATTACACTGGCTCAGAGCGTCTAGTGTAATCAATGGCCAAAAAAAACGTCTGAATTACTATGCGCACAAGTTTTGTGGTTCCAAGGGGAGCAATACTACGGTCCGCTCGCGCGTCCACGTAGAATATTGACTCGCGCCCGCCCAATCCGCTGGCATCTAATAACTTTGCGTTTTTACATGGTTTTATAGTATTACTGTGTTTGCCTAGCCAAAGTTGACACTCTCTGACTATAATTTATAATTGTGAGTATCGTAACTGTCAAATTCAATAAACCGTACTTGCATACCTATTGAAAATAATACACTCTCTTTTCATTAGCAAGACAATGTAAATAGTGACAGGCAACTTTTAGTGAAACATTTTCAATTAGAAAAAAATAAAAACTTCGACATCATAATTTCTAAGTCCAATATAGGTCCAATCTTAAAAACCACGCAACTGATTTTAACAAAACTTAGCTCAATGAACCATTGCAGTTGAGTTCTTAAATACTATTTAAAAAAACCGTCAGAGATTAAAGACAGTAGAAAAACCTTTCGTGCCAGGCAAAAATCAATCTAATGACAATGTCATAAACGCTTTGGCAGGGGAAAGATTTTCTCACTTACATAATTACACAATGTATATACCATGGTAGCACTTTGAACGGCTTGGTGCTTTGAAAATAAGCTCACTGGTGGTAGCGATAATTGAGTCTGTATGACATTTGTGTTGATTCGTATGGCAGTGGAAGGGGAGGTGTTGCCTGGAAAGGTACATTTTGGCGCCTAGTCCCAACTATCTTACGACTGCGGTCGTGGCTGAAAAAAATGTTGTTTTTAAGTTCGTTATAAGGACTCTTCTGTTTTGCGTCGGGGATTAAAAACCGCCCCAGGCTTATACCTTGCGAAGAAACATACTAGAACCAGTCTAGTTCAATCTAACAATGCTACGCACAGAACTATATGGGGATAGATGAATAGAGTGTAAGGAAAGACGGCTGAGAACTTTATTACGTCTTTCAGCTCCCTACCGCTTTCCGTGTGTGACGTCAGGTTATAAAAACAAAATACAATATTCAACAATGAACGGTTCAAACACCACCAAACGCTCTGATCAATACAAACCGATGAACATTCCTTCCATAGCACAGAAAAACCCCACGAAAAATCCAGAAAATGTTTCATTCATTTGTCATCTCAGTGAATTTCACACATCAGCACAAGTTCCCGGCAATGCAGCTGCACGGTTGCACCCATTGATTTAAGCTTCCTTTGTGCTGGTCTAATAACACGCCGATTGCATTTGCTCGTCCGATCCGTGACCTAGATTCAGGTGATCCACATCCAGGCGAGGACTAGATTTGTAGAAACTTTTTTCATAAGGGGAGGGAACAAGCAGGTGGGTCACTTGATGGAAAGCAATCTCCGCCGCCTACGGACCCGTGAGGAATCACAGATGCGTTGCCAGCCCTGTAGGCTCGTTTTTAAAGAATCCTAAGTTGTATAGCTCCATAATCTTCTTCTAGCGATGGAAAAAGCAGGTATCAAGTACTGACGGAAATGTTTACAGACTTGTGCAAGGTCCGTCTGGATTGCTACCGCCACGACCGACCGATTAGCTTAATGGCTAAAGAACATGACGGGGTCCCATTTTTTCTTTGAAAGTTTTTAGTCATAAAGTAATGTTTGTCATAATTCATCACTAGTCATAACTCTTTTTTTCTCTGAAGCCGTAAAAAATTCAGGAATTTTGTAATGGGCATTCTGTAGAACTCTATAGGTTAGGTTCATTTAGTTTTAGAGAAAAAAAGAGTTATGACTAGAGATAAATTATGACAAGATTTACATTATGACTTCATACTGTATGGGAGAAATTATAGACCCTTTACACCCATTGACTAAGTCTCAAACAAACTATGAGCACTAGATAACAGATAAACATACTTACCACGTACATGGGTAAATACTTAAGTATTTATATTCATATTAAACACCCAAGACTCGAAAACAAACGTTTATATTCATCATACAACGGAAATCGAACCGGAAACCTCAAGTTTTATTGTCATGTTTGGTTGTCCCATGATATTTAGGTACTTATTTTATCTTTTTTCCTAATTTGCTACAGAGTGTACTGTAGTTTTTCCTGAATGAAAGAATAAACCAGCCGGGGTAATCATTGGCAGAAGAGACATTTTATCATAGCGCTCTAGGACGACAATCTGTCTGGGATTAAGGATATAACTCGTTGAATTATGTACTGTCAGTATTGTATCAGATAACATAAAATTATCCTCCTGCATTAGGTACTGCGACCAATGATATTACCGAGTAAAGATTATTAAGTTACGATGAATGTGTATTGCATTTCAAACTTAATATTGATGACTAGTTTTTTGCTACTACTTAGAAATTTTATGCCCATTTATAACGAGAATAGCCAGCATGGCCGTGAAGTCGCACTCTCTCAGCTTAAGTGCGCTGTTTATACTTTAATTACCAACTTTCCGAGACATTAAAGCACTTCGCCACTTAACTTAACTTTATCTTCCAATTATAAACGCAAGTAATTCGCTTTAATTTTATTAAAAGACGCGAAAACACTGGCCCAAAAACATTTTCCGTGTTACAGTTCAGAGCTAATAAAATCCGTTGAGTTTGCCTAACAAATTAATATTTACAACTCGTATTAAAATTGCTGCCATAAAGAGTAAGTTCGCAGCTCATTGCTGCGAAAATACGTATTTACGAGCGCAAAGCCTGGCATGGGGCGGAGTTGGCCACTTGGTGTTTTAATTTTGTATGTTATTTTGGTCGCTGTAGATCGATGCTCGAAAAGACACGGAACGAAATAGCACTGTTCTATTAACATGAAACTACCGTGAGTTAAAGGGCCTTATTCATAAACGTCACTCAATCCTCCATTAGCTAAAATAGGTTTCGTCTTCTTCTTACTAAAGGAAATGTCAAAGTGACAAAAAAGGACAAACGGACTTTAACAGCATTTTAGTTAAAATAGGTTAGGGTTGGTTAGGGTTAATCTTTATTAAACAAACGGATCAGTCACGTTTCGTCAGTTGAGTATACTCCGATAATAATATGTTTCGGATTAATCCGTAGTCCTTCTTCTGGAATTATTGAAACTAGCCGACATCCCAATTTCAACCGTGACGGTGGATGGATGGTCAGTGCCGCTGAGTTGGCAAACAGTTTTGAATTCTGCGTCAACGATTAGTATGAGCGAGCCGAGCGAGATGTCATTCTCATTATTGTAGTGTGTTAATACTCTAATTTTAACAGTAACAAAAAGTACGGTGAAAACGAAGGTAGTTGAGCGCGGATATCAGCTGCGTCAAGTAGCCGGACGAGCAGACCGTTGGCTACGGGGAAGGACTACGGATTAATTCGAAACATGTCTAGCTGTACTCGACTGTCATACGTGAGTGATTCGTTTATTTCACTATCATTCTATTACTTTATACGAGCTGAACTTGCACATCTTGTGTGCTTGTATTTGCTAGTTGGGGTCTTTGGGGGCGAAAAATAATAAAGTCTCATGTTTGGGAAAACGCGTTTTCCAAGATTTCATATCTTCTAAGGTAGGTAATGAATTATTTTAACACGACGTATTTTTTTTTTTATAGGTAGTATAAAATAAATACGCTTGTAAAATTTAACGCATGTCATAACACAGTCATATGAATGCACAATTTTAATTTTAATTAACTTTAGTGAAACATTTTCGTTAATCATTTTATTACATTTGGTTTAATTCCAATATGACAATTTTATTATTTGTGTAACTTAATGTGGATCATAATGATCTGTTTTAAAAATATCTAAGTTATACCTACTCCGTTTATTTTGAATGTTACTTTAACGGTTAAGACCGCTTGCGAAAAACGAAGACATGACATTATTTTATTACTGAGGGCACCGACTTTTAAACATAAGACTGGCCACACACCTATTTAGCGATGACAAAATGCTGCCTTCACTCATTAGCTGTCATTACACTGACATGTCAAACTTCAAGGGAATATACCACAGACAAATATACCATCTGGATAATGTACGACTACCGTACCGACCTACTAATTCATGTCCACAAAATAACAAGTAGTCGCATGATAACAATGATCTGCTGCTAATTTACGAACATAAAATAACAGGTCGTTCTTTATTGACCAAGCGAGCGAAGCATGAACGTTTCAAATGGGACAAAAATGCTTTTGTATGTCTCTAAAGCTGTTATCCTCTACAGTGTAAAATTTTGTAAGCAGGCTCGGTAATTATAGTTTTTTGGAAAAAAAATTAGCTCACGATGTTTACCGCTCTCAGAGCCACTATTGATAATATTTTAGGTATAAAAGACGAGAAAGCTCACAGAGTGGTAAATGGAATGGAAGGCAAGTCTTTCATAACTGCTTCAAAGGTAAAAATATGAAATAATGGAAAAATTACAAAAAAGGTATTTCAGTGTCGTCATTGGACAGATAATGCACAGTCTAAATCGGTAGATCTAAAAACTGGACAATCAGTAGAAATAGATGTAATAGTCAGTTTCTGTAATAGTTTTATTCAATTTACCAGGAACGAACAAAGCTATAGTAAAATAAAAAAAAAAAAAAATCTATGAAAGTTCACCGGGAGTTTTTCTTTCCGAATTTCTACTCGGGTCGGGATTTATCAGGTCGGGAAATTAATGGCCCTATGTTATTTGGCCAAAATATTAGAGGTAGGAATTTATCAGGAGGGGAAATCAATTGTTGGCCCTGCATTATTTGGCTATAATATTATAATTTTAAATGCGTGGTTTTCTTTACAAATAATGAGTATATTATTTATTTACGTATTGAATGTGATTCCTTGTGCTTTATTTTTATTTTTCGTGTTGTTTGTGCAGTTCAAAAATGTGTGGAACTGTTGTAATTGGGCAAGTCAAGGAGATGTCACCTGCGCGGCGGCCGTTGGCGACTAAATCACCGAGTAACCTAATCACCTATATTGCTTGTCCGCGCGCGGTGAAGGGGTGGCGTATCCGTCATTATTTGGTACATCAATGACTGAGGGTCGAGCACAACTTTACGAAAGCTGCGTAACGTAAAATCGAATAGTAAACGTTGTCGAGTTTGTAAGACGTTTGGATCAGCGTCCGCCCGTGAGCGTATTTGGAACTAACATTTAGTATGGGGTTTCTCGATCTCGATACGATAACCGTAACATTACGCAGCTTTCGTAGAGTCGTGCTCGACTCTCTGTATATTCTGTTAACTGAAATGAGCTATGAGTAAAACCACAGAGTAAAACAATACATAGGTACTATACGGTTAATAGTAATAATAATACGGTTAATAAAATGTTATTACGTGTACCTATTTTTTTAATTTGACTTGGAATTGCTGAAAAATGTATGACGTGTGAAACGTGTGTGTGCTCAGCCGTTAATTTAGATCTTAAAATAAATGGAGTATAAGTTGAAAAAATATTGTAGTATGATGAAATCATAAAAGAGGAAATGAGGTGGATTCCAGAGCCATCCAACTTTTAATTGACTTCAATTTGTCGGATTTAATGTCAGTACGACGGTTTACTCAACTCATCCGGTTGTACAAAAGCTCTCGTGCATATAAAATGGAATGTGAATTTAAAATCTAAGGAAGTTCATTCAGGTTTTGAAAACTATTAGCATTCGCTAGCCATGCCAGTAAAAAATGCTGTTGGTCAGAGACTTAACTAGATAAAGGATTTTTTTTATTATGTCGTGAGTTAGGTATACTAGCATTTACGGTTGAAACTAGATTAGAGCTGACGATGGTTCTCCCGCCAATACGAATCAAAAGAAGTAGGGCACTACCCACCTTTGCCTGGAAGCGTTCTGTCCTATTTTCCAACGGGTCCCTTTGTTTAATCTATAATTTTAAGTCGTAATGTAATGTTTGTCATAAATTTTTTTTTACTGAAACCGTAAAAAAATAGAATTTTTCTAAATGTCATCTTGTAAAACTCCATAGGTTAGGTTAGGTTTATTTTATTGAAGAATTAATAGTTTCAGGGAAAAATGAGTTATTATGACAAGCATTACATTATGATTTTCAATTGTATGGGAGAAAATATAGACCCATTTTTGAGCCGTCAGTCATCGGTTTCGGTAATGCTAGAAAGCCGAAAGTTTCAGAAAAAACAGATCATTAGAAGATTTCTCAAACACATCAATAATGAACTACATAATAAAATTAATGGTTTCAGATTTCTGGCCGTTTCGTTATTTTTGCATAAACAATTTTTATAAGGACTTAGATGTAAAACCATGTACCTAATAATTTCAAAACATGGAAAGGCTAAGTTATTCCTACTTTTTGACCAAAATGTAATAACAGTGAAAGCACTGAAGCAACTTGGTGTTCTTGGTAAGCAATTTTAATAAATAAATAATAAATAAATATCATGGGACAAATTGACACCAATTGACCTAGTCCCAAACTAGGCAAAGCCTGTACTATGGGTACTAGACAACGGATAAACATACTTATATAGATAAATACATACTTATATACATATTAAACATCCAAGACCCGAAAACAAATATTCGTATTCATCATACAAACATCTGCCCCGACCGGGGATCGAACCCGGGATCTCAAGCTTCGTAGTCAGGGTCTCTAACCACTAGGCTATCCGGTCGTGGTCATAGCGAGTACCTATTAAAACCGGCCAAGCGCGAGTCGGACTCGCGCACGAGGGTTCCGTAGAAAAATTTAACTCTTTTCCCCTGTGTTATAAGAAGTCCAGTGTTAGCAGAGCCCTGCTCCTAAGCAAAATGTACGCAGTGTGGGGTCAACTTATATTGGTCTGCGAAATCTACAGACAGACATAAAAATTTAAGATTTTGAGAATTTCCTGATTTGTTGTGCTACATGAGCTACCTTCATACAAAATTTCAAGTTTCTAGGACAAATGAAAGTACCCTTCAGGTTTTCGGATTTCGGCAATTTGTATGGAAATAGCCTTTTTAATTACTATATCTTTTGATTGCGTTGACTTAGAAGAATGATTTTTTCACAGCTTCAAGGGACCGCAGGCTTGAGTATTTGATATTAATTTCAGCATGCTACCTCCACGCGTTCCACAGAAAAAGGGTATTGACAGACAGACAGACAGAAAGACGGACATCAAAGTGATCCTATAACGGTTTCGTTTTTTCCTTTTGAGGTACGGAACCCTAAAAAAGAGCGAAGACTTCGTAAATTGATTCTGAAAACTGACTACCTGACAGCAAAACGTCTATTATCTTCAACGTTATTTAGCTCATCGGCTTTTAAAAACACCTCCGCAATTCTAGTCAAAAAAAACATTAGGTAAGGACAGAGCCAGTCTGCAAAAATATCTGCGACTTCTATCATTGGAATAATATTTGAAAATGTCCTCGTGTCCGGATGTTATTGAAAAGTTGAAGTGCCACGGTGGGATATTTTATGTGGAGAAAATATTCTCTTTAGACGCTCATACTTTGGAAATATTTAATGGTTTTGCATAGAGTAGAAGCAGGACTTTTGTGTATCTGTGTATCTGTCTTTGGCATCGTATCGTAACGGATTTAGATGCGGCTTTTTTAATCAAAAGCTAGTTTAATCGAGATGGTTTTCGCAAAGTTTCGCAAAAGTCGGTTCATTCGTTTTTGAGATATTTAACTTGAAAATGAAAATGTAGTTATTATCTTGTCCAACTCGGTTAGGTTATAAGATAAAACGAGACCTTAGTGACTTAATTACGGTCTCAAACAATTATTACGACAAGACAAGTATTTAATTTGGAAAGTATTTCGATTTGAAATAACCAATTTAAGAGGATGTGGTAAATTTTCGTTGGTTAACTAATTCCTTAGGTTAGTGATTGGATTTTAATAAACTGAAAAATAGCCTCTAACTGCCCGCGACAGGTTTTGCGGCGGTCTTTACGAGCAATATTATTTTTATTGCGTTTAGTATACTTCCCAAATCATAAAATTGGTAGTACATCGGTTTATTACACATGAGATTGCTTTGGTCTTTAACGACTTTCAGGTGACATACAATGACTATGCAAAGAAAAATCCGTTAAGCAGCTTAACGGATTTTTCTTTGCATAGTCATTGTATGTTGAATTTCATTCTATAAATGTTTCATAAAAATAAAAACAAAAATAATCAATAAATCGATTATTTTCATTGACTTTCAGGTGCTTTTGAAGGCGTCAGAATAAAATAAATGGTCAATAATAGTTATTAGTTAGCTATCAATTTAGGCAGTGAAATTACGCTCATTAAATTATATTTAATTACACTAAGTATTGTTTTGGTAAATGGGGTAACAATTATAAAAGTTGTTATGTAATTTTTTTAGATATTTATCTCCGATGTTTGTAAGGATTACAGGAAAACTAAAACAATGTCTTTAAATAGCACAGTTATTCAGAAATCATAAAAAAATTAAAATATAAATAATAAATAAAAAATAAATATATAAAATTTATGATAATGAACACCTGGTAAGATGTTTACTTTATAACGGTATTTTCAATTTTTTAAGTGCTTAAAAACACCAACAATTTCACGTCGACACCGTAACGACTTTTTTTACTTCACTTTAAATTTTACAACTCAAAACCTTAGAGTAGTAAAATTTAATATCCCGTTAAAAAAAGAACAAAACAGTTTCAACCGCATGTTCTAGGTAGTTGCAGTTTCTTGATCAGTCTCTGTCAGTCATAATATCAACGTACGCGCATTGGGGGTGTCAATCAGTTCCCTGTCAAATTACCACGCTTTGCCAGTATTGCCGCAGAGCACAGAGAAAAGGAGATGTTAAGGCACTGCGGAATTTCTGAGCAATTATTCCCGCAGGATTCTTTGATATATGGAAATTGTATGAACTGCTCGCGCTTAAGAAAAAAGAAACTGCGGGAAAATAATTTCGCAACCAAATTTGTGTTTCGCCACAGATTCAAATTCAAACGCGCCGCGGAGCGATTTAAATTCGCGCCAATGTTTTGTACACTATGTATTGGCTGAGAACTGGGTAGAAACCAATGAAAATGGCTAGGAAGTTTATCCGTCATGCGGTTTTAGTATACGTTCCAGTAAAGCAGATGCAGATGCAGATTATATAAATTCCGCAGCGCGGGGTAGCCCTAACTCGCGTTTTGCAAAATTTTACATTACACTGATAATTTCTGGTCAGGGTAATGTTGATTGTGTGCGTTTTTTGGCATTTTTGTGAGAGCCGACATTAGCTGTAATAGATGTGTGCTGTCAGTGCGTACTTGTCTCCCTCGGAAAAGGATTTTTTTTATTGCAAAGGTAAGCTAAAGGCTGCTTCTGTCCGTATATTTAAGAACATTGTAATATCTTGCAAGTGACGGGGATACGTGGTAGAGCGTAACTTTAAACAGTGTTGCGCAGGCGTATTGTGAGCAATGCAAGATATTTTGTATCACCATCATCATCATCATCAAATTTAAGAGTTATTCTTGTCGGTGGACTGTCTTTCAATAATCTCTTCTATAAGCCAACTTCTTGACCTCCTGATACGACTCGACACCGGCCTTCTTTATCTGGTCCATGTAGCTTCGCCTAGGTCGACCTCTTCCTCTCTTCCCTTAAAATTTTCCGTCTATACTTAATGGTCTAGAATTTCTTATTCTGGCTCCTTCTGGCCCCTGTTTCACTTTACAATTGTCAGTTTTCAATGACAGTTCGGTGTCAACTGCTGACTAGAAGAGCTTTTGTTTTAGCGCGCTTCATAATGGTCAAAGAAATGTAGTTCGAATTGTCATATGAAACTGACAATTGTAAAGACGGTGAAAAAGGGGCCTGCTGCAAACAATTTTAATAATTCACATCTTTGTTAAGAGGCCTCGTATTCTTGTAACCGCTATTGGCTCCTTTGTTTCGAGGATTACGTTTCTCATGCGAGGTCATTGATCTATTATCATCGGCTTAACTTCTTAACCTTTTTGTGCGAGCTTGGAGCAAAAGGTTTTTCCTTGTGCTTTAGATTTACGGAAAGTACCGCGGCTACATACTTGTTTAAGTATAGGCATAGTGATACTCGCATATTGTTCGTTTTGTTTTTAAGAACGAAAAACCATTATGGTTGTTCAGATTTCAATAACAGGAATGCTCAAAAACTGCACTGAAACAAATGAGTTTCTTTTTTTGCGCACTAGGTAGGTTCAACGTTAAAAGTCGCTCATCACTCTTGTACCTTTTCGCTCTACGGCCAGATACAGAGCGTCATACGTGATTGACAAGTGTGTTATTGCGACAAGGTACAAAAGTGATGAGCGACTTTTGCAGCTGACCGTACCAGTATTCATAAAACAACAGATATTTTCTTAATTTTTTGTTAAGCCCTTTTTCAAATTTGTTGAAGACCTTTGAAAACCATTTTTGCCTCAACAGTTTTTACAGTTCTACACTACAAATAGTATATATGTATAGGGATACTAAATTAATCTGATTTCAACGTACCGTAACGTAACGTAAAAGACTAAAATAATATTGTGACTTTCAAGAAAGTTTATAATTTCTTCCTCTTATCTGTAAGGTACTGGCAATACTGAACTTGCTGTCATGAACGAAATATGACCTTCCTTGGAGTGTTAAGATTGCGGTAAACAGGACGCCAGGAGCAACGACCTGTGACCAAACTGACGAGTTGCTAAAGGGTGAAATGAGAAGCTTTGTGTCTGATTCCGATAACCGATGATAAATGATGTTTCCGTGGGTGTGCCAGTGTAATTTTCCTTGAGTTTTGTCGTAATTGCGCGTGTAGAGATTGTACATAGCTAACTTCGTTATTGCGGTGAAATTAGAACAGTAACGATGGATTTTTATGCAGGCGCAGATTGAGAAGCATTATTGGGTTTATAAAATGTAATTACACAATTTCTTAGCAAGGTACTACCTGGCCCCGATTTCATCAACTTTATAATTGTCGGTTTGTCATGACAATTCGTACTACATTCCTTGGCCAGTATGAAGCGCGCTAAAACAAAAGCTCTTCAAGTCAGCAGTTGACAACGAGTTGTCATTGAAAACTAACAATTGTAAAGTTGGTGAAACAGGGGCCTGTACTTTGGCAGAATGTGAAGAATATAGAATTAATGAGACCTGGAACTATTCATAATTCATCTCAGTAGTTAAGCCCTAACCACTGTTACCACAAAAAAAAGTAGAAGCAATTTTAAAGAAGTTTCAAAGAAAGTGATTAAACGCGCACATGATAAAAATAACTCGGACAAAAAGCAACAGAACACAAAAGACAGTCAGAAGTTATGGCCAACAAAACCTTGTACAATAGGAATGATATTTCTAAAAAAGCCCTTAAGATAAAACTTGTGACTGATGGGCTTCCCGAATATCATAAAAGCAACGTGGCGCCGACTGGACAAAACTCCAGGTGAACAACTTAATAATACATTTAATGTCAGTAGGTCCATTAAATAATACAATACAAGAACTCTTTAATGAACACCACATAATAAACAATACAGAAAAAAGGTACAAAGAAAATACAAGATAGTAATGGGCGGCCTCATCGCTACAGAGCGATCTCTATCAAGCAACCATAGTGGAATAAAGGTAACAACAGATTAAAGCAGAATGTTTTTTTTTAAGACGCAAGAGATTCTATTTTTAAGGGAAATTTCACAAGTCAAGGTGCCAATTTGTCAGGGGTTTTTTGAGACTCTACGGAAAATTCATTTGACTAACTTTGATTAACTCCAATGACAATGCAATGTGCATGTAACTTCAACCTGGTCTGAAGATGGAGTAAAGAGCTGCTTGTGTGAGTAATTTAGTGAATCCGCCGAGTTTGGGCTCATGAGAAGCGCACTTTATGTAATGAGCTGATCCGATAATGCAAGTACATTCAGCAAAAATGCTCGTTTTAATAATTTCATTGTTAAGTTATTTTTGACACTTATCTGAACAGTCAGAGAGTAACAAGTAAGCGCTATCTACGCTAATAAGCCGTTGTTTATCTTATTGCGGACAAACATTCATAATTTTTACTTATTTCATCATCATGTCAGCCGAAAGACGTCCACTGCTGGACATAGGCCTCCCCCAAGGCTCTCCACTCAGACCGGTCTTGTGCTTTCCGCATCCACCGCGGTCCCGCAATCTTTACTAGGTCGTCGCTCCATTTTGTTGGAGACCTACCGACAGCTCGTCTCCCGGTCCGTGGACGCCATTCGAGAACCTTCTGACCCCATCGGCCATCAGTTTAATTATTTATTCGTATTAAATACAATCGTATTTTCAATCTAAGTATTACCCATTTGCTATGTCTATTAGTTAGCGTCGTGAACTAAACCGATTCATATTATTATGTAATTTAAACCTACTGTATTTATTAATGCACTGTGTTTCGGTCGTAAAGACAAATATTCGAGCGAAGCGTCACCTAGCGGCACTTCCCGCAAACTTCGGTTGTTTACCTTTGGAAGCTGAAATAACAGTTGTAATGTTAACTTCATTTCGTTAATAAATAAATGTACCTTATTTATACAATACAATACAAGAATTCTTTATTTGAAAATAAAAATACAGATAAAAGATATAAAGAAAACACAAGGTAGCAATAGGCAGCCTTAGCGCTAAAGAACAATCTCTTACCAGACAACCATAATGGAATAAAAATGGATGATGAAGTTATCTGCTGGTTGCTATAACTAGAAGAACAAAAAGAATACGTATTTTTCATGCTGATGTGCATGACATGTTAGGTACCTTCATCGTTATGATAAAGTCCAAAGTACCTTATTCGATAAGCAAAAATATTCATAACTAATTTCCTCTCCTCCTTAGTAAGTAGGTCAGAGAGGGATAAAAATAGTTACGGAATATTGAATGAAATTGGCAAAGACATTATTCTGGCTTCGACGTCTCTTCATTAATAAGCCTTGACAAAGATTTGCTGACACACTTTGAAACGTTCTGCCCTACACTGAAGATCTACTTTTCTTTGAACAAAGGAAAGTTGAGGTCAATGGTTAATATCTTGCGTAAATGAAGACAAGGCCAGATTATCGAAGTTGATGCTTATTTTGCGTAATTTAAGACAACGGTAGATTATTAAAATTGATGCTTAGATGAAGTTATGAGGAGGTATTCTAGAAAATACAGTAGTTATAGACAAACAGAAACCTAAATAAAAGCTTGGTTACCTACGGACGTAACTAAGACATTGTTTGGGCCAAAAAAATGAGCAGGTAACTTAAAATACGAGAATCATCGTCCACACATAATTCGCTCTTGCTCTAACCAACAGGCACAAGAGGCATTTCATCTTAGCCCTCTAGATTGACAACGTATCTGCAATCACTAATGTGATCACCTAACATCAGGGGGCCCATTTGCTCGCTTGCCTGCCTTGTTGTGTAAAACAAAATGCAATTTTTTTATACACTATTAATAGGCTTGCGTTTGTAAGCGAAGATTGTGGTCTACGATGTTACACGCTTGCCTAGCAAATGCCTATTCACCCTAGACTTGAAAACGGCCAGATTATAGTGTTAGAGAATACAGACGCAGGCAGGGAATCTAACTAAATCTGCCTATCTGCAATATTTATCAGTAATTATGATAGGCATTTGGCGTACAAAAAAGTAAAAATGCGAAAGTTATGGCGGCCATTTAAACAACAGATTAGCACTCGAAGCACGGATCCCAAAAATACTGCGTCGGTGAATATATAATGCGGACGGAGATGTTCAGAATGAGTCGGAGCAGAGGGCTGGTTCCCATTCGTTGGATAGTCATATGGTCAACGAATGTACCAAATTGAAAAGATATAACCAACTTCGAAAAGTCGAAAAACCCACTACATTGTCACTTCAAAGTTCAATATTTCAAAAACGGGGTAACCGATTTCAGTGAAACTTAGCTAAAAACCATCTCGAGTAAACTAGCTTTCGATTAAAAAAACCGCATCGGAAATCGGTTCATCCGTTTGGGATCTATGACGCCACAGACAGATACACAGATACACAGGTCAAACTTATAACACCCCTCTTTTTCGTCGGGGGTTAAAAATACTGGCTATCTTAACATCCATTGATTCCATCTAAAATAATGTCACGGACATGGAAGGATAAGAAATTCATCGTCACCATCATCATCTTAAGCGTTCCTCGACCAATTTGGTGTAGGCCTCCTTCAACTTTTTCCATGTTACTCTGTTCTGGGCTGTCAGGATCCAGTTCTTCCTTGCCATTATTCAAGGACTAAGGAATTAATTCTACCTTATTTATAAAATTGGATTTGACAGATATTTTGTCAGAGACCCAGCAGGAAAGCTAAGCCCATTTCTTAAGCTTATTGTTTAGTAACACATGCAATTTAGACGATGATGTGTATAACCGATTAATCAGCATTCAAATATTTGCCTACTGTTAAATAAAATTGATTTCTCGAAGAGGAAAAGTTGCATTTTGTTAAGTTTAACTTGCATACTAATTTAACGGTAAATAAACATCAGACACACGCCGTTCAGGATGCTCCAGATAAAAACGATAGGCATTAAATCCATTGGAACCGTACAGACCTATAACTACAGTAATAACATATTCAGGTTAAAACAGATATGTATCCATGTTCCTTTAGACTACGATGCTAACAAACCATGAAATTAAGTAGGTACGTACAATAGAGGTAGATAAAGTTTTTAACTCGACACATCCCGTGCAACAAAAGATCAAAACAAAACAGCGAGCTGCTTTAAAATTTAAAAACAAATGAAGGCTGCCGTCACAAAAAACATCTAACCCAACCGAATGAAAAGGACAAAAGAGCAACAGCCCGCGTTGAGTTTAAAAAATGAATCTATGAATCATTGATGCGCCAACGCCGCTACGTCAATATTGCGAGGGGATTTTTACGTCTCAAACCTTTCGGAAAATCAAACATTAGGTAACAAAAAAAAAAGGATTTGTCTTATGCGTGAAGAAGCGTTAGATTTTATCTGAAACTGGCGGAGCTAAGAGGTGCTAACAAAAAAAGGATACTTTGCTGACATTGTAGAAAATACTGAATTGGATTTATTTTATTTTCATTCCATTTAGGGCCTAATTATTCAAATTAATTTTTAAACTCAGTCCACTGACACAGTAATATAAATATTGATTTCAACTAAGATAATTAACATTACAGATTTTAATATCTTGAAAAAAAATTTTTTTCCTATACTTTTATAGGTATTTTTTAACTGTACTTGCATTATTAACAAAATTCCATGAAGGTTTGTTCTGTTGACCAATAGAGGAGTTCCTTTATCTTCTTCTGGGTCTATCATTTGGATATGATATCATCCAGAACCAGTCTCTGACAAGACGAATCAAACGAGCCCAAACTCTAGCAAATTTCAAGTCCATCCATCCATGCCATTATCTGTTGAACAGTTCTCTCCTGCGAAAACGGGCCAGAATTTCATTACCAGATTGTTGCATTGTTACTGGATTTACAATTTACATCAGTATGCCAAATTTGATCTCTATGGGATGCCAACAAGTGGTAGAAAAGTTATATATACTCACATACGAACGAACAGTGCAAGTTATGAAAAAAATAGTGCATGTCTTCACTTCATTTTTACTCTTTACTATTGGACTGCAGGGGGGCTATCACGCGCGCCATTTTGTCGCAAAATGGCGCGCCGTGCTACATGTGGAGGTAATAGAAAAACCTTTACCCTGTTATTCATAAACCTATATTAACTAAAATGCCGTTAAAGTTCGTTTGTCCTTTTTTGTCACATTGACATTTCCGTTAGTAGGAAGAAGACAAAACCTATTTTAGGTAATAGAGGCTTGAGTGACGTTTATGAATAAGGCCATTATTTAGGCTCCAATTAAAATAAACCCCATCTTTTAATGTTACTTTTACGAATAGTTACATGCTCGATCAAATCTTAACCTTTATAATGAAGTGTGTGTTAAAAAGTAAAAAATAAAACTCGTATAATAGAGTGTCCTTTTTTCTTATGCTAACAATTTTCTCGCACAATTCATATTTATTTTTGCGGCATTACTCAAAGGCTGTATAAGCGGATGGTCAATTTTTCCAGCGTCAGTTTGCGCTTATTGCATCTACGAAATTTACTGTTATACCTCGGATGACCTGGTTTTGTTATTAGAGAACCACTGGGAATATACCGAGTGGATTCCATGTTTTTCGTACATTTAGATGGTCCCGGAACATTTGGGTACAACTGTACTCGTTGCTTGATTATATGGCGTAGCATTCAATAATTACGATTAGAGATGTAGATTTACTTACGAGATTTACTTAGATTTGGTTACGAGCGTCTGCGTTCCACTACAATAATAATAAAAGTAATGAATTGCTTTCTATTTTGATATTAGTCACAAAAGCGCTTAGTTGATGCAACTTGTGACCAAAGGGCTGGCAGTTTTCTCTCTCAAAGAATCAGCATCGCTATTCAGCGAGGCAACGCTGCCAACCTTTTGGGCACTATGCCACGGGGCCTTATTTAGATTTAATTTAGTTTTATGTTGTAGTTTATTTAGTTTAGGCTTAGATTTAATGTCATTGTAAATTGCTTTTATCATGTAAATAAAGTATTTCATTTTGATATCAGTCCTGACTTTGTTTTGGTTTCTTACACTAATTAAAACACAAACTTCTGTACATAACACATACCCATATTGTACAGGCTTTACACTACTTACTAGTAGGGTAGTAACCCTACTTACCACTTACTTGACGACCGAATAGCCTAGTGGTTAGAGACCCTGACTATGAAGCTTGAGGTCCCGGGTTCAAATCCCGGTCGGGGCAGATGTTTGTATGATGAATATGAATGTTTGTTCTCGGGTCTTGGATGTTTAATATGTATATAAGTATGTATTTATCTATATAAGTATGTTTATCCGTTGTCTAGTACCCATTGTACAGGCTTTGCCTAGTTCGGGACTAGGTAAATTGGTGTCAATTGTCCCATGATATTTATTTATTTATTTTTGTTTTTATCGTCTACATCAAACAAGAGATAGATTATCTGGAACGGCTGTTCGCTTTCATTCGAATCACATCATCATCATCATCATCAAACTTAAGAGTTACACTCTTGTCGGTGGAGTTTCTTCCAATCATCTCTCCTATGAGTCAGTTTCTTGACCTCCTGATACGACACGACACCGGCCTTCTCCTTTATCTGGTCCATGTAGCTTCGCCTAGGCCGACCTCTTCCTCTCTGTCCTTCAATTTTTCCTTCTAAAATGGTCTTCAAGAAATTGTCGTGATGTTTGGATTTGTGTCGAATCACATGCTGACACAAATCCAAACATCACTTTTTACAGCCGTGTCTTTACGATTCCTGCTAATCTTTGTTCGGCCGGACCGGAATCACTACCGGCCATCCGGACGGACGGCAGCCATAAAAGGCCTCACATAAAACGCAAACGCAAAATATAAATCCAAGACGTCAAACCCCTTCAAATTGCCACGGTGGCAAAAAAGCCCCTCAAATGTTAAGACTTTTGGGCCGTATCAGAGAAGTGATATTGCGGTGTTGTTTGTAACAGTTTGAAATAGATTGGGTTTTTATAGAGTTTTACTTTTTGCTGATGACGTTACGATTTTCCTAATATCCTCGAGAACACTCAAAAGAAACTAGACACTTCCTACTTACTTTGTCACTGTATGCAACAATATTTAGATGTACAAGTAGTATAGAAAACCGTTCGAAGCTGGGGCAGGTCGCATTTAATATTAAAAGTCATCAATATCATCATCATCATGACATTTTTAAGTGACGCTGCTGGGCTCAACAGGCCTCCTTTCAGAATGACAGGGCGTGGGCTATTTATAGTTCCCACGCAGGGCCAGTTCCGATTGGAAATTTCACACTCACCGTTGAATTTCTTAGCAGGCCCGATCCCCCTCCCCCTTTCCTCTATCTCTTTTCCTCCTTAAAAAGTGGCAACGGACTAGCGTTGCTGTTGCTGGTTCTCATGGGTGGCGGTGATCGCTTAACATCAGATGACCCGGTTGCTCGTGTTTTCCTCCCTATTTCAATAATAAATAAAATAAAACAACATTGCAGAGTTATTTTCTAAAAGCAAATTATTCAAACATAATTTAATTAGCTTACTTTAATCATAGCAATCGCTCACGTAATGAACGCCCAGATCTAATTTCAAGCAAAATCAACAGTTGCGAAGCCCATGAAGTACTTTATAAGTTGGCGGAAGTTTTAGAAATATCAAATAGTTTCGGGATTAACTAAATTGGCCCTTAACTTCGCTAGTTTAGTTATTTCAGGGATATCGTGGAGTTAGGGGCTTGCGTGGGTATGGGGTTTTCTTTACTAATTATTAGTCAGATATAATAAAAGTTGGGTGATGAATGACATGGGTAGTATAGCTTGCTGTAAGAGCATCTGAGGTATGATACGTCTGTCCGTACACAGAATTAACATAAAAAAGTTGAGGTATTAAAAATTTACTAATTTTAAAATAGTGTAATTAGAGATCGCTGTGGTTTGAAAGAGGATGTGGTTGTTAAGATTGAAAAAGGTATGTTAAGGTGGTTTGGTCATGTGGAGAGGATGAATGAGAGAAGACTGACTAAAAGAATTTACGGAGCGAATGTGAGTGGCGGTGCCGGTAGAGGACGCCCTAGGAGAACTTACGCTAAAAACGCTTACGCTTAAAATATGACACAAGGCATTGAAAAATTCGTTAGGTACACCAACGTTAAGTGTAGCTTAATTGGTGGAGCGTGGTACGGATTACCGAGGTTGCTGGTTCAAGTCCAGCTGCTTAACGAATTTTTCTTTGCATTGTCATTGTATGTTGAATTTCATTCTATGAATGTTTCATAAAAATAAAAACAAAAATAATCAATAAATCGATTATTTTCATTGATTCAGAAAATAGCTCCATCTCTTGCCACTAATGCGTAACTGTAGAAGTTCCGTAGTGGGTGAGCTGCTTGATTAAGCTACTCATAGATGGCGCTGAGGAGAGATCTTCCAAATAAAATATGACACAAAGCATTGAAAAATTCGTTAGGTACACCAACGTTAAGTATAGCTTAATTGGTGGAGCGTGGTACGGATTACCGAGGTTGCTGGTTCAAGTCCAGCTGCTTAACGAATTTTTCTTTGCATTGTCATTGTATGTTGAATTTCATTCTATGAATGTTTCATAAAAATAAAAACAAAAATAATCAATAAATCGATTATTTTCATTGATTCAGAAAATAGCTCCATCTCTTGCCACTAATGCGTAACTGTAGAAGTTCCGTAGTGGGTGAGCTGCTTGATTAAGCTACTCATAGATGGCGCTGAGGAGAGATCTTCCAAATAAAATATGACACAAGGCATTGAAAAATTCGTTAGGTACACCAACGTTAAGTATAGCTTAATTGGTGGAGCGTGGTACGGATTACCGAGGTTGCTGGTTCAAGCCCAGCTGCTTAACGAATTTTTCTTTGCATTGTCATTGTATGTTGAACTTACGCTGACAATATCGGTGATATTCTCCGTAAAGGTCAGGTGCGTAGTACTCGGAACGGGCGAGCGTGTGTGAAGAGATGTATGAATGTGGAGGAGGCTAAAGAGGTGTGTAAGGATCATAGCAAGTGGCAAGCCATAGTTTCTGCCTACCCTGGGAAAGAGGCGTGATTATATGTATGTATGTATGTATGTGTAGGATAATAAACTGGGTCCCGCGACTCACCGCTACAATCATCCAGCGGCCGCCTCCAAGGGTCCTGGTAGAAAATCGGGGTTTGTCGGCAAAGTACACCACAAAGAATCTCCAGTCTATTTAATCCACACATATAGGTCCACAGGTCACGTAAACACTATCATCCAATGTTCAGAAAGGGGATTTAAAACCGATGGGAATCACAAACACAGGAGCAACGTAAATTTGCCCGTTTTCGCGCCGCACCACGCTTAGCCAACTGGTAGCGGGCGGCATCGGCGGCGTGGTGTACAGAACACGCCGGTGGTGGCGCTGGTGTCGCGCCAGAACCATTTCCCAAGGATTGTGGATGCGTTCCGATTTACACGATTCATCGCAGACCCAGCAAATAAGAATGAAATAAAACGAATGCTACCAACCAAATTGTGTCACCTTATGTATAAAAATACGAAAATAATATTCAATCTAACAAAAACATATCTATACTGTTCCGGTACGGAACAGTATGTATGTAATTTTGAAAATTAAATATACCTTTTCTTCTTCTTGTTTTCAGCACGTATTTGTCCACTGTTGGACGTATGCTTCTTGATGGGCTCTCCAATCCTGCCCGCTGTACCTGCTTTTAATAAAATCAGCGCCTAATAAAAAATAATATAATGCCTAATGGAGCAAATCTTGTAAATCATTAAATCACAAAACTCATTGGTAATTAAATGAGCCGAGTTTTCTGTAGACAAAAGACAATTTATTTCAAGTTTTTTTGTTAGTATAAAGCATCGTCTCTGTGCCCGACATTCGCTCAATGGTTGGCACCCCCAACCTTATGTCATACTGACTAAGGTGACAAACGGGTGTCAACTATTGGGCATTAGGTAATCCAGCATTGGGACGTTTTCGGTTCGAGTCAAGCTGCAGGCCAGTAACCGCTGGTATTTCTTGACTAACTGTTAGTCAAGAAATACCAGCGATTAAAAAATTCACCACAATTATTATTACAACGTCATCCTAGTCTCTTAACACCAGGAAGATTACATCTCCCTACTTTTGTCAATTAGTCTGTCAGTGCCGCAAAAACAGCTAAACTGCTCGCATTTTTGTCCTAATCGCCGCAATGAACCAATTAAGGGGCAGTGATAATCGCGGATGTAATTTTAACTGACAACGAAACAAGTCGCATGCCGCCTTAATCCTGGGGGGTGGATTAAGCAAGTCGACGATTTGTTTAATCGTATGGCAATCTATAATTCTATATAAGAAGAAAAGTCCTGACTGACTAATTGACTGATCATGGTGTTTTGTTCATCCAAACTGCAATCGCAGAGACAAGATCCTCCCCAGACCCAATTTATGTCGCCATGATGAAGTCGACGATAAATTTTGAGCACGTAACAGTAAAGTAATTTTATTTATAACATAAATATTGCCAAGTTACAAAAGTGAATAACAAAAAGTCTCTAACTTAAATATGTTAGTGACTTTTTGTCAGGTGGCAAATGCCACCATTAAAGATTATAACATTTATTTAATCGATATTAGAAAACATTATTAAATCATCTAAAGGATCGACATAATGTCTATCACTTCAAGAATACGTCCCAGTTCAATGCCCCGGCATCCGGCGGCATCTCAAAGAGCACAGAAGGACTCAGCCATTTGCAATTCGCGGCATTCCCTTCGAAAAATTAAAAAAAAAACAAGCGAAAGTTCAAAGACACCAAGAAAGTTGACCTCTAGCTTACGAGAAGTACTGATGCTCAAATATGTAGCGGCGATAGGTATTGTAAGTTATGATTCATTGTGTACGGCGACGTATAGGCTGCATACTACACACATTATACAATACAATACAAAACAAGAACTCTTTATTATACAAGACATAACAAACAAATCAGAGAAAAGAAACAGATAAAACATAGCATAACATTTACCAAAGACTCCGTTTATAAAGATAATGATAATCTCTACTCAGAAGACCATAATGTAATGTTTCTCTACAACATTAGGTACAGTTTATTGAAGCACATTAGATTGAAAGTATACAAATATTAGCAGAAGGAATTCGCCATAAGACGGCGGTTATCCGAGGGTGAGCTAATATAAATTCTGTGCATTACTCGCTTAGTTATTTAGATATTAGAAAATATGTTACTTCGCGTAATAGAGAGGCTGCATAGTTCTGTTATTAAAATATCAAATCGCGTGTTTGGAACATAATAACGTCGAAAATATGTCAGGTCGATTCTTGCCTAAAGTTTGTTGGTAGAATAAAAAAATATGGAAAAATTGTAGTAGGTACAATACCGTGAAAGATTGTAAAAGTCTTTTAATAAACCTCGAAAAAGATACACCGCGCCCACACGCGGAAAAATATGCTAAGCAGTTAAGAATCTAGGATTCACAAGGAATTTAACATCATCACTATTTTTCATACATAACATTTTAGTAGGTCCGGTTAGGTAGAAATAGCAGAACAATTTCTTTATTCGACTTGTGATTCAAATCATTCAAACCCTAAGGACCACCCTGTTTCTTTCAAGATTCGATAATTTTATGCTCTTAATAATAGTCTAATATTCTGTAGGTATAACAGTAAAGTTAATTACGGGAATAAAAGCCCTCACTATCACATTACCTACCCCTGTGTCTCAAACTCCCCTTATCGCAAACTTCACAAAAGGTATGCAATCATTTACTGAGATTATTGCGTGTTTTGTTTCACAAGACTTTAAAGCATTAAGCCAAACGAAGGCGTCATACGTACTGATTTCTCTAGAAATAAAATGAGATAGTATTTAAACAAAAAAACTGGCCAAGTGCAAGTCGGACTCGCGCACGGAAGGTTACGTACCATTATCTATAAAAACGGCAAAAAAAATCATGTCTGTTGCTTAAGAGCCCCACATAAATATTTATTTTATTCCGTTTTTGGTATTTGTTGTTATAGCGGCAACAGAAATACATCATCTGTGAAAATTTCAACTGTCTAACTATCACGGTTCATGAGATACAGCCTGGTGACAGACGGAAAGACGGACAGATGGATACACGGACAGATGGACGGACAGACGGATAGACGGACAGACAGACAGACGGACGGTTTTTTACTCTTTGGGTACGGAACCCTAAAAATGGAAACCGCTACATTTATATTTCAATCTAGACGACCCAGCGGACTTCGTTATCGCCATAGGCCGTTCAATAGTTTTGCCCCGTGGATTCCTATGTCTGATCATGTTGTATGACCGCTGGTCTTATGCTTTTTTAGTAGAAAAACGCCCATCTTCGACCACTTCGTTTGGTTTAATGCTCTAAGCACTAAAGTTTGGCACGACTTGCTAAGTTTCCCCTATCGTGTTTCACATTTGGCTTGAGGCGTTCCTACCCAGGTTAACTTTGAGTTAAAATACTACGAACTGGAGGTTTATAACCTGTGGCCTTGTAGTTCTTGGAGTTAGGGTTATACTTGGTCATACTTGACGTCCAAAAGATAACTATTATTGCCAAAGTCCGTGCACCTGTCCTTAGTCGCTCGAGAATAAAGTGAAACAATTATTTCACCTCGTTATGCTCTTAAAGTTCGTAGTTTAGTAGGTTTTTATATAGGACTGAGGCAATTCAGGTCAAGGTTCAGGCACACTATAGAACCTGAAAGAATAAATTGGATAATTATTTTATTTCGTTTGTTCAGTAGGTATTTTAAGACTAACGCATTCTGGCCAACAGCCACGCACACTGCCACAGTGAGTTTGACAGTAAAAACGTCGTAATGCTTTCAAAAATCTCTAACATACGTCGGCGCTTACACCTTTGCTGCTCAAAACATCAAAACAAAACACTTTACAGTAAAAAGGTTGCGCTTATCTTTAAAAAAACCTTTAGCACATACGCCTGTTCTCCCCGGTAACATAATATATTGAGGAGGTGTGGACAGCAACCGGTGTCACTTTACCAAGGGGGCCTTATGACAAGACGGTCGTGAAATCTCGTACAAGACGCTCTATGGGTTTCGTATTCAGGGAAAGGGGCTTAAGGTTCTCCTTTATGGGACCAGACAGTTTCGTAGGGTGTTTTAAAAGTGCAGGTGTTAAGATTATTATTACCAGTTCATTTAAAAGCGGCATTTCATTTGGCTTTTGTGATATGCGATAAACGATTTTGATTTTAACATACAATGACAATGCAAAGAAAAATTCGTTAAGCAGCTGGACATGAACCAGCAACCTCGGTAATCCGTACCAATTTGATTTTGACTTAAGTAGCGGGGCGGGGCGGGGCGGGAGGGGGGTGCGGGTGTCTTTGGGCAGTGGTGATCACTTACCACCAGGTGATCCACTTGCTCGTTAGCCTTCCTCGTCGTATATAAAAAAAAAAGTATTTGTAATTTTTTATGATTCTGCCTCGAAATGGCAAAAAAGGTTGTATGACTCGGTCCGTCTGTTCGTCACACTCGCAGCTGGTTATATCAGGAACTAGGAATGTTATTGATTTGAGCTCTTAAGCTCCGTAGTTTTCGAATTATAATTAAAATTGTTTAATAACCTAACCAACTTAGAAAAATTTAAAAACCCCCGACATTGTCATTTCAAAGTTCAATATTTCAAAAACAGTTGAACTGATTTTAATGAAACTTAGCTAAGAACCGTCTCGATTAAACTAGCTTTTGATTAATAAAATCAGTCCATCCGTTTGTTTGGGAGCTATGATGCCACAGACAGATACACAGGTCAAACTTAAAATACCACACTTGTTTGGGTCGGTCGGGGGTTGAAAATAGCATTTGATTGCAGCTCATTTATTTTGTCTTGTGTCTTCTGCAACTCGATTTAAATTAAGCAAAAGCTTTGCCAAATCTGAAGTATTGCTCTCTGTCTCTTTTTTCCTGCTCTAGCTAGACAAGGAAGCACATACAAACCGAGTGACAATTTGGACAGAAACGAAAAAAAAACCGGAAATATATATCGCAATGTGAAAATTGAAATACCTGGATGAATGGTATATCAGAATCCATTCGAGTTCGCTTCCCTGAACAACCCGCAAAATAAATAACATGGGATAATATTAATAAAAGGTTTTACATATCGCGTGTATTCTCGGTAAAGACTCGGTCGTACTGAATTACCAAACGCCGAAATAAAATGAAAGATTCAAAAGTTACTTTTATTTTTTATTGAAAGAGTGAGGCAAACGAGCACACGGGTCACCTGCTGGTAGCGATCACCGCCACCCATGAGAACCAGCAACACCAAGAGATAAAAAAACCTCTTGATAATTTACAAATGTAATTTCGCACATAAATTCCGAAAAACTCAGATGTGCGAGTCGGTGTTTGAACCCATCTGCTTGAGAGGCCATTAGGTCAAACCACAAGGCTATATCAAGGCTTTTTTTATTGCCCTTATTGTGGAAAAAATATTTAATTATATTTTTAATAAGCTCACTGAAACTTGAATACACAGAAAAAAACCAGAAAAATGACAACCCCGGGGATCGAACCTGGACCCTCGACACTCCGGGTCGCGTGCCAAACCTCTACACCACGATTGACATACAGGTAAAAATAAAAATTGGAAAAAAAATACAAAAAGATATTTCCAATTGAGATCATGAAAAAACATTTGTAAGATTCACACACTGATGTGAACGGAACCTACGCAAAGAAAGGAAGCATTACGGATATCAGAGATCAAACGAGATCTCTCATAAAAGGATGCTGCGTAGGAATGTTTGTTCGATGCAAACTCGGATTTATAATGTTGACTCATTATGTTTGTTGTTGTTACATTAAGGAAAACATCATATTAATACTGAACAAATGGATTACTCGTTTACTTATATTTAGTTTGAATACATTTCAGGCCCGAGTACGAATATTCGAAACCTGCGTAACCTAATCGAATAGTAAACGTTATCGAAAAATTTGTATGGCGTTTGGAACAGCGCCCGCCCGTTACCGTATTTGGAATTAAAATTTAGTGTGAGGTTTCTCGATTTCGATACGATAACAATATAACGTAACGTTACGCAGGATTCGTAAACTTCGTGCTCGGCCTACTGTACGTGGTAAGGCTTTATTGGGAAGCGCAACTCTGAATAAGTTTATCTACTGATATATCTTGTCCTCTATTATGCGTTTAGAAACCGTTGGTGTTGATCATCATTATGATAGTCAATTTTCGTCTTCAAAAACCTCAAAGCTCGATATGTTAGTCTATGATTAAAAAACCGGCAAAGGGTTCCGTACAAGGATTTTCCCGCTTTACCCGTGTTTTAAGTTGTCCAGTGTTAGCAGAGCCCTGCTCCTAAGCAAAATGTACGCAGTATGGGGTCATCTTATATTGGGCTGTGATATACAGACAGACATAAAAATTTAAGATTTTGAGATTTTTCTGACTGGTTGTTCTATAAGAGCTACCTCAAATTTCAAGTTTCTAAGACAACTGGAAGTACCATTTAGGTTTTCACAATACGGCAATTTGTATGTTGTTTCCATACAAATTGCCTTATTGTTTACCGTTGCGGGTACCTTTTTAACGACTGAATCTTTTGTTTGCGTTGACTTAGAAGCTTGATTTTTTCACAGCTTCAAGGGACTGCAGGCTTGAATATTTTGATATTAATTTCAGCATGCTACCTCCACGCGTTCCAGAGAAAAAGGGTCTTGACCGACAGATGGACAACAAAGTGATCCTATAAGGGTGCGATCCTTTTGAGGTGCGGAACCCTAACAATGATGATGATGACGCTTCACATAATTGTCCCCCCGGCAATCCATTGCAACAATTTGTCTGCAGCGCCACCTAGTTACGAGCTACAAAACCTTGGAATAGCTCGCTTTAAGACCCAGATAAGAGGTAGTAAAGACACAATCGCTGTTTCTGAGACCTGCTATCGCTGGATATGAAGTAATTTCGCTGCGCGCCTGAGTTATTGAAGGGGCTAAAACGTTTTATAAATTACTTGTTGTGTGCTCGTAGCTGCAATTAAAGAGGTTGCAAGTACCTATGAACATTTTTGTAACGAAAATACTAAAATAAAATGTAGGCATATAGACGACCGGATAGCCTAATGGTTAGAGACCCTGACTATGAAGCTTGAGGTCTCGGGTTTGATCCCCAGTCGGTGCAGATGTTTGTATGATGAATATGAAAGTTTGTTCGGGTCTTGGATGTTAAATATTTATTTAAGTCTAGTAGCCATAGCACAGGCTTTGCCTAGATTGGGGCTTGGTCATTTGGTGTCAATTGTCCCGTGATATTTATTTATCTACACACATATCGTAAGTCCGGTACGTGTACACAGGTACGCAGGTCAAACCTTTAACACTCCTCTTTTTCGTCGGGAATTAAAAGAAGCCTAACTTCATTTGTTTGTCGTATCGACATGCACTTTGCAAAACCCGCTCACAAGTCAAACGCAGAGTTAAACGAAACGGTTTTATGCAACCGCTGGGCAAAGGCATACATAATGCATAAGACCGCAATCGCAATCATGTCCGAAATTCATATTCAAATAACAAAACACACTCGCCGCCTCGTATTTAATCTCTATTGTACTCTGGTGTACTCGCGACAATACAGGTTGATAGTACAGGTTGTATTTTCTTTGTCACGTGGTGTTCAATGAAGATCTTTGTACCGTGGGTCAAGCACGACTTGTCGAATCCTGCGTAACGTTACGGATATCGTATCGAGATCGAGAAACCTCATACTAAATTTTAGTTCCAAATGCGCTCACGGCCGGGCGCTGTTCCAAACGGCATATAAATTTCTCGATAACGTTTACTACCTCGATTACTATACGTGATTAAGACCCCAGAATCTTAGTAAAATTAATACAGTACTTAACTAGTACCTACTTGCAGTAACTGGCGTGACAAAAGCTTACTTAATTACGCATTGTATAGTAATTTCTGAATTCCTGAACTTGTTATTAATTATTCAAATTCAAATTCAAAATTTTATTCAGCAAATAAGTAGTTGAATGCTCTTTAACACGTATTTTTTTTGAGTCTACCATTGTTTTCGGAAAGTCCATGATTGCCAAGAAGAATGCGCCGCAAGAAACTTGGCGCAAAATCATTTTTTCTAAAAACAAGTTACAATTACGAAAATTAAAATCAAAGAAAATTAAACAGGTATTCAAACTGTATACTTAGTCAACTTACGCGTTGGTCTGAAACTTTTCGAATTTAAAAGAACCTAACTAAATTACATCGGTTACTACAATGGGTAAGAAAAATTTACTCCCGGCCCTCCTTATTTGACCAAAGTGACAACGAAAATTGGCGGTTTTTTTTAATATAGATCGAATTATCTCGTCGCGTTGGTGGAATAGGAGCCAGTAGGTATGCTAAAACATTTCATCCTGTACACGAAAATTGTCGTGACGCAGAACGACGTAGCATTATTAAAAATTCCATCAGGCTGAATTGCCTGCGGGGCTCCCAACCAAGGTCATACAAAGGCCCCATTCAGGCCTATTCACGTGCAAGATTGAGGTGCATACGGGATACTGTTTGGTGCTGTGCTGTAGAGCCACAGGGCTTTTGAAGCACGCTTGGTAGAATTAACATGGTCTTGTAACTGTTTTGATGTGTTATTTATAGTAAAGTAACGATTTTGACGTTTGTTAGTATTTTACCTCAAAAGCATAAGTTCCTCGTAGCGATTCACCGAATCGCATTTCGCCTCGATCGTATATTTAATTATCACGTTGTGTCTCAATCGTCAATTTTTAGGGTTCCACACCTGTCTGTCTGTCTGTCAAGACCCTTTTTCTCTGGAACGCGTGGAGGTAGCATTCTGAAATTAATATCAAATACTCAAGCCTGCGGTCCCTTAAAGCCGTGAAAAAAATCAACCTTTTAAGTCAACGCAATCAAAAGATACGGTCATTAAAAATCTATTTCCATACAAATTGCCGATTTCCAAAAACCTAAAGGGTACTTCCAGATGTCCTGGAAACTTGAAATTTGGTATGAAGGTAGCTCTTATAGCACAACCACGCCGAAAAGTCTCAAAAACTTAATTTTTTATGTCTGTCTGTAGATTTCGCAGTCCAATATAAGTTGACCCCACACTGCGAACATTTTGCTTAGGAGCAGGGCTCTGCTAACGCTGGACTTCTTAAAACACTGGGGAAAAGCGTTAAAAACTTTCTACGGAACCCTCGTGCGCGAGTCCGACTCGCACTTGGCCGGTTTTTTTTTAGTCTCATTTCCCCTCGATCGTGTAATATATTTTCGCTTTGTATTGTATCCTAATCGTCTGTTTCAGTACCCATTACAGAGAGACACAGTATTTTAATAGTCACAAAGATAACATTCCAATGAGTTAGACAGCACGTAAGACATGAAACTACAGCGCCCTAAGCACGACTTGTCGAATCCTGCGTTACGTTACGGTTATCGTATCGAGATCGAGAAATCTCATACTAAATTTTAGTTAGAAATACGCTCACGGGCGGGCGCTGTTCCAAACGTCATACAAACTCGTTATAGTTTACTATTCGAGTTTACGTGACGCAGGATTCGACAAGTCGTGCTTAGGGCACAGGTACAAAACATGTTAAATTTTTTTTACATAATTTTAGTGCAAACATCAATTAGCGCGCCAAATTAAATGGAGTCCCAAACAAACATCGATCGCAGCGAAATAAGTCTAGCTTAAAATACTAAACGAAAAATGAAACGCTAAAAATTAATACTTAATTATACTTACTAACGTAAAAAGCTACGCGAAAAATTTCTTAAAGTAAAAGATTCTATTGAAATTTAGTTAATTCGAGGTGAAATGCGATTCGGCGAATCGCTACAAGAAATTTATGCTTTTGAGGTTTTTCTTTATACGACGAGGAAGGCAAACGAGCAAGTGGGTCACCTGATGGTAAGTAATCGCCACTGCCCATAGACACCCACAACCCCGGAGGGTTCGCAGATGCGTTGCCAACCTAGAGAGCTAAGATGAAATGCTTCTTGTGCCCGTAATTACACCGGCTGTCTTACTCTCCACGCAACAGGTTCTACCACCCGCAAATTTTGAGGTAAAATACTAACAAACGGATTTTGAATACATGTTACTGTCACGTGCTTTCTACTTTTGACGAGGCGCTAACAACGCCTACCCTGAATCAATTGAATTGGTTTAGACGAATTAATTGTAATTATTAATTATTAGTTGCCGTCTAGACGTCTGTACGTCTAATACCAGCCTGCTTTAATCTCGTGATTAACATGTTATTGAGAGGCGAGAAATGTACCTACTACAATTCGTAATTAAGTCGAGAGTGTCTCTAAACTCCACTCTAACCTATTTTTAGAAACAAGAGCGTTTGTTTTAATTTATTGAAACCAAAAACAACGAAAGATTTGTTTTGTAATGAACACAAAGGTAGTCTTTTCTCTGAGTAAAGTAAAAATTATAATAGGTGTCTATAATAAATTTTCTTTTCTTTTCATGTTATGTTTATCACATACATAAACATTAGTGGTTAAAAACATTTTTCCTTTACTTGTTAATTAATAAAACAATTCTCATTGAGATGCACAAGTCACCTTGTACAAGTATGGCATCCATTATGGTACCTTACTTTTATTTACTGAGAGAAGATTAGGATTTAAGCTATTAAGTTCCTCACAAAATATTCTCCGTTAGTAAACTCGTTAAAAATTATTTAAAAACGCTACCATCTTAACGCGGTTGTCACATCAGAGGCCCGAGTACGAATATTCAAAACCTGCGTGACGTAATCGAGTAGTAATCGTTATCGAGAACTTTGTATGACGTTTGGAATAGCGCCCGCTCGTGAGCGTATTGGAACTAAAATTTAGTATGAGGTTTCTCGATTTCGATAGGATAACGTAACGTTACGTAGGATTAGTAAACTTCGTGCTCTTCCTACTACTGTGCCTTTAGTGTAATCAAAAAAATACAAAATACGTCTCGATCACGTTTGCGTTAAAGTGTCAAATAGTATGAGAATTGTTTAACGCGAACGCGATCGAGATGTATTTCTTGGCCTGGTCGGCGTTTACACTAGGCGCACTGTCTCACAAATTCTCGCCTCAAACAAAATTACCTAGTTTACAATTAAGTGAAATAACAGCTTAGCTAAAGCTGTTGTAGACTTGTTGCTTGCTTGTTCGGCTAATGAGCCGTCAGAATAGGGCTCCGAGGACGTGGACTAACAATGCATTAGTAAGGCATTTTACAGAGGCAAAGCTTCACACAAATGCGCTAATATTTAGGAGTTTTACATAGTCATAAAGTTAGGACTTTATGGTAGGTGGTTACAAACTTTCATTTGTAAGGGGTCAACGAGGAACTCTTATAGTTTCACCATGTCCGTCTGTCCGTGGCATAGCTCAGAGACTAATGGTACTAGAAAGCTGTAATTTAGCATGTGTCTACATAATAATATTGTTATGATAATGAAATAAAAACGGATCACTCTCGTATATAAGTCGAGTTTAGCCCGACATGTTTCGGACTAATTAGGGTAGGGTCGGAGGGTAGTTTTGTGCCGTTGTCAGCTGCGTCTAGTAGTCGCGCGAGCAGAGCCGTGGCGCGCAGTGTGTGTCTCGCCGCCGCTGGGTCGTGCGCTCCTAGACGAAGGACTACGAATTAGTCCGAAACAAGTCGGGCTAAACTCGACTTATATACGTGAGTGATCAGTTTTTATTTCATTATGATTGAGTCTCACGGTAGTTTCATGTTAAAAATAATATTTTTATTAAATACGCCGACAAAGTGCTATAATAAAATCTTGCACACAAAGCCAGTGGACGAAACTGAATTCCACCAGTTCAGCAAGTGGACAATATTTGTTAGCCACTACAACAGAGGCCCGAGTGCAAACATTCGAATCCTGCGTAACATAACGTTATCGTATCGCCATCGACAAAATCCGTAATTAAATTTGAGTACCAAATACGCTCACGGGCGGGCGCTGTTCCAAACGTCACACAGATTTTATCGACAACGTTACTACTCGATTGCGTTAAGCAGGATTTGAATATTCGTGCTTGGGAATCAGTAGGTGCATGCGCGCTTTGCCTCTTTCAGGTACTTACTGATAATGCCAACAGCTCAGTAGTACAAGCCAGTACCTTGTACCAACTCTGCAGTACAAATTGAGTGGCCAGTTGCAAACATGTCAGCCGTTATCAAATAATAGAGTACCAACGCGAACAAGAGAATTCAGAGCATGAATTGATACCATTTTTTACCCCCCACGAAAAAGAGAGGTGTTATAAGTTTGACTTGTGTATCAGTGTGTCTGTGTAAATATCTGTGCATCTGTCTGTGGTATCATAGCTCCGAAACGTTGTTTTCTTTAATCGAAAGTTAGTTTAGTTTAATCGAGTTGGTTCTTAGATAGGTTTCATTAATCGGTTCATCCGTTTTTGGAATATTTAACTTTGAAACGACAATGTCGGGGGTTTTCCAACTTTTTTAAGTTGGTTAGGTTATTGATACAGTGATAGTGAATGAATGGATAGTCAGTGGTCAATAGCTTCTTGATGTTAAGTATAAAAATGTTATTTCGAGTTCACCTGTGTACAGTCAGCAGACTAGAGGAGAAGTAGCTAAGCAACCGACGCGGTCACAAGCTCTTATCTCATAGTGAAATAAACAGATCACTCACGTATGTCAGTCGAGTATAGCCCGACATGTTTCGAACCAATCCGTAGTCCTTCCTCTGGTAGCACACGCCACGCCGGTGGCGAGACGTAAACTGCTCGCCGCGGCTCTGCTCGCGCGGCTGCTCGGCGCATCTATCCATTTATTTCACTATGATTGAGTCTCACTGTAGTTTCATGTTAAAAGCTCTTATGTCTATAACAATAGAGCCGTCTACTTTTGCTACTGACTGTACGATAATGTCACAGGGATAAATAAATATGGGACTATTGACGTAGTCGCAAACTAGGCGTACCTAATAATAGCAATTTATTTTATTCAGACAACATAACAGGTCCATCATTTGTTAGTATCACTTAGCCTAGATTAATACTTAATGACTAACACAGATTTCGTTTTTTGGATGAGTTTCCACATCAGAGCATGATCAGCATCTGTAATTTGCCTTCAGGATTTCGTTGCACCCGCGCAATCTGTACTATGGGTAGATAACTATAGATAATGGATAAACATACTTCATATATAAATACACAGGTACTTTAATTAAGTTATTTTTAGTTTTAACATAAACAATTACCTAAGTAATAATAAGCAATTTTTGTCGGTCCCTATTAAACTATTCCTCTCCACCACTCTAAGGTTGGCTGGTAGAGATCCCTGAAAGGGATAAACCCATTTATACTCGAATTTGATTTTAAACAAACGCTTTGTATTTTATGTTTTACGATCATCCCGTTCGAAATTATTTTTCACAAATTTCAAACTGATGCGTAAATATACAGAAAAACTAGAAAAATTAATTCTCGAATTGAGATTCGAACTCAAACCTTTACCAAACCGTGGTGACGCGCTAATACAATAACGCTACTCGAGCAATTGGAAGTTAGCACAAAAAACTTTAATATGTTCACGCAAATGATTTCGAGAATTAGTTTTTGTGGTTTTTCTGTATATTTAAATTAAATGTCAATTGTGTTTTTATTTTATACAGTTTTTTTGTACAATAAACTGTTTATTTAGTTACTATACAACAAATACAGTTTTTAATTATCTTTCCTATAGTTACCTTGTGTAAGTGTACTACTACGAGTATTCTGCAAGAGTGAAGTGCGATATTGCTCTTAGAAAATGCATTTCAATTTAATTAAATCTAGCTCTTGGTTCCGTTTCGCCTTGACTTCTTCAACATTTCTGTAGAATATTAAATTAGCACAGTCGAGTGATTTAGCTTACTTAGTTCTTAGACGTTTCGCAGACAGAACGACTTTATTATTAAATTTAAATACTCACTGAAAAAAAAATGTTATACAGGAAACTAGAAAAATGTAGCCTGCGCCGAAGCCAAATTCTTGACATTCCATGTCATTTGCTTACCCATACACTATAGTAGTTAGGGAGACGAGCTGTCGATAGGCCTCCAACAAGATGGAGCGACGACCTAGTAAAGGTTACGGGACCGCGGTGGATGCGGAAAGCATAAGACCGGTCTGAGTGGAGAGCCTTGGGGGAGCAATGGACGTCTTTCGGCTGACATGATGATGATGATGATAGTAGTTTATGCAACTGCTACCTACATAGAGAGGGTCCTTAAAACACGACCGTGGCTTTACAAAACGAGGTGAAGCCGAGTTTTATAATAAGATCACACCAGTGTTTTAAGGCCTACCTCATTATGTAGAGTTGCCATACATTACTTTATCTATAATTGAGTGCGGCAACTGAAAGCTGTTGTTGAATATCGAAACTCGCAATTAGATTTGCAACGTCTGCGCTATTTCTTTAGTTAAATGGAAGAAAGCCGTGACAGCCCAGTGGTTTGACCTATGGCCTCTCAAGCAGAGGGTCGTGGGTTCAAACCCCAGTTCGCATCTCTGAGTTTTTTGGAATTTGTGTGCGGAATTACTTTTATAATTTTATCATGAGCTTTTCGGAGAAGGAAAACATCGTGAGGAAACTGGCACTCTTCTGCGAAGCAATTCAATGATGTGTGTGAAGTTCCCAATCCGCACAGGGCCCGCATGGGAACTATAGCCCAAGCCCTCTCACTCTGAGAGGAGGCCTGTGCCCAACAGTGGGACGTAAAAAAGGGTGGTGATGATGATGATGGTTATGGAATTGCAACTGTTACTAGTTACCTGTTGCCGAAATACAGAGCAAAGTTGCTCTGACTGCAAGGCTCCTTAGTAATTTTAGTTTCTTTGAAGTATGAATTAAATTTGACACGAGATCTAAGTGCCCATTTGAAATAAAAAAATAGAAATTAAGAAAATGGAACGAAATGAGAGACGAATTAGGCGGTTTTTTTAAATTTCATGCAGAGTAGGTAACTTAGTCAATCGGTTTAAGATACAAAAGTTAACTCTCACAAGTGAAGACTGAAGTAAAATAAGTAGGTACCTAGGTTACTATAAAGTGTTTACTTACTTACTTACAATGAGTCTGTGGTCACTATAAAAATGCAAAAAACTACCTATTGTGTTTTTGTGTCCGTGAAGTTACAGCGGTAAAATTATCTCAACCTCCGAATACTCTGCGACCTCATTGGCTTGTAGTTTCAATGTATGTAAGTCGATTTGTCGCAGTAATCCGGTACATACCGGATCTCTCTGGTTAGGTGTTGCTTGTAACTGGATTTAACTGGCCCACAGAGTTAATCTGGTACAGGTGCGTTGTGGAATTTTGAATTATAACCCTGCTGTGAAAATTACAGTTTTTCGTTTCTGATTCAAGCACACTTTTTTATCCAGAATTAAAGGCTTAATCTGCAATGATTATTCTCTTGCTATAATACACTGAAAATAATGCCCAAAGTAGTCTATTAAAGTTAGTAAAATAGTCTTTCGGATTATGTGAATTTTTAGGGTATATTTTGCTCTTAAATAATCATAAGCATCATAGATACAGCGCGGGATGCTTCCTGCGTAATGGGCATCCTAAGGTCCAAATTTAGATAGTAAATTTTAGCTTTATTTTTGTTAAATTAATTTTGAAGTAAGTTTTATTCATTTACATTTTCGTTATGACATTGTTATTGTAATTACAGGACATAATCATAGATTTGTGGGGGTTTTAGTGGGACAAAATGAATAGCCCTTTTCCCTACAAAATAATAATAAAAATACGCTTCCTTTATTACCAACCTATCCGAAGCTTTCTACTGAAACTATAACGTCTTCTAGTCAAAAACAAAACATCTTTCTATCAAAACCTTAAGACGCAGACAGCCAAAAACCTAACAAAAAATACATCGTTATTCCCAACATTTTTCGCTCGAGACTGCGTGAAAATCGGAAAATTCCGCTAAGCTCGGAATTTTCACCCGACGCCATTAATTATTTGCTCCCGGGATAATTTATTTAAAATTATCCCCGTGCCCTCACCAGAGGCTCATTCAGCGTTGTGTGCTAAGTCTTGGAGAAATTAATTTCAATGCCTCTTGTTGTTATGTCCTTTGTCCTTTCTTTCGCTTGCCGCTTATTTCATAATTCCCTGTTTAATTAAACGTGTTTGTGACTACTGTTCTTGAGCGAAGATCATATTTGTGCGAGTAAAAGCTAAGACCAAAAAGACTAAAAAACATTTTGGTCGTCGGTTGAGAGTCTTTTTGTTGCGTAAATTATCATAATAATTATCTTGAAAACGAAAAAGTATGGACCCAATTCTCATCTCAAACTCGAGGTACGCCCTAAATTAAATCTAACAATATAAGTATCCAGAAGGGTTCATAATACACCGCAAAGCCCTTTATGTAAAAATGACCCAGGCTGTCTGCAAGGTCACCGAAAACCTGACTCACATTAACATTGAACCTGAAAAGGTCTCCCTAAATAAACATGTTAATGCATACCCCTGTCCCAGCAGTCCTTATCACAACCCAAGCCCCGATAATTAGATGTAGCCATAATTCAATTTCTCCTGCAATCTAATGTAGCCTCTCAAATAAAACCAGTAGGCACTAATTACAAAAGTATATCATAAGTAATTGGCAACACTAACACGGAGCACGGTGAGTATTGGTTGGCTCGCGCCCAATACGCGCTATAACGAAAATCCACTTTCTGTTATGTTTTATGCGTCTGGCAACACTCAATAACGATATTGCCAAGCTAACAATGCGTTCAATAAACACATTTTTACGGTTATCTCACCTTTAACTCGTGGGGAAAGAGAGTGGAAATAGTGCGCTGACTGAAAATGTAAGTTGGTTTTGAGAAGCAAAATGGCTTCCTCTTGGAAGGTGTCTGTTACTGGCCGTTATGCTCGAACTTTCCCCTTTGAGCATTAATTTAAATATCACCGGAGAAAAATAATATTTATTGCATGCTTTTAACGGCCATTCTATGTTTAAACTATGCTGTAGATTGGCAGATAATTTTATATTGAAAAGAATATTCTTGATTTTGAGAATCAAGTAACATTTTATGTGGTTTTACGCCCTGTGGTTTTAATAGTTCAGTCAGTAATAGCGCGTAAAGGGGTAACCGCCGATGTGGTAACCGCCGTTACCAATGGTACCTTTTCTCTACAGCTGACTGACCTACCTATATTACGAGTTGTCTATATCTGTTGTTAACTTTCTCAGAAAGTCCTGTCACAGCCAGGCGACTCCTTGGAGGTATAATATAACAAAAAGAGGGAATACTCGTTTTCACTTGAATTCTTCATTTGCTGGGCTTCATTTGACGTTAATTTGCTGTACACTAAACAACATTAAGCACAGAAATTAAAATTCAATGGTTGACACGATCCTCTCTCCCCGGTTTCCCGCCAAGAAGTCCTGAGGCCCGAGTACGAATATTCGAAAGCTGCGTCACGTAAAAACGAATAGTGAACGTTATCGAGCTTGTATGACGTTTGGAACAGCGCCCGCCCGTGAGCGTATTTGGAACTAAAATTTAATATGAGGTTTCTCGATCTCGATACGATAACCCTAACGTTACGCAGGATTCTAAAATTCGTGCTCGACCCTCTGACGTAACTTCCGTTGCCAACCGTACGGTAAGGGCGGTCCAAATCATGCATGTTGTAAGTGGGTGTTCAAGCAGGCGACGTGTTCAAGTCAGACTCGAGTGCTTGAGTTGAGTGCAGTCACCGTGTGCACGTCAAATCATTAACGTTTAACTACTGCATAAAAAGGGAGTAAGGGTGAATTTACATATTGATGTGATGAGATTTACATATTGATGTGATGAGATTTACATATTGATGTGATGAGATTTACATATTGATGTGATGAGATTTACATATTGATGTGATGAGATTTACATATTGATGTGATGAGATTTACATATTGATGTGATGAGATTTACATATTGATGTGATGAGATTTACATATTGATGTGATGAGATTTACATATTGATGTGATGAGATTTACATATTGATGTGATGAGATTTACATATTGATGTGATGAGATTTACATATTGATGTGATGAGATTTACATATTGATGTGATGAGATTTACATATTGATGTGATGAGATTTAAGGGCGCAACAATACAATACAAATATTCGTTATTGAACACCACAAAACAGTACAAGGAGATTACAAAAAAACAGGTATGGTTTAAAATAGGTAAGCGGTTTTAGCGGCTTAAAAGCGATCTCTTACAGAGTAGGCAACCAAAATACAGAAACCAAGATGAAGAGGTAAATTTAGGTTTGGGTTAGAGGGTAAATTTAGGCGTAACATTATTTTATAAGGGTCAGGAGTATGCAACCGTCCTGTCAAAATATGAAAAACTAGCTTATGCCCCGCGGCTTTACCCCCGTGAAATAATTCAAAATGGTCTAGTTCCCTATCCCGTACGAATTTTATAAAATCCCTTCTTAGTGCACCTCTAGAATACTTAAGGTATATGTTTGCCAAATTTCAAGTCTCTAGGTCCCGTGGTTTAGGCTGTGCGTTGTCTGTCAGTCAGTCAGTCAGATCATAGTTAAGAAAATCAAAAAAATAAAAACCCTTAACGGCACTTTTAAAAGAACTGGTAACATTTAACATGAAACTACCGTGAGACTCAATCATAGTGAAATAAAAACGGATCAAGAATCGTGATAGTGGATGGTCGGTGCCCCCAAGTTGGAAGACTGTGCTAAATACTGCGTCAACGGTGAGTGTGAACGAGCCTTTACAGAGTGATGTGGTCAGTGTAGTGTGCTACCCTGCATTTAACAATAATAAAAATGACGATGAAAACGAGGGTAGTTGTGTGCCGCTGTCAGCTGCGTCTAGTAGTCGCGCGAGCAGAGCCGCGGCGCGCAGTGCGCGTCTCGCCGCCGCTGGGTCGTGCGCTCCCAGAGGAAGGACTACGAATTAGTCCGAAACATGTCGGGCTAAACTCAACTTATATACGTGAGTGATCCGTTTTTATTTCACTGTAACTGGTAACATGTTATTGATCATGTTCTGTGGAAATAATTATAAGTGGCCATTTTCATTGGTGGTCCTAAACCGCCGAAAGGTTCTATTGCTTAGAATAGAAAACCGATCCTTTGAAAGCGAGAAGGTAACAGTTTGAACCGCGATCAAAAGTTGGATACCTTTTAAATAGGGCACGGCAAAGACTACGCAAAGCATACTCGAAAGTTTAACGTGTCTAAAATCAATTCACTTTTTTAAAGCAACCTTAACGACGCCCGGAAGTAATCCATAAAATTGCCATTTAATAATGCAACAAGTGATCAATAAAGTAAATGTGATCGCGATAAGTGAAGTTCCCCTTGTTTGCTGTAAGGACGTCGATCGACAATATTGTCGTCGGAAATATGACAACACAATTTCCCAACTACAATATTCATGATGTTGTGTTGGCGACTTGTTTGTGCTTAGTTCCGCGCGCTTCCGGTAGATGTCACTATCAGAATTGTAGCCGCGCTCTCGTGCTGTGCTGGTGAGAAGACTACACACTATTAATATTGGCTGTATTATAATACTCGGGTTCACTAGGGATTTGGTAATATAATAAAATTTAAGTATCCGATAGCAAATTGTAACTGACACGAAAACATGAAGTCATACTTGTGAATACCTACTACCTCTTCATAATCTGTCTACTTAATTAGAAAAAAAATACCGCACGGTTTTTAAATTGAATTAGGTAAGGCGGCATTTTTTTCCATAGTAAGTTTTCCACTCGTAACAAAAGAATACAGTGAATTTGAAAAAATCACTGTATTTTTTTGACATGACAACATGAATTAAACCACAAGCTTATGCGCAAACTCCGTCCTTTGTTCGAGTTTAAGCGAAATAAAACTTACATTAAGAAATCGAAATATACTCCGTGCAACTTGGTCATTGCACTTCGAATAGCGCACAATAATTGTTTTGTTATAACCAGACAGTGTTTCTCTCCCACGCAAAGCTCTTATGACAGAAGTAGACAAAGCTCCACTGTCAAAAAAGATGGCGGACTATGATCAATTGACCATACTGGTCATGGGAAATGTTTATCAGTGTGCGTGTTTAGCTGAGGTGTTTCGTATTCGTGTGACGATTTTGTTATAACTCTATGGAAACGTAACAAAAATTTCACATGACTGCAGAGTAAACGCAAGCCTTCATAGATGATAGTATTACCTATACAAAATCTTTGCAAGCCTTCGCCTTTTTTTTCGGCCAACGCTGCGGCAAGCGCCTTTCTTAGCGGCCAGTACCTATCAAAGTAGTTTAAAAAAGTTTGCATATGCCATAAACCCACAATATCTACATAACAATAAATGCATAAAGATCAGAAAAGAATGATGCATAGATAACTCTCGTCATATTGCTTTATGCCCTGCACAAACCGTTTTATAATAGCACAATATGTTAGCACGTCGTTTCCAGAGGAAGAGGGATGGTGATATATCACCTAGATATATTGTATCTTGCCGGTAATCAGGGAGGCGGCGGCGGGAATTGGATCAGCTCGCAAATTAAATTTGGCTCGGAAGTGCGGATTTTTAAAATATCGATCCACTATTACGCTGACAGTTCTTTGCTTTGAGCAGAATTTCAGTCAATGAATGGAAGGCAAAGGGTGGTGTGAATACTGCGAATGCACCGGTTTTTTATAGCTCGAATTTTAAGCATTTTTCAGTAACAGTTTCTGTCAAAGATATATTTTGACGATTGATATTTAAACACAATTTGGTTAGAGATACATTAAATAGGTAGAACCGACAAGAATGTTACTGAGTAAAGACGTTGCCTTATACGGAATATATTATTTAGCAACTAAATACTTTGTATTGCTTTAAACTTTTGCGATTTTCACACATTATCATGATACTCATACATTTATGTTTAAATTCAAATTTAAATGTAAATGTTTTTTACGCCATTAGGTTCAGAGTATCATGATAAGTACTTTGTGCTTTACAGGGTCTACCACGGGGAGTGTTCCGAGGAGTTATCTGTTAAATACCCACTCGTTCATCGTCACCGCCTTGATGAGGGGCGGGCTACTAAACTGTACGTTTCCGTCAACGTTTTCTGCCACGTGGTACAGTGAAATTGTAAAACTCCCGTGTCAACTCCTCCCAGTGGGGTTCCCAACTAATTATGACATTGGGGCCTTGGGGACTAGTGACTCTCTTGGGGTTGCTGGTTCTCATGGGTGGCGGTGATCTCTTACCACCAGATGACCCTCTTGTTCCTTGCTGGTTTGCTTCCCTCTCTCGATAAAAAAAAAACTAAAAGTATAAGTACTTATGTTAAAGTACATTAATTTCTAGTTGGTTTTTCAAAACCCAGCAAATCAAATGACGCTTTTTCGGTTAAATTGTAACTAACCTGCCGTAATATGTGAAGTGTAAAAAATCTTAAATATTTTTTATCAACAACAAAAATATTACTCTGCCCAAACATCAGAATACAGGAAAAATATGGAACTTCTTTAATCTCTTCTTACACACTCGCTTAAATAGTGAACAAATAAACACACAAGACTACCGCGAAATAAAAATGTCGGTAATATTATTCCCGCAAAACAGCTCATATTTTATCCGAATATTATTGTTTTCCGTAACGCTGGGGATATTTTACGACGCATTAAAGAACAGCCATGGAGAAGTAATCCAGTTAGCAGTGCTTAATGGCTATTATTTCCCCTTATTTCAGACTTTTCTGAATAATATCAAGACTTGTTGTAAATTATTGCGATCTTTTGACCATGATCTAGCGATTAAGTTGTAGTCACAATTTGCCGAAAGAGTGCGAGTGACAATGTTGAAAACATCAAGTTTTTATAATGCTTTTTACTATCTTTACCTTCTCCTCAAATGGAGAATGGGCAAAGTATGAAACTTGGTCTACGAGCGGCCAGGCCCCTATTTCACAAATTTTACAATTGTCGGTTTGTCATGACAATTCGAACTACATTTCTTGGTCAGTACGAAGCGCGCTAAAACAAAAGCTCTTTAAGTCAGCAATTGACACCGAATTGTCATTGAAAACTGACAATTGTGAAGTTGGTTAAATAGGGGCTAAGGTTAATTTTAATATCTAACAATGATGTATAGGAAGTCTTACTATTACTTGGTGAAAGTTTATTATCTTGATTTAAAATAGAATTTCTTAATATCAGGGCTTTTGCCCATTCTCCTTTGCAAGTTATTATTTCTAGCACTTCCATGGTGGGATTAGGCAACTTGAAATTCGGCATGGATATTTAGATTGAATGACAGCGCAAGTACATTCAGCAAAAAACTTATTACCAATTGCTTTACGATTTCCAAAAGTTGAATGATAATCGTAGTTTCGCCAAACAAATCAATTTGGATTATATAAGGTGTGTTTCCACTGACTCAGATTGAAGATTATTTCGAGCTTTGTGTTTGGTCAAATCACAGTCTGCTTTTCTCCGCTCCACTCAAGCGTTCTATTTTTGAATCTCACTTGGTGACTAAATCCTCATGACATTGATGTCACTATTTGCCAAAAGCCTTATTTTTTAATGTCATAGCCGTCTACTAACGTGCAGCTAATTCGCATTTCTTTCGTTTCGGGTTTCGTTTTGGGTGGTGAAAATACGATTGAAACAAAAGATTCAATCCAATAAATAAAGAAACTTCCAAATAGAGCCGTGCGTACTCCAGATGTACGGGAATCCTTGAAATTTGTCGAGTCACATGCAAGCAGTAATAGATTCTATTGAGGATTTTCGCAACGCCCCGGGGCGTAACGCAACGACGCGGTAACGCGAAGAATGGATTTTATGAAAGTTTAGGGGTTTTTCTAGTTTGCTACCCCTGCATTGCTTGCAGGGCTTAGTTAACGTTGCGTTGCTGTTATTCGGTGTACGTTTATTTTTACAAGCTTTTATTTAACTTGCAATGTTTGTAGGTATGTTATGTTCGTGCTAAATCTTGAAAACCTTTGTTGGTATGCGATTGAGCTGAATTTTCGCCTAATTGTGTAAGACATAATGAGAACGGGATATTGACCGCGAATAACTTATAGATTAGACGAGCTCCCGATATTTCGACGCAGTTACATGCAGCATGGTCACGGGCAAACAAATCTAAAAAAATAAACAAATCTCAAATTACTCAACATTAAAATTACATTATATAAATACTACATATCAAAATATAACAATTTTTGTTGAGATCGTCACAAAAATCATATAAACAAACGCTCAGGTTGGTCAACGAAATTATAAGGGTTCCGTTTGCCAATGGCTACAGCACCCAAAAACGGCTCAGTACAGTCACAATCTGGTTATAAAAGTAGTTATTATTCCTATGCCTATTAATTGCAATTATATTTATTTAAGACGTACGCGCCCTTTTAGTTGCAAAGAGGGAACGTCGAGAATGAGACAAACTTATTTACAATGACAGCGCCCCTCGTAATACTGAGTTCGTCGGCAAAAGTTTTTTGCTGACACCCCTGGTGCGAGTTCTCGGTGGGTCTATAAATTAAGCGACAACTACGATAGGCAAACTATGTCGTATAACCAATAATCAGTCTTACTCTAGATAAGAAATAAATTTCATCTAGAAAGAACCCAACACATACCACATCGCAGGGAACAATTAATGTTTTCGAAAAAGTACATATTTTTTTAAAACAGGTATTTATTATATTGAGTAGTATTAAATTCAAAATTAAAATAATTTTCTGGTTAAGTTTAATGTTGTATTTTAAATACATTTTAATGGGAAGAAGAATATAATTCACAAAAACCGGCAACACAACTCATTCAGCTTACACACACTTAGGCGCGATAGACGCAACAGATACACGCGACAAGATACACGCGACAAGATGCACGCGACAAGATACACGCGACAACATACACGCGGCAAGATACACGCAACAGGATACACGCCACGAAATGCGCGCGACAGGATACACGTGACAGCATAATAATATTGGACTAATATTATTATAAAGGCCTGTGTTTTATCCTGTTTTTTGTACAATAAAGTGTTTACTTACGTACTACTTAATATTACAAAGGCAGCGCCTCTAGCTGCACGTGTTGGCAACGTACTATTCTCATAGTATTTAACACTTTAACATGATCGCGATCGAAACTTTTGTTGCGACATGAAAACTACTAAGGGCTTTCCTCGTGTATGGACCCTAACGAAACGAGTAAGTACTCGAAAGCAGCTGTAACAAAGCATCAGCTTTACATGAAAAATTTAGTGATAAAAGTATATTTCAATTCGGCGTTTATTCAAAATACACACAAGAGGCATGAAGCCAAAGTGAAAATGGAATAACTGGCCGATTTTGCCGTCCTCCGCAAAGCTTTAGCAGATCACTAGTGGACCCGAGGGTGAAGTAGTTTTATCTATTGCTGAAATAGAATGTATATTTTAGTCTAGGTAAGGGATGAAAGTTTTTTTATGATTTCCCAAAAACAACGTCTGATTTTGGATCGTATCCAATGCAAAGAATTTCCTTGGCTTTTTAACGGGGAAACGCAGCCAACGCTACGAGGAATTTTTACGCCTTCAAGGGACTGCAGACTTGTGCATTTGATATTAATTTCAGCACTGCATGCTACCTCCCGTTCCAGAGAAAAAGGGTCTTGAGAGACATACAGACAGACGAATAACAAACTGATCATATGAGGGTTCGGTTTTTCCTTTTGAAGTACGGAACCCTAAAAACGTCTATTTAAATAGCGCGCAAAAAAAAGTTCATAATAATCATAATTATTTAAAAGAAGTGCCAAAAGCTAAAATTTAATAATTAAATGAATTATGGTCAAATTTCGACCGTACGACGGTCACTATAGTCGTCATAAATCGACTTATTTTCTAAATCAAAAGCACAATAAAACCACGAACTCAATTTGTCCCAGTAAATCAGTATAATAGCCGCAACAATGCTGATTCCTTACCCACTCGGGTAGAAATCCAATCTTGACTTTTGCAAATCCGAACCAAACGTCATTGGGCCAACAGTAACGCCCAGAGAAAATTAAAGATTCTATCCGTAGCTAGAACTTAATCCCTCTGTAATAGTAAGCCGGAAAATTGCAAATTAAAAGGTGAACCTTCCTCTTCAAAAGTGGACCGTACTGGTCTGTCTTAAGGTAGAGTTTTGAGTGGCATGTAAGGAGGAAAGGTTGGAAAAAAACGCTGATTCTCCGTAGATTCTGGATAGCTTCAATTAATTAGGCATGCCTATATGGCGGTATCGAGGGGTAATTTTGAAGGGATTTTACAGCCGTGGTACAGACCGGTCTGCACATGTAGTACGGCGCGTCATTTTGTCGGTTGTCGCGCAGTGCGTCCTTTTCATAGTGATGGAATCAGTGAAGGACGCACTGAGCGACAGCGACAAAATAACAAAACTGATTTGCTGGTGTAACAAAACTGTTTTGATCATAATATTTCACTCTTGCTTTCATTGAAGTGTTGTGTTAGTGGTTTTCCTAATTCTTGTTTGAACTCGTAGTTTAGTTAGCATACCTATTTGAAATTTCAGTGAAGAAAAACACGAGTTTATTATCTCTGATTTTCACTAACCACAGACAATCAAAATATCCAAGTAACTGCATAATACGCCGTTATAGCCTAGTGGTTTGACCTATGGCCTCTCAAGCAGAGGCTCTCTTGTCGCATCTCTTGATTTTTTTCGGAATTTATGTGCGGAATTACATTTGTCATCATAAGCTTTTCGGTCAAGGAAAACATCGTGAGGAAACCTGCACACTCCTACGAAGCAATTCAATGATCTGTGTGAAGTTCCCAATCTGCGTTGGGCCCGCGTGGGAACTATAGCCCCTAGCCCTCTCATTCTGAGAGGAGGCCTGTGCCCAGCAGTGGGACGTAAAAAAGGCTGGTGATGATGATGATTATAAACGGCATAATGATGATGACGATGAACGGCATAACGTGCGCAGCTCATTCCCATGTCTCTCCCTCTACCTCTAACTTAGCAAGTTTTTTCAAAACGTATTTCTTTATTTTCTTCTCAATTTTCCCTAAAACGTGCTCCATAAAATTGTTTTAAAATGGCTGCAGTTCCAAACTAAAACGGTGGGTATTCGAAAACTAGAAATGTAAAAAGGCACGTAGTGGGGAGTAGTAAGTTGTGCACCCAGCCAGACCAGTTGTGTTTATGCTTTAAATAACTAAATCCTTACTATTACAAAGTCACTGTTTTCTCGTTTGAATAAATAGGATAATTACTGCTTGTTGACCGTAGTGGAGAAAGCTCGTAATTGATTTCGAGGAGGAAATAACATGACGATTTACGTTCTTTGATGACGATGAACATAGCATAAAAGAATATTGTCATGAATTTCGCATTATTTTCTATTTTCACCCGTGGCTAAACGGGGACATTAGCGTTTATTAGATTGACGCGATGACTTTATACTATTTTAAGCTTTCTCGATTTTTACTCATAAATTTCAATCCTAAACTATAAACTAAAATATTGTAGCGTATGGACCCGTACTTCGTTTTCGTTTCGTATTCAATGAGACTACAAAGTACGCGTAGTCTCAGTGTTATGAGCCGCGAGTACGTCCGCACGGGCGCCGTTCCTATTTCAAAATGTCCCAAAGGGCATATCCTCATGTTTATATCAATGTTCTAAAGATGTCGAAGTATTTTAATACTTATCCGATTGAGTAAGTCTTGTGTCAATGAAAATAATCGATTTATTGATTAATCAATAAATCGATTATTTTCATTGATTCAGAAAATAGCTCCATCTCTTGCCACTAATGCGTAACTGTAGAAGTTCCGTAGTGGGTGAGCTGCTTGATTAAGCTACTCATAGATGGCGCTGAGGAGAGATCTTCCAAATAAAATATGACACAAGGCATTGAAAAATTCGTTAGGTACACCAACGTTAAGTATAGCTTAATTGGTGGAGCGTGGTACGGATTACCGAGGTTGCTGGTTCAAGTCCAGCTGCTTAACGAATTTTTCTTTGCATTGTCATTGTATGTTAAGTCTTGTGTGTAAACTTTAGTTCTGAGAACCTTAGTAAAGACTCTAAACACATTCCATTTCAGATGGCGCTGCATCATAGTAGCAGCAACTTTGTTTAATTCGCGGCGACAGCTGCCTTGTCCGTAATCCTGAATCGTCGGGCTTATGAGCAATGCTAGTGCTATGCATTTTGTTATTGGCTTTTTGAGCTGAATGTGAAATTGCTTGACTTAAAATTCTATGGTAGCGAAAATAAGTACAAAAGGTTTTTTACACACAAGAATAGCTAGCTTAATATTTTCGTGTGAGCTAGACCGTACACAATTGCTAACACAAACACTAGTATATCTGTTCAGCCTTTTACTTTAAAGTTTCAAAATATACAAAACATAATATTTCGTCATATCTGCGAAACAAAACAATGGTGTGTGTGAAATTCCCAATCAGCACTGGGCACGCGTGGGAACTACAGCCCAGGCCCTCCTGTTCAAAGAGGAGGCCAATGCCCACTGCCCAGCAATGGGATCAAGGCCATCATCATCAGGATAATGACCATGACCAAAATGCCTTTGTTTAAGCAACAAACATCATAGAGGCATTTCATCTTAGCTCTCTAGGTTGAGAACGCATTTGCAAACCCCCCGTACCGGGGTTGCGGGTGTCTATGGGCAGTGGTGATCACTTACACTTACCATCAAGGCCGTGCTTTATAAAGCTACAAGTTACAATTTACAAGCGGAAGTCTTTCTAACAAAAGGTAATAAAACAAGACTTCCGCTTGTAAATTGTAACTTGTAGCTTTATATGCCTTCCTTATCGTATAATAAAAAAAAAGTCAATCACTCAACCCCATACATTCATTATACTTACCTATTCATATTTTTCATACATATATCACGCCTCTTTCCCACGGGGGTAGGCAGAAACTATGGCTTGCCACTTGCTATGATCCTTACACACCTCTTTAGCCTCCTCCACATTCATACATCTCTTCATACACGCTCGCCCGTTCCGAGTACTACGCACCTGACCTTTACGGAGAATATCACCGATATTATCGGCGTAAGTTCTCCTAGGGCGTTCTCTACCGGTACCACAACTTACATTCGCTCCGTAAATATCTTTAGTCAGTCTTCTTTCATTCATCCTCTCCACATGACCAAACCACCTTATCATGCCGTTTTCAATCTTAACAACCACACCCTCTTTCCTATTTATATTTCCTAATTCTATTTAATATTCTCTCCTAGCGTCATCTGCAAATTACGCTCATAAAGGGCCCATAAAATCTGAGTGTTAAACAATGTTATCAATGCAAAGTATCGTGTTACGCTGTTCACCCTAAATTTCGTGTCGCGAGGAAAGGCAGCGGCGTATCAGGAGATCGGGAAAGTTAAAAAGAAAGTTGAACGCTTTCAAAATTCAAAGTCGGAGTAATTTTGTAACGTACAATTTAACGTGCGAAACGTACAAAAGTATTAATATGGTAATTAGTAATTACATATTAGTGTGTAAAAGTACAGGTCGACTCACAAGAACTGGCACGAATGGATTGAATGCGTGTATGAAACTATCTATGTCTACCGTACGCTGCACACACATGAAAATGACAGGCTTCAGTGTACAATGACAATGCAAAGAAAAATTCGTTAAGCAGCTGGACCTGAACCAGCAACCTCGGTAATCCGTACCACGCTCCACCAATTAAGCTATACTTAACGTTGGTGTACCTAACGAATTTTTCAATGCCTTGTGTCATATTTTATTTGGAAGATCTCTCCTCAGCGCCATCTATGAGTAGCTTAATCAAGCAGCTCACCCACTACGGAACTTCTACAGTTACGCATTAGTGGCAAGAGATGGAGCTATTTTCTGAATCAATGAAAATAATCGATTTATTGATTATTTTTGTTTTATTTTTATGAAACATTCATAGAATGAAATTCAACATACAATGACAATGCAAAGAAAAATTCGTTAAGCAGCTGGACAACGAACGAATTAACGAATTTTTCTTTGCATTGTCATTGTATGTTGAATTTAATTCTATGAATGTTTCATAAAAATAAAACAAAAATAATCAATAAATCGATTATTTTCATTGTTTTAGGCTTCAGTGTCTATAGAAAAGGTCTAAGTGACATAAGTTTCGTTCTTTCCATTCCTGCCAGCTCTTGTTAATCGACCTGTAGTAGCGTAATGTAAGTCGAGTTTAGCCCGACATGTTTCGGACTAATTTGTAGTCGTGCGCTCCCAGAGAAAGGACTACAAATTAGTACGAAACTACTAAGCTCGTCCTATATTATGTATACGTGAGTGATCCGTTTTTATTTCACTATGATTGAGTCTCACGGTAATTTCATCATCATCATCATCATATCAGCCGAAAGACGTCCACTGCTTTTGCGGGTGGTAGGATCTTGTGCGAGGTACGTCCGGATCGCTACCGCCATCTTACTCGCTAATCCTGCCGCTAAGCAGCAGTGCTTGCACTGTTGTGTTCCGGTGTGGAGAGTAAGACAGCCGGTGTAATTACGGGCACAAGAGGCATTTCATCTTAGCTCTCTAGGTTGGCGACGCATCTGCAAACCCTCCGGAGTTGCGGGTGTCTATGGGCAGTGGTGATCACTTACCATCAGGTGACCCACTTGCTCGTTTGCCTTCCTCGTTGTATAAAAAAAATACTCAACTGCTGGACATAGGCCTCCCCAAGGCTCTCCATTTAGACCGTTCTTAGACCGGTAGTTTCATGCTATTGCATAATAAAATTCTCAACGTAATTATTAACAAATTAATTTGCTCCTCCGCGAAGCAGTACAGTCATGCAAAATAGCCTCGTCTGCGCTGAGTATTTATTTTCATGCACTAATTTTCCCGCCCTCCTTCCGCAAATTGAAAATAAAATAATCAACGCAAACGCTACTAAGCCCACAACCAAAACCGGACACGTGTTTCTGTACTGCACTACTTCGCGGAGTAGCAAATTAATTTAATCCGTTACTTGTAACATGAACCTCCGCAAAGTTACGCCTGAATCAATACAATATTTATTAACACAGTGCCAATTGTACCCCAAGCCTAGGTAACTCCAAATGCCTACGTTACGGGCGGTTAAAGTTACACTTAGTTCTTCGCGAAACAAAAGTTTAGTTCAGGGGAGGAACCGAGTGAATAATCTATCTTGGCTTACATTATACATAAATTCATAATAATTATTACATGCTGTCGTACTATATGCATGAGTAGATACTAATTTTATTATGTGAAGGCAACTCCTCCTGTAATTTTTTCTTTGTTGACTTTTAGCGAAACAATCGACAATCGCTAAGTTATCTATGTAGATAATATTTAGGCAGGTATTCCAGAGAAAACCTTAACATGATTAGGAAATGTTTCAGTATATTAAACACAAATTCCCTGCCGATTGGCAAATAAACATTTTTGGCTTTTGATTTTTACAAAAAAAAACAAGTACACAATTAGGTTCCTAACTGTTAATAAAAATAGCCGTTGTCGCGTAGTACCTACCGTACTGAGTGATACACAGAGGGTCGAGCACGACTGAACTGTTACGACTGTTACGGTTATCGTATCGAGATCGAGAAACCTCATACAAAATTTTAGTTCCAAATACGCTCACGGGCGGGCGCTGTTCCAAACGTCATACAAACTCGATACGGCCCTCAGAGGCCCGAGTATACGAATATTCGAAACCTGCGTCACGTAAAATCGAATAGTAAACGTTATCGAGTTTGTATGACGTTTTTAACAGCGCCCGCCGGTGAGCGTAGGTATTTGGAAAAAAAAATGTATGAGGTTTCTCAATTTCGATACGATAACGTAACTTTACGCAGAATTCGAAAACTTGTTACTCAGTCTACTGTACAGTATACAATACAGCATCCCCGCATCGGCAGTAGTTTGTTTTTGCAATGCAATAATAAAGCGGCAGCAATGAAGCTTAGCGTTAGTTTACGGCGCCGTATATTGCGCAGCCATTGTGGTGTAATGTGGCATTGTTTTCCGCTTTTTTGCTCGGCTTGTTGACAATTAAATGTTGCTAATTCTATGATGAAAGAGAACATAAATTAGTTGGAGTAATAAATACTGGAGGAGCGCAGCGGTAGGTGCAGTGTATAACCTATTATACCTTTATTATTTTGTAGACATAGAACTTACTTGAGAGTTGAAAGGAGAGGACAAGGTTTTTCTACCGTAAAGTTCGATCAAGAAATAGCTTTCTTAGCTTTAGCTTTTTCGAATCCTGCGTCACGTAAAATCGAATAGTAAACTATAACGAGTTTGTATGACGTTTGGAACAGCGCCCGCCCGTGAGCGTATTTGGAACTAAAATTTAGTATGTGATTTCTCGATCTCGATACGATAACCGTAACGTAACGCAAGATTCGACAAGTTGTGCTTAGGGCACTGTGCCCTAAGCACGACTTGTCGAATCCTGCGTCACGTAAAATCGAATAGTAAACTATAACGAGTTTGTATGACGTTTGGAACAGCGCCCGCCTGTGAGCGTATTTGGAACTAAAATTTAGTATGAGATTTCTCGATCTCGATACGATAACCGTAACGTAACGCAGGATTCGACAAGTCGTGCTTAGGGCACAGATACTTTCTGCGTTTGGCCAGGGGGGTGTCACTCCGCAGTTTAGGTACATTCGGACGGCGCGCCTCTCCGGCAGGCGTGTGACACTTGGTCTTACTAAAGGTGGTGTATTTCATTAATGCACACTGTTATTTTTATTGCTTTATTTTCATATTTACCTAAAATAATTATCACTGAGTGAAACCTCCGTGCTCTTTCAGCTAAGCCGGTCTCGATTCAGCGGTCCCATCGGAATATGAAAGCTCGTGTCACGCGATACATTTCAATTTCCAAACAGATAACGGTCTTAGTAGGCAAAATTTGCCTAATAATGTATACCTACACTTGACTTGTGTTCGAGAGTGAGCCTTCTATAAGCTAGATATATGTATTAGTTATTCTGTGGTTTGGCCTTTTATTTTGACACACAATTTCAAATTTCGTTAACTTAACCACCATTTTTCTGTACGTAAGAAAATTATGTTACTGTTATTACTTTTTCTATTATCTGTATATTATTATGTAGGTACTTATTGCTTGTCACGAGATCACTATTTTTGAAAACGATGTACAGCATAACAATTAAATAACCATGAAAGTTTTATAAAAACGCATGATTCTTGTACTTACGCCACATAACTAAGGGGAAGCTATTTATGACTTTTTACAACCATGCTTCCCGACTATTACATAGTTTTTCATTACACCTGAGAAAGGTATTAGGTTAATGAATCAGCTGCCTCTTAATGACATTGCAGTTATAGTGAAATAAAAACGGATCACTCACGTATATAAGTCGAGTTTAGCCCGATATGTTTCGGACTAATTCATAGTCCTTCCTCTGGGAGCGCACGACCCAGCGGCGGCGAGACGCACACTGCGCGCCGCGGCTCTGCTCGCGCGACTACTAGACGCAGCTGACAGCGGCCCACAACTACCCTCGTTTTCATCGTCATTTTTATTATTGTCAAATGCAACATGACATGACATGACATGTGGTAGAACATGTCGGGCTAAACTCGACTTATATACGTGAGTGATCCGTTTTTATTTCACTATGATTGAGTCTCACAGTAGTTTCATGTTAAAAGTGACATTGCAGTTAATGAAACGATGCTGCAATATTATGAAGTGAGAATAGGTATGATATGAATATTACACATCACGGCTCGACGCAAGACACAAGAGGCGCAAATTTCTTATCAACCCCCGACGAAAAAGAGGAATGTTATAAGTTTGACATGTATATCAGTGTCTGTGTATCTGTCTGTGGCATCATAGCTCCCAAACGGATGAACCGATTTCGTTGCGGTTTTTTTATTCGAAAACTAGTTTCATCGTGATTTTTCACCCGTTTTTGAAATATTGAACTTTGAAATGACAATGGGGTGGGGGGGGGGGAGGTTCTAAGTTGCTTAGGTTACAAATTCGAGCATCTTATAGTAAATATTAAGCGTACATAATGGCACTCTTACGCGAAGCTTTTAGGTGCAGAAACCACTTTATTCACGTCATTAAATAATTTACAAAACTTTAACCGGCTAATCCCTCCACTGGTGTGTAATGGCACGCTTAAATGCCACCCTTAGAGAATTAAGGTAATGGAGGCGTCATATACGCTAATTTCTAAAGAAAAATGGAACTTTTGCCGGGAGGCTGCGTGCGAATTATGAAATGGCAATATTGCACTTTTTTTTTTCTGTTCTCACTATCAGTCTAATAACAATTAAGGAGTAAGATCTAATCGTGACTACTATCTACGTCTTCAGTCTACCTAATAGTACCTACTACGGCGGCAACTCAACAATGCCATTCCCAATGGTAGGTAAACGGTAACAATTGTATAGCGGAATACCTAGAGGAAGTAAGTAGTTATAATACTTTTGGTCTCACACGCACCTTCCGATAAGTGGGATTAGTTTTCTGTAAATAAAAAAAACGTCATGGACTTCTCCGGTTGGCTTAGTGCTCTATGCCGCGAGTTTGGCGTCAATATTAATTAAAATTTCATCGCAACTTGCAAGTTTGATAGATGAGCGCGTAATTTTGTGTACAATGTACGTTACGTGAAACGAAATACTTAAAGGTTCATGTTTGTTTGTTACCGATCTTTTATGACCGAAGTATACCTACTTGCGAAATGAAAGAAATATTTTCAAAAATAAAAACCCTCTGTCTTCCTATTGTGTAATGTTAACTCTATTCGGGTCTTAAGGTAGAGTTTTAATGTTACTTCATACTCAACTTCATAGATTATTTTCTCTTAAACCCGAGGTTGAAACTTCGTCCACATTTTTACGTATGTTTCTTTTAATCAATCATATAATCGTCCCACGATAACTCTGCATAAGATATTAATTGGCAACCCAGAAAAATCACGCTGTGGTAATACTTTTTCATGTCACTCAGACATTTCTATAATCATAAATAATAATGATAGTGGAAATCAAACTACCGAACAACGGTTAAATAACTACCGATAATTTCTTCTTCAACTTCGACATTGGTGGAATCATCGATAGTATCGATGGAGCTAATACTTTAAAAAAAAAAGAATTAAATTGTAGTAATCGAAAATTGTTGTTGTTTTTTTCTAAATATGGCTCTGTCCATTGGAGGACAATTGTGCCAGTGTTTAGTAGGTTTTGCCGTTGTACAGTAAAAAAATGTAGAATTCGAAATACTAGAGGTAATTTAATGGTGGATGAACGATGACCTGTTTAATTTAATCAAAAGTTCAAAACGTGTTGCTTGACTATAAATCAGTATTGCCATAAACAAACTTTAGATTTCTACTGTTGTCAGTTCGTTGCAGAGTTATCGTGGGACGACTATATCAGATTAAAATGAAAAAGCTGTGCTAGCTTAGTGCTTTATGGCTTAATAAGTTTTCCGGAAGTTGTATGCGAAATTACATTCGGTGAAGGGAAACGTCATCCTCACTTCTGCGAAGCAACTCAATGGTGAGTTCGTGTGAAATTCCCAATACGCAATGGGCCTAGTGTGAACTGAAGCCTTAGTCGAGTCATTCTAAAACGAGGCCTATTTAAATTAGACTGATTTTACCTAACCAATTTAGAAAAGATGAAAAACCCCAGAAATTATTATTTCGAATTTCAATATCTTAAAAACTTTTAGACCGATTTTGATGAAACACAGCTAAAAACCATTTCGATTGAACTAGCCGATTATAAAACGCCGCGTCCAAATCTGTTATTCCGTTTAGGAATAGACATACACATATGCACAGATACATCTGTAGCGACCCTAGCGCCACACGCGAGTGACGTCACTGTTCTACGTCACTGTTCTACATCGCGCTAACGAAGTTTCTCAAGTCGGTTGCATAAATACAACTTCCAACTCTCTTCCTTCGGACTTCGGTCCCCAGGCATAACATCTGCCTGGAGAGAGATCTCTCTATTGGAGTCCTCCCCAACTGGTGACCCTCGACATTGGACAAAAAACGCAACCTTCCAAGACCTACGACAATGACGCAGTCTCACAGCAACGCCAGACTACTACACTGTGCACCACTAGCATGTTGCTATATCTCCATGCCTGGTGTCTACAGTGTGCAACCCTCTCCTACACTGCTACGCACTCCGACGAGGATCCAGACTAGCAGCAACTCATCGCTCCCGCCAGCACAGCGGAACAACTCATCGCTTCCGCCAGCACAGCGGAGCAACTCATCGCTTCCGCCAGCACAGCGGAGCAACTCATCACTCGCCAACGAGGCTGAGCAAACCTCACAATTGGCCCTTGCAAGCGCCCTCACGACGCACAGACTGCGCTCCCACACCGACCTCCGGTCTAAAAAGGGGGGCTGGTGTAGCGACCCTAGCGCCACACGCGAGTGACGTCACTGTTCTACGTCACTGTTCTACGTCACTGTTCTACATCGCGCTAACGAAGTTTCTCAAGTCGGTTGCATAAATACAACTTCCAACTCTCTTCCTTCGGACTTCGGTCCCCAGGCATAGCATCTGCCTGGAGAGAGATCTCTCTATTGGAGCCCGCCCCAAACATCCATACACAGGTCAAACGTATAACACCCTCTTTTTGGTCGGGGGTTAAAATACAGTATTGCTCAAGTTAAAACAACAGTATCCTTATCTGTAAGAACACGAACTGAGTTCTCGATCAAAATAGTTTCCGGGATCTGTAGTTTTTAATCATCGAAGTTGTGTAATACTGTATTGTTCATCCTTTAAAGGCTCTGATTTTAAGGAAGATTGTTAAAAACTGATATTTATTACCAGGGATCAACCACCCTCTGGACACCGCATCTTCTATAATTTTCTTGGAAAGTCATTACGAAAAAAGCCGCGGTGAGCGGGCCGAGAGAATGCGTCATGATTGGTTCATAGCTTGTCATCTCGCTTGTCATCTGGTTCAAAGTGAGCCGCGATTGGTGGCAAGTGAGATTTTATAAATGCAAATGAGCATACGCGTTTCGGAAACGTTCGCCCTGACATTTGGTGTACAGAGGGTGGTTGGTCCGTGTTTATTACAATGAAAAGTCTTTGACAAATTTTGCTGCATAAAATTGATAAAGGAAATCTTCGATCAATAATAAGCAGATGTCGGGTCAGAGCGTCGGAAACGTCTCGGCAAATAACGGCGCACTTTTAAAGTGAGCTCTTATTTATTGCAGGCAAAATTGTACGTTATTGTAACAGCTTAAGGATTATATTGGACCAAAATACCTAATCGATAGCAAACTAACACTAGACGCGCCGTCCATTTTTGCTTCGTTTTTATTCGTGACGGGTTTTCTAGGTAATTATTGATTGAAGAAGGAAATCGTCAAATACTGTTTAAGACAGTAGGTATGGTAAACGTCCCAATGATCGACACGTTGATTGCAATAATTGACACCCTGCTTGTCACCTTTTTATTACTACGTATTAAGATATTTTGTACAGGATTAAGTATCATTAGATCAACTACTAAAACTGACCAGATTATTCGGTCGCGTTATCGGGCAATGCTCGTTCAATAACCTAACCAACTTAAAAGTTGAAAACCCATTGTCAATTGAAAGTTCAAAATTTCAAAAACGGTTTAACCGATTTTAATGAAACTTAGCTAACAACCATCTCGATTAAACTAGCTTTCGATTAAAAAAAACCGCATCGATATCGGTCCATTCGTTTGAGAGCTATGATGCCACAACACAGACATACATGACATACATGACAGATACACAGATACACGTGCCAAACTTATAACACCCCTCTTTTTCGTCGGAGGTTAAAAAGGGTTCCTTTCTAATTTATAGGTATGCAAATACATCGTCTATCACGGGAATCGAGTCTCGAACATTTTTCCAGGTTTGTCTATTGTATAGTTAACGCAACCCGACACAGGCAGACCGACATAGTTAGCATCAGAGAGTTGCTCTTTGTCATCTCAATCCAGAGTGGGTTACTTAGGATATCGTTACCTTTGTAGTGACCTCCCGTAATACCATTGTACTGCTACCTACTTTACGAAACAGCTTTAACAAAAAAAATTACAAGCTCGCAACAGTGCTATCACTACTTGGCCCACTTAATTTCCTTTTTTCCTCAAGAAAACCGCGGAAAGTTGCCGGAAAGAAAAAACCTTAAGCGCGTTTGCAAGTCTGCCCCCGGCTAAAAAAGCTACTTAAGTGCGAGTTACGTTGCATGCTACGAGTTCCGTACTCATTCTGTAAAGTTTTACGTCTTTCCAACGTCTCGACAAGTTATTTTGTATTTTTCCTACAAGATGGAGCGACGACCTGGTGAAGATCGCGGGATCGCGGTGGATGCGGAAAGCATGCACCTAAAACCTAATGCACCTAAAAGCATAAGCAAGACCGGTCTGAGTGGAGAGCCTTGGGGGAGGCCTATATCCCGCAGTGGACGTCTTTCGGCTGACATGATGATGATGATGATTGGAGTAGGTACATGATTTTTTTACATTTTTACCTGGTCTTGTATAATTGATTCGTAAATATTCCCTAATTACAGGCCGAAAGAGACTAAAGTCATGTGGCTGTCTAGTTGCTGATCGCTTTACTTCAAGTGAGATTGCACTGGCTCTACACTAGGCACAGCCTGTCTCGTAGGAAGCGAATTCTAACACGGATTTCCATAGCAGATCCGAAGTCAACAAGAACAGCTATTAGCGTTTAAATAACAAGTGACAATGCACACTTGTCAACAGCAACTTTTGCCAATGATCCTCTACCACAGAAAGTCATCGTAAGATTTACGACTCAGTGCTATATACTACGTTCGGATCTAATGTCCCTAATGAAAGTCCTATGTCCGTGATGAAGGAGATAGGAAATCATTATCATCATCACGATACTTTTGTGTATTCTCACTGGTGTCATTGTTCCCTTTTAATCGATCATAGATTTGCAACTCTACGGAACCTTGAAAAGCTTAAATTCGGAACTTTCGTTTTGAATTACAAATCATGTCGTCAGTCTGACGAATGTCGGGGCTTGAATTAATTTTGACGAAAACAAGTCGTAATTAAATGGCGAATTAATTATTCCCGAGTTCAGCTCACTCAGACATTCTAATGCTGATTGAATATTGTTGTGAAGTAAATAAAAGACATGAATAATTATGATTATTATAGTAATGATTCGAAGTTTAAATGCCCTTTTATTTACGTAGTACCTAACGAAGAACATACAATTTTTTACGCAACTTTAGACAGCACATACAATATATTGCACATTTTTTGCTGTTCTACCCAAGCAATTTAAATCGCAGTAGTTACTTCTCGATGTCTTCCATAAAATGTGTACAGTCATGCAACCACATGGCTACGCATTGGTGTGTTAAAGGAACAAAAAAAAATAAGAGTTCGGACTTCTAGCAGTCTCATCAACCCAATGGAACGAAACACGAAGCAGTTAGAAGTAGCTAAGCAACTGAAGCGGTCACAATTATCTAAGCATGGCTCTATTGTAATGTTATAGACATAACTTGTGCAGATCATTATTACCGGTTCGGTTGCTTAGCTACTTATGCTGCTGACTATACCGTGTCTAAATCTAAACCAGGCCCCGCATGCAAAGCAAGTGTGTAAATTGTACTTAGCTACAGCAAAATTGTGGTTCATCCGAAATACTAAATTAAGGACTTCCTTCCTTAATTTGTTCTTAAACAAAAGCCGGAGTGGGGTTACTAATATATATTTTTAATCAAAAAGCTGATAATGCCCCGAAATTCCGGCTGAACTAATCCACAAAGAAAGAGTTAATCAACTGGCTTTAATAAAGCCTTAACGAAAAACAAAAAAGGGAAAAATTCTTAAGCGTAAAAACCCTGTACAGATTTAAGGGGCCGAAGCTCACTTTTGGTTTAAATTAAGAAAAACTTTCCCCGGAATACACCTTGCGGGCTCTTCATAAGGAATTTAATTAAATATTTTTTTGTTGATGAAACCCAATCCTAATAAACAAAAGAGGAGCAATTGTCGAATTTCATCTTTTGAGGCTTCTGCTCAATTAAAGGATTTTAGGCCTCAGTATATTTGTTACGATAATAATTTCCACGTACGAGGTCAAAATTAGCATTGAATGAATGGGATACAAGACGGAAGGATGCTTTATTTGGTATTATTAATTAAGTAAGTAACTATTTCGAGTAATTTGATTATCATTTGTATACTTGTCATTCCGAGAGGAGGCCTCTTCCCAGCAGTAGGACGTAAATACGCTGGAGGTGAACGATGATGATGCTGATTTTGTGTACAGTATCCAAAAATGTAGGTACCTACTTAATACGAAAAATTAAATACTTCATTTATTTATTTCACTTCCAACAAATTAAAATAATAAATTTTCATCGTCAGATTTTTTATAGATCTCATCAAATCCGGAAATCATAAAACCTAACGAATTATAAACAACAATTTCAATAAAGGCGTAAAAAGCGTTTACGAGTGTCACAGTTTACGATTTTAATCTAAGCCCTGAATTTTCCGAATCCGCTTAACGTTATACGATTAGAATAAACCTTTCCTCCGTTCCAATAAAGTTTAGAATGGCATTATTTGTTTATGTAAGGTTTAACAACCCTTAATTAATTTTGTAAAATGTCTTTTACAGCCGTTGTAACCTAGGGTGACCGCGCGGCAAATGCGGGTGTTTCGATGACAAGACAAGGCAACTGCCACGTCGTTTTAACAAACCATAACGGGCATTGCATATCAAAAGGGGTCAGAAGGTTCTCGAATGGCGTCCACGGACCGAGAGAAGAGCTGTCGGTAGGCCTCCACCAATATGGAGCGACGACCTAGTAAAGATTGCGGGACCGCGGTGGATGCGAAAAGCACAAGACCGGTCAGAGTGGAGAGCCTTGGGGGAGGCCTATGTCCAGCAGTGGACGTCTTTCGGCTGACATGATGATGATGATGATTGCATATTGGATACTTAATAACAATAATAAATTAGGTACCTAATAGGGGACGAAGATTATACACGGTATCACAAAATGAATCCAGAAAGTGCAAACTAGTGTTGTCAACCAGAGGAAAAGGGAAGGCAAGGGTTTAGCCGGTAGAGTTAGCTACATCAATAGATCAATAGATCAATCAAATAGAAATAGAATCAAATAGATCATCAATAGATGTAGGGTAGGGTGCCGTTACCAAAATGACGTTACTTTGACAAAATACCGGTACTTTCCCGGTAACATTATTAGTCCCTGCTACGAACACAACAAAATAAAACTTTTGAGTTGTTTGAGAGTTTACAGAAATGTAATCTTTCAGGATGATTCCCACTAAAATCATTGACTTGATCTATTCGACTTTGGACAACTTGTCATAAAGTCACATCACGAAATTTTCATGAAATGAGTACTTAATTTTATAGCGACTTTTATAACAGCACATCACAATAAAATAATCCCAGAGAAAAAGTACACGTTATGTCAAAATGGAGTCTTATTAATCAGAAAAATTTATAATAGGTACGAGTTTTCACCAGAATCAAGTAGTAACGTCGTATCGCCATCGAGAAAATTTCATATTAAATTTTAGTACCAAATGCGCTCACGGGGGGCGCTGTTCCAAACGTCATACAAATTTTCTCGATGGCGATAAGATAACGTCGCTACAGGTACAGGTGATTAAATATCAAATTCTCGTTCGTACGAAATCTTGTTTGTGTAATGTGGCCACGTAAAACAAGTTATACGGAGCCAATATCGAGTTTTATGTAGAGATGAGCTCGCTCAGGTAATAGGCATCTCGTATATTATGCATGAGGGATTTGTGATGTAAATAGGTATTGTGAAAGATTCAAATTGTAACTTATGGAAATGTGCTTCATAACGAAAAGTCTTAGAAACGTACAAAGGTAAATAAATTAAAAATCATTGTATTCCGATTTACAAATTTAACAATAAAAAGGCCCAGGATAGGGTTCCGTGGCGTTTACGAAAAAGTCCTTGCATGTCAAATTTTAATATGTAGGTAGGTTTATTTTTTACTACTACCTATTCAAATACTATACTCGTTACTCTGTAAAGCCTACTTCTGTGACAGTTTTCCTTTAAATTCCAGATTTTTTCACATTCGCAAATACACAGTTTCGCTGGTAGCGGGGACGCTTGACTCCAACAAAAATGAACACTTTAAAGCTAAATATAAAGGATCCCTAAATAAAAATAATAAGGGTGCAAAGTTGTATTTTACCCGCGAGTGTGGAATTGAAACATGAGCAAGCGAATGGATTCTATTGTTGAACCACGAGCGAAGCGAGTGGTTCTAAAATCGAATCCTGAACGTAGCGAGTGTTTCAACATACGAGAAGTAAAATACATTTGCACCCGTGTGTAACACAAAACTTTTCTCCTCACTGTAGCGAGGAAAGCACAACATGCAAAAAAACAGCTCATAAAAATAAATCTTCATCACTGGAATCACTATTTTTTTTACGATATTATAACAGAAAACTCTGGTGAGAAATTTTTTGTTGACAGTGTTGACATTTCTGACCATGCGTTTTGAAATTGCATCGACTCAACTTGTGCGTTCAGAATTATATTCAACAACATTATAAAAAAAATGTTTCTTATAGAATTTCAAGGACCATTAAATAAAGCTAAATTCGGTATTTTTTATTAAATTCACAAATCATTTATCATTTATTTAATGATAATTAATATCGAACGAACCGTTATTATGAGCGTTTTAAGTTTTGTTATCTGTCAAAAGCTTCTTGAACACGCTCCACTCCAAGGTCAAATTACTTTCCCCACTAGTGGATAAAATGCAATTTTACCCGCTTGTATTAAAGGATAAAAGACGGCTTTCCGAGGCAGTGAGGAGAAAAACTCTTTGCACACCCTTAATATCCTACACAACATATGAAATACCTGTCCAACGACACCCCACACTACGGAATAAATATAGAAAAAATATCACCCCAATTTATGTGTAGGGGAGGTTTACAAGATTTTATTTTTACACTTCATCGGCAATATTAATTAAGTCGGTACATGCATGCCAAATTTCAGCTTTCTAGTACCAAGAGTCTCTGAGCTACACCGTGGACAGACAGACGGACTGACATGGTGAAACTAAGCTTAATATAAATATACACAACTAGCTTATGCCCCGCGGCTTTGCTCCCGTTAAATATTTCAGAACGGGCTAGTTCCCTATCCCGTGGGAATTTCGAAAAATCCATTCTTAGTGCACCTTTAGGATACTCAAGGTATGTTTGCCAATTTTCAAGTCTCTAGGTCCAGTGGTTTAGGCTGTGCGTAGTCTGTTAGTCAATCAGTCACGGTACAGTTTTATAGGTATAGATACTCGTCACGCACGAACTGGCAAAAGACATCCTGTATAAGTAATATTAAACCTGCCGGTGGAGGGAACCAATAGGCTCTTTTAAAGGACACCCTCTCGCTCCGCTAGTTCCAGTGCGCCCCTAATCGTATTACACATGGTTAATTATGCACATCCTTTTATACTGTGGGACCGGCGACAGGCGAAATGGCAGAATTTTTGTCTGAGATCTTTTAAAAACCTTATTAATATTCCAGTGTAAACTCTCGGTCCAAGGTCAAGCTGTTTGCAGCTGAAATTTATTTTTTCTCGCATGAATGAAAACGGTTTGAACTAATATTACTATTCGTGTTCTTTTCGCTATCCTAATCCTAACTTATCCTAACTAATATTATAAATGCGAAAGTAACTCTGTTTCTCTGTCTCTCTGTCTGTCTGTTTGTTACCTCTTCATGGGAAAACCGCTGCACCATCTAGATGAAATTTGGTAAGAAGATATGTATTGATTTAAATATATATATTGTTTTAATATGTATTGATAATGTGTGGTAAGAAGATAGTTTTAATATTGAGCAATAACATAGGCTACTATTAATCGGGAAAATTGTATAGTTCCCGCGGAATAGCGATAACCGAAATCTACGCGGACGAAGTCGCGGGCAACAGCTAGTTACCTATATATTTTCGGATTAGTCCAAAACAAGCCGTGATAGCCTAGTGGTTTGACCTATGGCCTCTCAAGCAGAGGGTGGATTCAAGCCCCGGCTCGCACTTCTGAGTTTTTCGGAATCTATTACATTTGCAATTTATCACGAGCTTTTCGGTGAAGGAAAACATCTTCACTGGGCCCGCGTGGGAACTATACCTACCCAAGCCTTCTCATACTGAGAGGAGGCCTGTGGGCCTAGCAGTAGAACGTAAAAATGTGACACGCAAATGAGCCATAGCCTTAACTTTAGACACATCAAACCGCTCTCGCTTGTGGTTTGTCGCTGGAACAATGACGGTCCAGAGCTGGATTATCAAGGGAAACGTGAAATCGTGAAATTAATTATGACAAAAACACTGAAGGTCCGGTCGGATTTAGTGCGCGATGGCGTGAGCAGCGTTCCAATTATGAAACACAGGATAAGGGCATAAGACTACCTGGCCCCTATTTCACCAACTTTACAATTGTCAGTTTTCAACGGCAATTCGGTGTCAACAGAGGGTCGACCACGACTTGACGGATGCTGCGTAACGTTACGGTTATCGTATCGAGATCGAGAAACCCCATACTAAATTTTTGTTCCAAATACGCTCACGGGCGGGCGCTGTTCCAAACGTCATACAAACTCGACAACGTTTACTATTCGATTTTACGTTACGCAGCATTCGTAAAGCGTGCTCGACCCTCTGCTGACTTGAAGAGCTTTTGTTTTAGCGCACTTCATATTCTCAAAGAAATGTAGTTCGAATTGTCATAAAAAACTGACAATTGTAAATATGGTGAAATAGAGGCCTGGTTGTGTGCTAATTTAACTTGGAGAGTGTGAATTATAGTGCCCCGCCGCTATGAAGTCATCCTGACACATTGCACAGCTATAAAGTTTCTGATTATTGAAAATTGTCGGGTTTGAAACTTTGGGTTCATGGGGTCCTAGTGCTTACAAGTTTATTTCTGAGTTACAAAAGCGCTTAGTTGATGCAACTTGTGACCAAAGGGCTGGCAGTTTTCTCTCTCAAAGAATCAGCATCGCTATTCAGCGAGGCAACGCTGCCAGCCTTTTGGGCACTATGCCACGGGGCCTTATTTAGATTTAATTCAGTTTTAAGTTGTAGTTTATTTAGTTTAAGCTTAGATTTAATGTCATTGTAAATTGTTTTTATTATGTAAAATTGTTATTCTTCGACTGACGGTCGGGGTGTCAACATCGACGACGTCCGCTGAGGATGCCTCGGAGAGAGGCGAAACACGTGTCCGGTACTATTTTACTGGTGGTGGGTTTGCGTTGAGTATTTTATTTTTAATTTGCGGAGGGAGGGCGGGAAAATTAATGCATGAAAATAAATACTCAGCGCAGACGAGGCTATTTTGCATGACTATACTGCACTACTTCGCGGAGGAGCAATTTAATTTAATCTGTTACTTGTAACATGGACCTCCGCAAAGTTACGCCTGAATCAATACAATATTTATTATTGCAATAAAGTAATTGAAAATTAGCGTTCTTTCTCCTATGGTTAACATTGCCAATAATCAGAGACTTCGTAGCCGTGCATTCATTGGCTCGCCGTGGGAACTATAGAAAGGTCTTTCTGAGAGGAGGCCTGTGCCCGGCAGTGGGACATAGAAAGGCTGGTGGTGATGATGATGAAATGAACACAGTATTTAATTTGGTAAGCTAGAAGCGTCGTCAATATTAGGAAGTTAAAGAGAACGGCATAAAAATAACGATACTTAGGTAGTCATGAAAGACACAAGTGATTAATTGAACAATTCCAAACAGCGATTGCGGTTTTATTTGCTGCACTTATAAAGTTTACGCCTTTTTGTTGTGTGACGTAAATTCCGTCATGCTATCCCGGCCGCTTTGTCACAAGCGTGTCACGTCCCACACCACGTCACGTCGTCAATATAAAATAGTCGAAATTATTTCACTCCCGTTAACTTGTGACGGTTTTTCCAATATGAAAATTGACGGGGCATTTTAATTAATATTTTTGGCTCGGCTTGTATTTAAAGGTACGGTGACGCGAACATTTTTGGTGATTGCCTCATTTTTTTTCTTTTTGTATGTCTGATCTTGACAGTCTTATTTCAGTTTCCGCACCAACGTCTCCATCTTGAAGGAATTTAACATCGACGAGAATGTACTAGTATCAACGACGGTGCAGTCCCGAATACTCCAATTTTGTGGACATGTAACGCGACGCGAGGAAGACTCTGTGGAGCGACTGGTTGTGCAAGGCCAGGTAAATGGCAGCAAATCTCGGGAACGTTCGCCTTTGCGATGGACGGACCAGATCAAGTCGTTGACTAACAAATCCCTCGACAGGATTCAGCAAGGGACATATGGCGTACGATGGTAAAGCGCTACCGAGCGTCCCGCGTAACCACGACTGTTCTATCAAGATCAGCCCACTGAGAAGAAGATACTTATCCAACAGAAAAGTTCAACTTCAGCTTTTCAAATTACAGGCTACGAAATGGGGACTACGATTTATTTACTTCATTAGCACAGATGTAATGTATTCCCCTCACTATCGCGGGATAACGAGACGATAAATCGGGACATTTCCCGATCAACCGGCCACAGTGAATAAAGAACGGTATCAAAGAACAATTTACCAACGTAAAAAGAAACGACACTGACGCATGTGTGCAGTAAATGATCTCGCGGCTGTGTGCATTTCGGGACGCGAGCGGGGATGAGCGAGGGCCGCGCGGGGTGTGGAAAGGCGGACCGCGGGTCGCCACGCACGCAGTAACGGTACATAATTTAATGCCGTGTTGAGTTACAAGAATTAAAACAAAAGCGAAACGGTATACTTCTACAGCTGTCGTTCAGAAGCCGATTATGAAAAGCGCATTACGCAAAAATAGCTCATACAAATTTAAAGGCGTATTTTAAGGAATTGAAACTTTTGTCGCTTGTGTGTTGAAATTAATGGTGGAATGGTGGTGGTGAAGGATCAATGGCGAGTTAAATTAATTTTATTGAATCTGAGTTCATATCGAAGCGAAAGTGGATTCAGGTTTTTGCATGTCAATGTACATTATAGCACAGACTCGGCTGTATTGCACGTCTAAGCTCGCAAAGAAGCAACGTCTTTTTTTTTCTTTTTGATCGATATTGATTTTGCGCCAAATTAGTACCTGAATTTGTTCTTTTTGCAGTATAGGCCAGGCATTGAATGCGCTAACAAATGTATAAAGGAAAATTCTTTTACCACAATTTTGGACTTCGTAACTTTGTTTGGATTAGTTAGGAGGTGAACATATCAAAAGTCCCCACTCGTACCCCTTGAGCCGGGGGGGAGGGGGGCTTCGAAGGTCCAAGTTTTCGGTTTTTTGCTTAATTCTCGGAAACTATGCGTCCTAGCGACATGACCACTATATACTGATTAAATTTGCTACAAGTTTGCTACAAGTTCGCTACAAATTTGCTACAAGTTTGACTCGGTCAAGTTTTTCGATATCTATACCTATGAAACAATACCTTGATTGACTGACTTGCTGAATGACTGACTGACAGACAACGCACAGCCTAAACCATTGGACCTACAGACTTGAAATTTGGCACATATATACCTTATGTATCATAGAGGTGCATTAAGAAGGGATTTTCTGAAATTCTCACGGGATAGAGAATAAGTGAGATTTATGTTTTCGAATCAAAGTGGCTCCTACCTAAATAACTATAATTAATTAAGATTTCAAATTAGGCGTGCAAGTAGGTGATAATAGCAGCTAACATCTCCTGCAAAATGCTATATAAGCAGAACAGCTGAAGAGCTGAAATTGAACATATCTAAAGTCCCCGCTCGCTTTATCACCGCCCGCTACATCCACTTTATCACGAAAAACTGCCACGGAAGGAGATGTACTATAGTCTTTGACGGATTTCTCATCAACCTCAAGCACGAAAGTAGCAGAGCATCAAAGATCAAGCAATATATCTGTAAAATTAGCTAGTCAGCGGCTAGTCAATTATTATGAAAATAATATGTTTGTTCTTTATCCCGTTGGAATTAAGAAAAATCCTGGAAACGGTTTTTAGCTGTTATTATTACCTACTTACTTGCGACTTAATTAATTATAGTTATGGAGATAGAGCCACATTGATTCTAAAATATAGAGCCCATTTATTCCCTATCCCGTGGGAATTTCGAGAAATCCCTTCTTAGTGCACCTCTATGATACATAAGGTATATGTGCGAAAAGCTTCAAGTCTCTAGGTCCAATGGTTTAGGCTGTGCGTTGTCTGTCAGTCAGTCACTCAGCAAGTCAGTCAATCACGGTATTGTTTTATAGGTATAGATATCGAAAAACCTGACCGAGTAAAACTTGTAGCAAATTTAATCAGCTTTCTTTTTTATATAGTGGTCATGGCGCTAGGACGCATAGTTTCCGAGAATTAAGCGAAAACCCGAAAACTTGGACCTTCGAAGCCCCCCCTCCCCCCCGGCTCAAGGGGTACGAGCGGGGACTTTTGATATGTTCACCCCTGACTAGTCCAAACAAAGTTACGAAGTCCGAAATTGTGTTCCATGCATTTCCCTCTATACCTTTTCATTAACTGGCCTAGTATAGTGACGTGCCTAAGTGACTGCGTTGTGTACACTGTGTACAGCCAGAGCTTATGTGAGTGCATTACACAGCCACTTTGAGCACGGATACCGAACCGAGAACCTACTGTTAGTATTCTACTACGACGCATCGTCGGCGCAATTACAGGTTTCATTGCTTGTTTAAATTCGGTTTACGTGATTTTTATTAGGGCACATTTATTACCTTAGACCAGTGGTGCTCAAGCTCGGATTAATTATCTTCAAGGGGCGCTAACCGTGTTTCCAGATAAGTAAATAGGACATCAGATTTGTTTGTTTTTAAGATGTATCAAATAACTTCAAGGGCGCAGATTAAGAGCTTCAGGAATGCAAAAATAGGAATTCTTATACAATTCGACTAGGGCACTCTTAAATTTAGAGCTATTTATTATCCATTATATCACAGACGATAATGTTCTGTTGCTATCATGTTCTCAGTGGAACGCCACGTTTCTCTATTCCACGCCTATATAAGTGTCCACATAATATAAAGCCATGATTCTAGTATTCTCTCAGACTTTGTACAGCATCCAGACGAAACTGGCTTTTTTAACTGAAGTAATATCCACCCCTAGTAAAACTTTTGTCCATCACAACGGATTGAATTCCTATTCCAATATGCCCCGTCAAAGAACCCATGCAATACCTGTCCTGGTAAGCTGGAACAAACAGGGGACTTAATTTCGGGACAGCCGTAGGGTTTGTCTGGATAAAACACGAAGCTCGCACGATCTGTGACAGGAGAGGCACAGCACGCTCATCGCTCACCAACGGACGGCGCGGCATGGCACGTTAAAGAATTTTTGTAATCTTACTTTAATACGTAAGGGTATGGCCGCGACAGGTTCTTTAAGTGAATACTTTGGTATGCCATGCCGCTCTACGAGCCATGCCGCTATCTGCCGCTATCTATGCCATGCCGCTCGTATGCCGCTGGTGAGTGTCAGTTTTAACAAGTGTTTTCATCTCGATCACATCAGCCGGAAGACATCCACTGCTGAATATAGGCCTTCCCTAAGCAACAGATGCTTTGCTTTCTGCCAATCTAATGGGCAATGACTTTAAAATGTTTATCAATTTGTATGCGTATTTTGCAATTGGATTTTGCAATAAATTGGTCGAGGAACGCTTTCAGATGGAATCAAAGGATGCTAAGATAGCCAGTATTTTTAACCCCCGACGAAAAAGAGGGGTATTATAAGTTTAAGATAATATAAGATAATACAATTTTATTTCAAAAATTGCTGTACAGGATAATAAATGATGTAAATCCTTTACCTGCATAAAATCTGTGTAACACGTAGTTTGACCCGTGTATCTGTGTATCTGTCTGTAGCATCATAGCTTCCAAACGCATGGACCGTTTTAGAATATGCATTTTTTAACCGAAAGCTAGTTTAATCGAGATGGTTCTTAGCTAAGTTTCATTAAAATAGGTTAACCCGTTTTTAAAATACGAACTTTGAAATGACAATGTTCGGGGGTTTTCCAATTTTTCTATGTTGGTTAAGTTATATTTTATTATTGTGAGTGAGTGACTTTATTGCATGAATGTAGACGATAACAGCACACCTCCCGCCTAGCTAGATAACAAAAACTAAGGCAACTCCCGTCACAAGTGCTATGTGGGATAAACTGCCCAGAAACGTAGATAACGAAAATTGGTCCTCAAAGGCTGTTGTTGTAGATGGCACTCAAGAGGACTGTAGTTGCTTATGTGAGAAAATTGAATAGCATCTGTGAGTAACTAATTAAAATATCAATTAGAGTCGTACCTAAAGGTTTAAAATTTGTCACTGAAGACGTAATGGGCGGTGCCTATGTTAAAGTTTTTAATTGAACGGAAGGGATAATACTTATCACATACATACTTACCTACCCAGCTAAACCTTTATTTTTTAGCATCGCAATGACTTTTGGTTCTCAGTAGGACCAACCCCCATCATATATCTTCATAAATTTATTTTATAAAGTTGAAAAAGTAATCGTGTTTCCCGTCATTTTAAAGGCATAAACACTAAAAAACAAAAAGAACATTCAATACCAATCCAACAGCAAAGATTGAAAGAGCCAAGTCTCAAAGGCAGTTCGTACGTTATTTATTGCAGCCAGTAACGAGTTGCCGACGACTTGAAGTAGGATCATTAATAAGTTCCACCCTCTAACTGGGTAAGGTTCTAACTGCGCACTCCTTAACACTGAGATAAGGCCTCTTCGCTGTAAGTGAACATTCGTTCGAAACCGCTTGGTTTCCAAAGGTCGTAAGTGCTAGTGCATTGTTACCTCGTTGTACCGTTCTGGACTTAAGGTGTTGTCGGCTGTTCTAATCAGATCTAGGAAGACTGATGACTTGCATTAATACAGGTTGCGAACAGATTGGATCAACGGATTGCCTATTTAGACTAAACATTTCAACTTATTGACTTACCGTGATAAAGCGTATTTAGATAGTGTTTGGGGTTTTTGATAAGTTCACTCTATGTAATTGAGTGTTGGATGGGATAATTGCGTTCATAAATTATACCGGGTTTTCATTCAATTGATTTTTCGCGTGTAAATACATTCGAACACAATCGCGTGTACATTCGAATGTACTTGTGTGTAACATATGGTTGCATTTATTTATTTTTAATTATTTTATTTAGTCTGGTAAAGCGTTCTTAAGTCAATTCATATTGCGGTTTTAAATTCTTCATTTGAAAACGGTCCTTAAGCAAACGAAAAACATTATTTGAGTGAAAAGTGGCGGTGGATAGATGAGAGCCCTACTCAAAGACCTATTAAGACTGACAACTATCGTTGCATATAAACCTTTTAATAGTACAAACTCAAGAAAAATCTCCTTTATTAAACCTTCGAAGTTCGTATTATTTCATGATTCCTTCAAACAAACACAGCGTACGCCCCTGCCTACATAAAAGCCTATATTAGGAAGTTACGACGGTTTTATAGGCCACGTAAAATAATATTAAAATGAAAACATAACTCTCGCATTACTCTTAATGGGCGCAAATGTCCGACCATGTCGAGGTAATGCAGCCATTACAGTGATAATTAAGGGCCACAAGATGGACGCCGTTTAAATAAATAAATTAAATGAGTTTATTAATGTGTATGTAATTTAAAGCAAGGCAAACCTAATGTTAAATGCTAGTATAAACGCTTCAGTTAATAGACGCGTAAAGATTTCATTTTCTGAAATCAACACGATGCTTCTACAACAAGCTACAGTTCGTGTCAATCTTAAATGCTTCTGGAGTGGAGTCAGGCACTTGTAGGGGAAGCGATACGCACAGAGAATAACGGGAAAGCATGTCTTAAGTTTGAAGCGTACTGTACCTAGATAATTATATTTTGAAAACGAAAACCCGACTTCGGTAAAAAATTGTTCTGAAAAATAAGTATACTCATTTACTACCTACCTACTTTAATATTCTCTGAAACCAGTGTCCTAAGCACGACTTGTCGAATCCTGCGTCACGTAAAATCGAAGAGTAAACTATAACGAGTTTGTATGACGTTTGGAACAGCGCCCGCCCGTGAGCGTATTAGGAACTAAAATTTAGTATGAGATTTCTCGATCTCGATACGATAACCGTAACGTAACGCAGGATTCGACAAGTCGTGCTTAGGGCACTGAAAGTTGCTTAAGCCCGGTACATTATTTCCGAAGACCTTAGACAGATTCATTAAGGTACACGGGCAATTAATTGCATCAGTCTGATACAATTAGTGTAGAAATCTGGAGTAATCTCAATACTGAAGATAATTAGGTAGTATTTGCTCCATATCATTCCATTCCTCCATCACAGTATCCATGTCAATTCGATTTGGTGCTATACCTGTGGTGCAACATTGCGGTGAATAGGTATACATTCATTTTAGCAGTAAATTGCGTGATGTGATCGTGCTGTCATAATATTGCCTGGAATTGAGCAATTTTAATTGCCCGCATAAACGCACTTTTTAATTTTAGTTTGATTCAGTTTAATTTCAAATAATACGCTGTATTATGCTGTAACAATGATATTTTATTTGGATGATTTTTAAAATAGGGTTTCCAGAATCAAATGTCATAGGTACAGATTACACTACTAAAATGTATGGAGACCAAAGGACCGAGTACGAATATACGAATCGTGCGTAACGTTATCGAGAAATTTGTAAGAGGTATGGAACAACGCGCGCAACCGTGAGCGTATTTGGAACAAAAAAATTGTATGAAGTTTGTTTTCTCGATAACAATACGATAATACGTTATGCAAGATTCGAATATTCGTAATCGGGCCTCTGAGAACATTTCAAGTGCAGTCCTGCATATAAACTGCTTGATAGCGTGGGCGCTTAAAGAAGGGAACTCTAAAACATTTTTATCGTATAACTCGAAATAAGTACACCTTCGAATACAATACAGTGTATTGAATACACCAATGAATACACCTTTACCCTGTACTTACATTGATGACTACTCACTGAATTCTTAACACGAGCGTACATTATTTGTTCAAGGCCTCTAGTGTAATCAACGGCCCAAAAAAACGTCTCGATCGCATTCGCGTTTACGTTTGTATTAGGTACCTACTATAGGCAAATTGGGTGATACTAGGAGCACGTGTATCTACAACAAACAATACTCATACTACTTGACACCCGTAACGCAAACACGATCGAAACGTATTTTTGACCGTTGATTACACTAGACGGGTCAAATAGTATATTGCTTGTTCTCGATACGTGTCCATAGTAATTCAGACGTAAACCCGAACCCGGTCGAGACGTTTTTTTTTCCCGTTGATTACACTAGAGACGCTTCGTACCTATTCTGACGGTGAATTTGATAGCGAGCGGTACACGCGTTAGGTAGGTACAGTCGAGGAAATTAATTCCTGACTCACCATAGAACATTTTCATAGTAAACGTCATAACGATTTTCCTTGTCAAGCTATACGATGTCACTATGGCGCTTACTGTGAAAAGGTTCCATGGTGGGTCAGAAATTAATTTCCTCGACCGTACACAATAAGCTCTCAGATTTGAATCTACATGGAATTGCAAGAGTTAACCTTTCTTAAGAGTTTCACTAATTTATACATATGTACATATTGTATATGTAGTCTGATCAGTCATAGTCAGGCACTCCTTGGGCGTATATCTTGTATTTGCTGAGGCTGGCCTGGGTCCAGGAGTAGTTTATGGAAATGCTGTTGGTACGTTTGTCGAAGTCCACTTTTGGAGAGGAGAGAGCTTCCACTATAACTCTGATGTAGGTCACTCGCATGTTCAAAGGTACCTGGAATTAAATATGCACAAACTTGTAAATACCTATTCGTACCATCATCATCATGGGGACAAATGTTATTATAGTGTCAGTATTTAATTAAATTACGTAGATATAAATATAATTGACAATTTTATAGTAAATGTTATCATTATTGACATTATTATTATTTTTTGGGCATTCTTAATTATTTGAATATTGTTGTCTTAGTTGGTCCATGTTGTATGTGCTCTTGTTTTTTATATCTGTTTGTTTTTGTACCTATGTTTACAAATAAATAATGATTGATTGATCATGTCAGACGAAAGACGTCCACTGCTGGACATAGGCCTCCCCCAAGGCTTCTCCACTCAGACCGGTCTTGTGCTTTCCGCATCCACCGCGATCCCGCGATCCTCACCAGATCGTCGCTCCATCTAGTTGGAGGCCTACCGACAGCTCATCCGGTCCGCGTTGATTACACTAGACCCTCAGTGCCCTTAGTGTAAACAAAAAGCACAAAATACGTTTCGATCGCGTTTGTGTTAAAGCGTCAAATAGTGTGAGAACTGCTTAACGCGAACGCGATCGAGACGTATTTCTTGGCCTGGTCGGCGATTACACTAGGGGCTTATATGGCTAGATACTTACGTGAACAGGAAAGTCGTTGTTGTAGGATAGCAATGGAATCACTCCATTCTGTTGGTCGATGACAGTCCCCCTGTTAGGGTCACCTGAAACAAAACACGATATTTTTAAGAAGAAATTAACAAAATACCCATTTTTTATTAATAAATTTGAAATACTTTCTGAAGCAAGAATACACAGAAAACCAGAAAAATATGACTAACCCCGGGAATCGAACCCAGATCCTTGACCTTTCGTGTCACGTGTTTATATGCGAAGACTAATGTTATTATATAACAGATATTCACCTCGAACTTTAGTACATGGGTATTTAAGCAAGTGACACTTCAATCCCAAAGCAATAAAGTCTACGCATGCGTGTGCCTCTCGCTGCCACCGGTTCGTGGGCTCAAGGAGGAAGGACTACGGATTAGTCCGAAACACGTCGGGCTAAACTCAACTTATTTAAGTGAGTAATCCGTTAATTTGACTATGTTTGCACATACTTTTTTACAGTTTAGTGTTTATTTAGTTACAAGTCGATTGTTAAAATTACTCACCGAACTCAAAAACATATTCGTGGTCAGCATCAACCACATTTACTGCGACAAGGCAACACAGAACCAAGCCAACGAGATTATTTAAAAACATTGTCCTCCCTATTGGTGAGTTTCTGTTAGAACAAACACAATAAAAATAAGTCGTTTTAATGTACAAGTTGCAGTTTTTATAGTTGCAGTATTTAGGCACGCTTTCCCGCGTCGAATTAACAAACGTATTACTAATACTACTACCAATTCGATATGACATCTTTTTCTTATCATTTTCACGTATTATTAAGGAAAAGCGAGTATTTTTGATACGCTTTTTCCTGAGGCGTTGTTCGTTGATTACGTGGTCATTGTCACGACACACTATGGAAAGAGATACTTACTATAGCTACCTATTAATTTAATTAATTAATTTTAATTTATTTATTCTCAAAAGGTACCTACATAGTTTATGTTACATTTTTGTTGTTATTATTATTGTTATTGTTAATTTCGCCAAACTATGACGTTTATTGGCGAATACTGCGCTCACTTCAACCACAGTTGTACCTACCCTGTTTACATTAAACTAAACTATACTTATACAGCCCAGGACCGAGCCATGCATTCAAGCCTGCACCCTATTCCGTTGCAATAAGGCGCAACCATGCGAGCACATTTATTTTGCGACTGCAAACCTTTACCTACACTAAACCGTTTGATTTTGCGATACAAACTTTTCTAAATTGTTAATAAGCTTTTTCTTTCATTTTTTTTTTATTTTTTTTTTGCTTTATGTGTAGAAATATGTGCCCATAAAGTTTACAAGTAAAGTCTAATGATATGCCAATCTCACCAACTAATTTCAACCAATGCCAGTGACGGCCGGATAGCCTAGTGGCATGACTTACCAACACCATGGACTCCGGGTTAGCGCTTGAGAACGTCCAAACCAAAATACCACTGATTTGCAAAAAAGAGCACTAACGAGATCTTTAAGATGTATTGTTACTGAAAAACCCTTCTTAACCCCCGACGAAAAAGATGGGTGTTATGAGTTTGACATTGTGTATCTGTGTATCTGTCTGGGATGGACCGATTTCGATGCGGTTTTTTTTTCAATCGAAAGCTAGTTTAATCGAGATGGTTCTTAGCCAAGTGTCATTAAAATCTTTTCACCTGTTTTTGAAATATTGAACTTTGAAATGACAATGTCGGGGGTTTTCCATTAAAAATAAGTAACCGTTACGTATAAAACCGTAACAATTTATGTCTCATTGTTATTTAATTGTTACTTACCTACTTGCTTTTACTTAATTTGTAAAAGTAGTTTTCAATAAAGTAACAGGTGATGCTTGTTTACCTTTTTTTTCTAATGCGAAAAAAAACTATGAGTTTACGCAATGAAGAGATTTGAAATAAATGAAAAATGCGCGTATGTATGGCAACAGTTGATTTCTCAATTTATTTACTAAATAAAAAGTTGACTAAATAGCGCAAAATAATGCCTTTAATAATCTGGATTGGATTCATGTTCAACGTGTTTCTATTATTAAACTATTATTGCGTCTAGCTTGTTCTCTACGGTTGAAATAATACTTATTACATCTATTATAGCTATTTACTTCAATTGAAATTTCTCGGGCCAGTTTTCACGTTATGTTGAATTCAGATTGATTCTGAACCATGAAACGTGACTGCTTACATGATAAGAAACAAATAGAAAATTAATTGAAGCGAAAATTTAGATCACGCCGGGTTCAAATTTCAAGGATTTTTTGGTAAGTACTTACCACAAGCACAATAATACAGTGCCATAATATAATATACAAAACATATCGCAGTACCGAAGCGGCAGCATTGCAAAAGGATTTTGATTTAAAAATATAAAGCATTCATAAGAATTAGTTCACTCAAGTCCGCCGGGGCGGAATATGTCGAATGCATTCGGATGGCTGGGCCAAAATCACTACCACTTGGGTTAGGTACATGCAACGCTCGTCGGTGCAAAAGCAGACCAAGAAGGAGATGGCAGATATGGAAGGAGACTCTGTCAAAGCCAGGGACGAGTGCAAAAAGTGGAGGACTATACTAATAAGACCGCCTGTGGTCTACCATACCTGTTTATCTGTAATCTCCTGTCATGTTGTGTAGTTTTCAATAAATAATATTTGTATTGTATTGTACGAGGGCTGTTTGATAAGTACCCGTTTAGGGAAAAAAATTTTTTTTTTTTGTATATATGCATTTATGTTTCTACGTAGTCACCTTTTAACTCTATACATTTGTTCCACCTATACTCAAGCTTCAATAAACCATCCAAAAAGTATGATTTTGGAAAGTCATTAAAATAGGCCTCTGTGGCGGCAATGACTTCGTCATTTGATCCAATTCGCTTGCCACCGAGCCATTTTTTTAGGTTGGGAAACAAAAAGAAATCGCATGGGGTCAAATCTGGAGAATACGGGGGGTGAGACAATAGTTCGTAGCGTAACTGTGCTAATTTAGCCGTCACAACTCTGGACGAATGAGCCGGGGCGTTGTCGTGATGAAACAGTACTTTTTCTTTTTTAAATGAGGTCGTTTGTCCTTCAACACGGCGTCAAATTCATCCAATAAATTGGTATAGTACTGCCCTGTTATTGTTTTTCCCTTTTCTACATAGTCAATATGTATAATACCCTGCGAATCCCAAAAAACGGTCGCCATGACCTATCCAGCCGATGGGACGGTTTTTGCTTTCTTTGGAGCAGGTTCACCCGGTAAAATCCACTGCTTCGACTGCTCTTTCATTTCCTGGGTGTAGTGGTGGACCCACGTTTCGTCCACGGTCACGAAACGACGCAGAAACTCCTTCGGGTTACGTTTGAACACGGCCAAACACTGCTCCGAAGTAGTCAGTCGGTTCCGCTTTTGCTCCTCCGTGAGTAAACGCGGCACCCACCTCGCCGATACTTTCTTCATACCCAATTTTTCTTCTAATATGTGTTGTACCCTCTCGATTGAAACGTTTACAGCATCAACGATTTATCGAAGTTTAATTCGGCGGTCGGCTAAAACGATATTTTCAATTTTCTTAACCATATCGTCTGTAGTCACCTCAACTGGCCGGCCTGGGCGATCCTCATCAAAGACGGTTGTTCTCCCCCGCTTAAACTCGTTATACCAATATCTGACGGTTGTCATAGAAGGAGCACATTCATGATAAACCACTTGCATTCTTACTTTTATTTCATCACATGTTTTTCCTTCCAAAAATAAGAATCTAATTACAGACCGATACTGTTCTTTCTCCATTTAAACAATTTTAAGTTCACGCCTTCACTGAATCGTTGTCAAATGAGAAAAAAAACAAAATAATGCCATTTTTTTTTAATTTTCCCGCCTCTGAAAAATGGCTTAAAAAGGTGGTATACTTATTTGCGGCCAGTGATATAAATATATTTAGAAAACGGGTACTTATCAAACAGCCCTCGTATACAGGCTCCCAAGTTCAAGAAGTTCCCAATCCGTACTGGGCCCATGTGGGCACTACTAAGTGCTCACGGACTATAACTGTAGTTCGTTAACTTTGAAACGGTTACCTACGAGTATCTGGAACACTAAAAACCATTGATCGAATTTAATTTGTCCGAAATTTTCTGCCCTAATGCATTTTATTTCTGAAACTGCAAATATTTCGGGATTTTTTATAAAACAAACCTTACCTAACCTAATTGGTTCTACACGATGGTCCTGAAATAATCCTGAAATATTTACAGTTTCGGAAAAAACGCACTAGGGCAAACAAAAATTTCGGACAAACGAAATTCGGTCAATGGTTTTTTGTGTTTGAGGCACTACCCTTTGTAACTACAGAAACTGACCCGTTTCCATCACGCTCTATTGTATTTTACGTGGCTCTCTGCGGGGATGCTACAACGCTGCCTCCAACAGCTCCCAATGTTACCCATACTTCATTTGCCAATGAAGGTGTTCTGCCACCATGACTTTAAAAAAAATACGTCGCCATCATAAACCCCTAGGGCACGAAATGGCACACACTCGCTTACCCCCCGACATGGGTTTCCACTTTGCGAGTCGTAAAATGCGCCTTTTGTTAACACGCCTAATGCCTCAGTTAGCTTTTAAGCTCATGTTGCTGGCTAGGTATAATTTTAGGTATGAAAAAGTTTTAAAATAGGGGAGGAGTACACGTATGTGATGTTGTGATGTTGGTATTGGGTTGGAAAGCAGTGAGATAAAAATTGGGGGTAATTTTCAAAATTGCATGATTATTAAGGATTTGTAAATGCAGCCACAGTCAATTAGAAATGTAGGAGTAATTTTTAAGGTTCTGTAATCCCTATTACTAATCCTCCACTGTCCATCTGTCTGTCTGTCTGTACGTCCGACTTTTCACAGAATGTGTATCACTATTATAAGGAGCTAAAATAAATAACAAGTAATAAAAATAAAATACAGTTAAGGGAAACGCAAAAGGAGGGAGCAAAGTTATTGCACGACGACGATCTAACCAAATGAGATCGATAATATTTTATTTTATTTTATGGAGGGCCGAGGGGTGTTCAAGAAACGTGTTTTTTTCGTTTTTTGCACGAACTCAATATCTACTGTGTATTATTACTACGGACGTTATAACAACAAATACAAAACAAAAAAAAAAAAATTAAGTTTGAAAGAGACGTTTTAAAAAATGATCTAGTGTTGAATATACTAGAATCGTTCATTTGCAAGGTCGAGTCGCACTTTGCCGATTTTTTATTCAAAGAAGTTTTTCACTTTCCATGTATACTTTTAAATTCCGCCGTTTCCTCACTTTTGACATTATCACGATCGTTCGTTCCGTTAACCCTGAACTGTCACTTTATATTACCACAAAAAAAAGTATTAACTCACGTGGCCAGCATTAAATATTTATTGCGTAAAAACGCCTCATCATCAAAAGAAGTCCAGAAATAAGCCGGGATGTTTCCCAGTTGGAAATGAGGTACGTGTGTTTTGAAGCCACGTTTTCCAATAAATTGTTGGGTGTCAAAAGGGCGGCGTCACGTAGGGCCATTCTGTGAGCATAACGGGTCTGCCATATACTACGTCTCGTGCCCTAGTGGTGTACCGGTGGGCGACAATTACCGACAATATTGGGTCAATATTGCCTGTGATGTTTGTTTGGTTGTTTGTAGAAAAAATCAAAATTACTGTAGTTTCTTTTTCAAGCATACGTACCAAGTGTCAAGTTCTTGTTTATGTTATAAAATGTAATTGCAAATATTGCTCTAAGACCAAGGACACCGAGTGAGAACTATCGGCACATTCTTCATTGTGAGAGGAGGTCTGTGTCCAGCAGTTTGACGCAAAACAAGGCTCTTGACGGTGATAATTACCAAGAAGATACACTGATACTTGAATATGGTTTTAACCACACAGCTGAAACATTAAAAATTCGATAACATTTAAAATTAATGACAGACAAATTACCCTAAGAATTCGTTTCCTAAAACCACGCTAATACTTTAAAACAACTTCATCATTCTATTATTGCCACACCAACATAAACAAATATCAACAATATTAGGCGCAACCATCACCAGGAAAGAAAATTGGCAGCGGCACATCATTATACACATACGTCCACCGAAACAATAACGTCCTAACCGACAACGTAACTCGTACTCACATACGTCGTTGTAACTTTGAAGAGCACAGTGGGCTTCTGCAAACGACAAAAGTGTGCGGAAAATTGCTTCGTATGTTGTTAGCGTGAATTTACGACTTAATATAAAATCGCTTTTACTGCGACAATTTGTAGGCTGTGATGCTCGTGTAATTATGTGTGCGTCAACTAGGTATGCGTTAGTTGACGCTTGTCGGTTTTTATGGCTTTTATTATACATAATATCTACCTACAGGAGAGCTTAGAATAAACGCCGTTTGATTTTTAGTTTTACGTTGAGTAGAAAAAGTCTTAAAGCCTTGTTAACTAATTTATGAGACTTGTGTCGTTCTTGTCAGTGTCACACAACAATGTCAAATGTCAGCCGATTTATTTGAATTGTCAACCATTAAGTAATAAAAGGAAATAATTAATCATCTACTCAAAACGCCCTAATGAAGAACAAAACATAATTGATAGTGTCTTCAAGTGTTTCGCTGAAAGAAAACGTGAAAAAATCATAAATGTTTTGCTAAATGATGACAAAATGGAACTGAGAACTAGTAGTTAGTAACGCCTTATAAGTTGGTTAAAAATATTTAATAATGTCAGTTTTCAATGACAATTCGGTGTCCATTGGTGGCTTGAAGAGTCCGCTTCATATTGGCAAAGAGACGTAGTTCAAATTGTCATTGTAAACTGACAATTGTAAAGTTGGTGAAATACCTAGGGGCCTGTACCTACCTAATAAAGTCTGCCACTTTCCTTTTCTCTGCACTATACTTAAAAAAAGAAGAGCGCACTTTAAAACACTTCCGTTATTTTATTAAAGGTGAGCAATCCATTTCGTTTAATGGCACTGTGAACCGATAAATTATGAAAATTCCTTCACCATACGATTCGCTAAGATTAAGAAATTGCCAAATAAATCAGGGTACCGTAATTTATTGACGCGAGAGAATTCCGTTCGGTGCTAAAGAAAATCGAACAAATTGATGGATTCCACAAATTCCTCCCTGAAAGCCACTGAACCGAACATTTAAGACGAATTTTTTACCAGAGCCATTTGCTTTAAAAGTTTTTTACGTTTTCCATTGAATAGTTGCTTTGGGGGGAATTGAAAGGAGGTTTATGTCGGAGATAGAGGCTTTTGTTTATCTTTTTACGAGGGTTTATTTCTGGTTGCTAGTTTTTACGCGTATGTACGATGAGAGTGCGGCTAAAAAAGCTAAGTAAACAAACTAGAAATCAAATAGTAGTTGGAAAGATGCTGTTCGTAATTTTTTTCAGTACATTTTTGCTGGAATTATGATGGACTAGGTCTTTCCAGTATTCATTGAGCTTCAAGATGTTCAGCGGGCATGTTATGGAAATATACTATATATACAAAGAAAAGAGAGCACGCATTAAAATAATTGGTTACGTATCATCCAGGATATCTAAACAGACATATCTGAGAAACAGCTCAATCGACTCGATGTACGATGTACATATGTATATACGACAATAATAATATACAGTTGTTGCTACAGTTGTTGAACTATTATAATTGTAATTGCTACGGAAATTACTACTATCACCAAACAATTTGCGACATATCAAATCTTACACGTGTTGCAGAACAATGTAAAGTGACTAATGATATTATATGTATTAATATTAAGAATGACTTCATATTACTCAAAGAGGAAGTCTAAAACACACGTGTTCATTTCAAGTTGGCCGGGCCTAGAAAAAGCCTAAGATGGATAGATGTAATACAAGTTCAAATATAAGTTCCTCTAAATTGGAGGAAGGAATTATTTTATCATCCCAAGTTTTGATTTCATTTGCATAACTTACAACGCCGAAGATTTTTCCTGTTACAAATCCATTTATTAATTTATTATTATTATTAAAGAGGACTAACAGTATGTTAACAGTTGAAATCCATGTGACAATAATTATGTTTGTGCCGTAGAGTCATAACGCCATACCATAAAAAAAACATAAATTAATAATGAAATTAAATAATTCCGAAACTCGCCAACTAAAATAGTTTTTAGTATGTTTTAGTACTTTCTAAGCTACTCGCAACCTATGGATAGTTCTATATGTAGAGACAAATAGTACTGTTCGTAATGTATTTATTACCACTAACTACCCATGTCTACGTATCTTAATTCTATCTATTTTCAAGTGACATACCTTAGTTTGGTACATAATTCTCCCAAAACAATGCACAGCTAATAACCCGTAATTCAATCAGACTTGTCAAAAAAGCACTATTCGAGATAATTGAAATAGCAAACCCGTAAAACAAAAGCTACAGTCGCGTCAAAGTGGAGGCTACGTCTTAATTAATCACGTTTTGTTGTCAAGCGCGGCGCTGTCTTCGTGGATGTTCTCATAAATTTAGTTTGCGACGCGAACGTACAGAATATGGATGCGATGCGATGGAATCTAAGATAGGGGGTGACTTTTAGAACGTAAAAATACTTTTAGAACGTAAAAATATTTTAAGCAGAAAAGCGTCACGTACTTTTTCTTCTTCAATTTCACTTTAAAGTGTAAACAACGAAAAAGGCAGGATTTGATGCAGCACCCTCGACATAGGGAATCAGACAGCTTTTTTTTTTCTTTCGTACTGAAGAAACCGAAATATAGGCTAATGGGTATGATGCTAATCTATCTGTATGATGATTCGTAATTAAACTAAATATATGAATAAATTCTAACAAAATTTGATTTGCCAGTTATATCGAAAGCAGTACTAATAATAACAGAAAACGTACACTAACTAACCAACATAAACACCCGATACATAGAAAAGTTGAAAAATACCCGACATTTAAATTTAAAAGTGTAAAAAAAGGCGGTTCATGCGGCAGTGCGTGCGGTCATTTCATCCGTTCAGGAGCTGCGATGACATATACATAATTATACACACGTAACACTTCAAACACTTTTTGGATCGGAGGTTAATGACCGCAAGCGTAAGCTGCAAGGTGTTTCCACCCTCCCTATAGCATTGTTTCGAAGCAAACGTAAATTACGAAGCGACAGTACCGTTTCGCTGACGTACGCGCACCTAGCCAGCTTGCTCAGAGAACGAGGCCACAAACCACTGCAATGCATCTCGAATGAGAACAGTCATAAAATAGATATTTCGAACAATTGATTGAGAACCTCCTTCTTATTCGAAGTCGGTGTAAAGCTTGTGAAAAATTCTCTCAGATTGCTAATTATAATGTGCAAATTTTTTACTTTTCTTAATTTTATTACGCTTAATTATCATAATTTCCATTAGCTTTTTGACACTGTACCTAAATTAGTTTTTTAATGTAACGCTTAATTTCATGTATTTTTAATTTTAACTTGACGACGATATTTTCGTGAATTTAGTATATTTTTGACATTAGTTATAAAATTTTACGTAATTTTCAAAAATATACAAATAAGTCTATGTACGTAGGTACCCACAACACCAGAGATATTACAAAATAAATTCATTGACTAACTTGAAATATCGCCAGTAATCTTCCCGGTTATATTACCCCTCCCCCCCCCCCCCCCCTCCATGCCAAAATAACAACAGTGCAAGACTTTTTCGATACATTCTTTTGAAAGTCTACTAAATAAATAATTCCTACCACAGACTAAACAAAGGAATATCAGTTATTCGAGTCCAACGTCACCAATACGGAAAAGAGGTGAAAATGGACCATTTGTATTCATGTCCTACCCTGTCCAAGATATCTATGTATCTTTCTTTCTATCGGAAACCCGTTTGGTTGACTTACTCTTTAGGCAATGTGGCAATTCGACAAGATAACTTCAAGACAAGGATTTCTTACGTGCATTAAAACGGAGTTTTGATATAACTTATCACGTAAATGTTCGAGTGTCAATTATTGGAGCAATTATTTCTTGATTTTATTTACCGACGAATTTAACAAAATAAAATCCAATAAAATTTACTGTCTGTAGATGCCCCGCCGTCCTCCCATACAGATAGGAAGCAAAGGCTGAATTACTTGCCGACAGTAAAATAATTGAGGTCGCAAAATTAAAGATAGATTATCGTATCGTCAGAAAGACCAAAGCCGCTGGTAACAGAAAGCCTCAAATCAACTCTTTTTCCTGATTTACCTAGTTTGAATTAAAACGAATCAAATGACATACGGCAATTATAATTGGCACGTCATGCGTGCACATCAATTAAATTCGCCCGGAGTGAAGTCTGTCACTTGCAGGATAAACGTGACGCACAGATACTAACGGGAATATGGGAGCAGTACACCGCGATACAGTCTCCCACGGCCTGAACAACTTCAGAGACGCATTTAAGTGTGATATTTTACTAATGTATGCCAAAAATAATTTGCCAAACTGATTCATTTCCTAAATGTTTCATTTCCCAAAATGATTTTTTTCCGAAACTGTAAATATTTCAGGATTTTTGTATTTACAGTTTCTGAAAAAAAAGCATTTTAGGAAATGAATAAGTTTGGCAAACGTTTTTTGGCCAAATGAAAGTATACCAGTTTGAAGGGTATTGTACTGAAAACCATCAAAAAACATCAATTTTTACTGGCACCCAGCCAGTGTTCAAAAACAAATGAAGCCAGGAAAACTTTGAAACGTCGCGCCGCAAGCCCCGAGTGCAGTTTATAAATGTTCGATGCTGTTTATAGCACCTATGTACAGTTCTTATAGCACCTCGAGATGTATAGAGTTTCTATCAAAGAGAACACCTGAACAGAGACAATGCGCAGAAGATTTACCGCAATACGGGTCTGTAACGAGTTCGTTCTGAAAATATTTATTTGACACAAACGTGCTCGGTTTTCTTTAGGCTTTAGTTGGATATTTTCGATTTGTTTTTGCGTGAAGACTTTTTGTAACATGTTTATTAGTCGTAATAGGTTTTGTTTCCCTATAATAATTATATTTATGGAAAAAGTATTTTTCTTATCAAGTTATGGCAGGAGTATCTTTATTGCTTTAAGTATCTGAACAAAATGGTTAAAATAGCACCTAAAAACTTCATCGAGATGGTTTTACACGTATTTTACCTTAACTTTACTGGTTTAAGGGGTAACTGTAACGTTCTTCATTTATTTATACTAAACAGCTCGTACAGTCACGTGCATTAATATGTAAACGTTTCCTGATTTCCATAAATATGTATTTATTTAAGATTTCTTAGTTAAGTACACAAGCATAACGCTTAAAATGATGTATAAATGTTGTATAAATATATGTATAAATGCAAAATAAAGTACACAATGTTTCTAGCAAAATTAAGTATACAACCTCGATCACAATATTGTGCACGTTGGTTCCTCTCATTTTTAAATATATGTGACAATTTCTAAATAATGTCTACAACACAGTGTCATTAGCATGTCAACAAGTACGTTTGCGTAATATTTCATAACAATGCATACACGTGGTATTGGCGCCACTCGTAATACTTACCTCGCTACCCTCAAGTTCGAGAAAGATTGCAAGACGTTATTAATGCTGGAGTAGGGTATTTAAGTATGTACGATGCTAGTAAAATGTGACTACATAATTCGTTCAAAATCAAAGTTACTAGATAATGTGTTATTTCCCGATTAAGTACATAAAGAAAAGACGTTGTTGTTATGTATTCTGTGGTTATAAGTAAAATGTATTGTTAAAGTTCCGAACCAACACGACAAAATTTGGTCAAGAGCTTGTCGGACCATGCTCAGTGTAGGGTTCCGTAGCTGTTTACTACAAAGAAATGAACTAAATGGTATATTCCTTGCTTCTATTTCACCAACGTTACAATTGTCAGATTACTTACATTGACAATTCGAGCTACATTTCATTGCCAATATGAAGCGCGCTAAAATAAAAGCTTTTCAAGTCAGCAATTTACACTAAATTGTTATTGAAAACTGACATTTATAAAGTTGGTGAAATAGGAGCCTGGCATTTTAAGTTGTACCGATGTGTTTTTTGTTGACAAGCACAGTTTTTCGCCTTTAACTCAAAAACAGTAATATCCGATCATGTTGAAAATAATTTTCGTTGTTTGTTTTGAATTAGGTATGATGAAAAATGTCTAGGAAAGTAACCCTACCCTGATAAAGTTACCTTTATCTGTTATGTTAAGATTACAGAAAAAATAAAATGATGTCGCTATATGTTACAGTTTTTTAGAAATCATCAAAATTTACATTATTTCCACTGTAGGACAATAGATGGCGCTGTCCGCATGTCCATCTATCCTACATTGAACGGAATATACTTAAAGTAGCACACATATAATTATATATAAGGTGATGTCTCGGAACCTTCGGTACGCTAGTCCGACTCACTCGTGACCGGTTTTTTACTGCCTTAAGATATGATCAAAAATATACGCCAATGCCACGCTGTATACGTTGTTATGAAATATTACGCAAACGTAGTTGTTTACATGCTAATGACACTGTGTTGTAGACATTATTTAGAAATTGTCACGTATATTTAAAAATGAGAGCAACCAACGTGCACAATATTGTGATCGAGGTTGTATACTTAATTTTGCTACAAATATTGTGTACTTTATTTTGATGGATTCTTTTGGATACATCATTTTTAGCGTTATGCTTGTGTACTTAACTAAGAAATCTTAAGTAAATACATATTTATGGAAATCAGGAAACGTTTACATATTAATGCACGTGACTGTAGTGTTTAATATTGCACTAGAAGATTCAAACAGACCGACAGTTGTTTGGTAAAATTATAGTAAGATCTCGAAATTTGCAAATTAAACGACACTGACATGTTTTAAAGCACGTCAACCAGCAAACCGACCTGAATACCTCGAAGTTCCAGTTGTAGCCAACCCTTGGCACAAACATATATACCTAGTTGCTCTCAGAATGCGAACATCCGCGCAGCGAACAAACATGGGCCCTGAGGAATTTCTATTACTCAATAAACACGCAAGATGGCGGAGGGAAGGAATTCACGCAATTAACCTTGTGTTATATTTCTTTGATAGACCCACGGTTGGAGAACTCTGGCTTTATAGTTGGAGTACGAAATGTTGGGAGCAAAAAAGGTATTCCTTTAATATTAAAGTGCGAATGTTGTTACGTTGTTTTTGTATTCAGAGGTAACAAACATTTTTAGGGCAAGAACAATTTGCATATTGTTTTGTATCCTCATCTTAAATTACTAAATACATTTATGAAATGAATCTAACACTCGTAAAATTTTCTACCATGCAAAAAATAAGGTAATAGTTGGCACCTGCAATCTTAATACGTAGCAATAAAGGTTACAAGCAGGGTGTCAATTATCGGAAGTAACTTGTCGATTACTGGGGACGTTTCCCTTATTAGAATCAACATTAAAATCAACAATGCTGACTGATCAACTTTTAATCACTGAAAGTTAACTATAGCAACACAACACAGTTTCGCAACAAGACGGGGACATGCGGACAGCGCGAAGAGATTCTCTTGTTCTATTTATAGTGGAGCCAATGTAATTTTGGATGATTTTTTAAAAACCGTTCTATTGAGAGACTTCGTTTTATTTTTCCTGCAATCTTTAGAAAAACTTCTATTTATACTAAATTTAAAATTTCCTTTTCGCTAACTTCGATGATTTTTCAAAACCATTTTCATTATAATTCGCAAACTATGGGACAATTTTAGTTCGGAACCCTAAAACAGATTACCTCCATAAACCATTCTTAAATTTTTAACATTTAACAAGACACACATACACAGAAATACGCGTCAACTTACGACACCTCTGTTTTTGGTTCTAGGTTAGAAACTAGTCTCCAATAACAGCACGCGGGAAACTGCGCCTATAATTCACCCTGTGATAGTAATTTAGGGATGCTGACTGATTTATTGGGCTTGCGTTTTCCTTGACTGTATTATTAACGGATGTATTCCTGGTACATTTTCACTTATGCTCGGTTGCGTTCAGCTAGCATGTCACATCGTATGCGTATGACAGATACAAATGGTGTATGTAATTGCAAGCTCGATAGTTAAGTATACTTAAGCCTAGTGATTCTGACAATGACATTCTATACACACTTATCACCTCGTTCATAACCTTGTAACCTAACCAACTTAGAAAAGTTGACAAACCCTCAAATCCCGGCGTTATCGTTCGTAAACTGAGTTCATGTGACTGTCAACCCAAGTATGCTTAGATTGCTTCGATCCTTCGATGCTTCGGTCCTTGCTCAGTTTCTTCAGATATTTTATTATTTAAACTTACCTATTGTTAAGCTGTTCATTATTCCATTCAGGAACAACTTAAACAATGAGTTAGTTTCAAGGTTTATGCTAATAGTAATATAATTCGAAACACGACTCGAATCAAACCTTCAGAACTGAAACTTTTGTGCTTGGTAGAATATTAATCAAGTACGATTTGTATATTACCGTATGTCACGCGACATAAAGTAAATGTTTCTGTGTCCAACATTACCTCAACAGGTGGTTCCTTCAATCATAAGTCGTAGTATTAATAAAGATGATAAGTCGGATGTCAATTGTTTAAATTAAGATGTCGAACAAGGAAGCGGTTCAATGAACTAACTCTCCATTTGATTGTCCGGTGAAAAAAAATTACATAACTACCTACGTAAATATAAACATACAGGCGTTCTTTCATTTATTTGTACGGAAATTCGGAGTTTCTGAGTACGGCAGATAGCAAGTGACACTCTCAGCCGCAGTATCCGAATCAACGCTGACATTGCGGGGCCATTTACAGGCCGCTAATATTTTAGTTCCCTTTGTCTTCAAGTAATATTTTAATTAAAACCCAGCCAATTTAAACTTCACCCCACTGACGTTTGTTTTTGGCAACTTAATGTAATCCGCAGATGCAGCCGTAATGAAAGAAGTTTTGTTTAATTCTGTGTGAAAAAAAAATGCTTGCAAAGTTTGTAGCTTTATTAAAACAGTTATTAGACTTGAAGTAACCTTTGGGAGTTCTAAATGGGTGTATAATTAAAAGTTTTGTGCCTGAAAATTTATTAAATCGATGGCATTCGCTTATTTCTTACTTTGAAGTAACTTTATGTAGTTTTCTATTCATATTTGGGTATTCATATTGGGGTATATACTCGTATAATGGGTATTTGCTTTCTACATTTAACCATCCTTTCGAACCGTGAGCATATTAAATCTTATTTTACGTTCCCAGAATTCAATATCGAATCAATCTCTAAAAGAAATCAGGTGCGTGAAATATTTTGTATTGGGTACTTATTTTATGAAAAAAGAATGGTAATAAAATGTTAATAACTATTTTGTTATTCTGGTTCATTAATATTATTCTTCGCATTTTAATATTTTTGGATTCCTCATTTTTTACGGAACGAGTAGCAATATATTTTTGTTCTTACGTCAGTTTATTGAACGTGTCACATTTTGCACTCAATAGCATATCGATTTGTAGTTTCTCGTGCAAATTCGAAGCTGATCAAATCCAAGTTTATATATTTGCATACCATAGAACGGTTATTAGGTACCTCGTACCCAATTTCGCAGGGTGAAGGGACCGTCACAAAAAGGTCGGAGTGATACAGGCAAGGCTGATTGAAAGGTCCAACTGTTACGTTATTTGCTGCGACTCAGTTACAATTCCTCACGATATTGCCCGCTTTGGAGGACTTTGGGAGGCCGTGGTCAAAACATTGAAGAAGGAACTATAGTCTATTTCTTTTAATCGAGTACTACGATAGTGCTTTCACGTCTTATTGGAAAGTTTGGAATTGAAATCGTTAAACAACGCATCATGTTGTCGCTTTTCATTGGTTTTATGCCGACTGTGGCGAATAGACAATTACGTTAAACCAAACGCGATTGCACGATACGATACAGACTACAATTTGGTTTAACAAACAGTGATAGTTAATTGTGCTTAAAAATACGATTTTTACTATAACATAATAGTTAAGTAATATTTGATGTCTATAATGTTGTAAATGTCTAAATTGCCGGATTAACCCAAAATTTTACATGCTTAACTCTAGTTGTATACTTTTAGTGAAATTATATTTCTTATGAGGATAAAGAATCTTTAAACCGAATTGTGTGTGTCTTTTTTGTCAAATCTTTCAAATTAAATAACCTAACCTATGAATCACAACAAAATGCTCTCGTCACAAACCTACTTAAAAATCCCTCGTTAACAATTCTGATCTGACTTAATCCTGTAAACATAGCAGAGTTTAGGTGCGTTTAGTGATAATCCCTCCCCCCTCCCCAACTAGCCCCAAAGCTCGGGGGAGGATAACTGTGGACCAATTTGTGTATGCTTTATTAGTCTGCTGCGAGGACTTTGATACCTATACATATACAATTGCATTGGCTCTTGCGAAATGTATAAGAAGATATTGGAATATATATAGAATACATTTAAGGAATACTTTCTACGAGTTATTATCAAAAATAACGTATTTTAGTTCAGTATCTTGGGTGAAATCATACACGTAGTAGCAGAGCACCTTTTTGTCTAACAAGCAAATAATAATGAGATAAATTGATCTAATCCCAAACAAAGCAAAGCCTGTACTATAAGTACTAGACAACAGATGAACATACTTATGTACATAATTAAACATCCGAGACTACAGAAGAAACATTGGTCATCTGTCATACAACTGCCCCGACCGGGGATCGAACCTCAAGCTTCATTACATAGTCAGGTTCTCTAACCACCAAGCTATACAGTCGAATAGTAATGAAATTGTGATTTATTTATTTTTTATTGTTCGTATCTAAAAATTCTGTAAAAGATTTATAATAGTATACCTCGTATACGAATGATCAAAGTGAGTTAAACCCCCACGGTCAATATCCCGTTTTCATTATGTTTAGTGAATCAATCCTCCAAAACCTAAATCCGGTTAACCACTAGTTTTGCAAAAACCTTAGCTAGGCTCTCGAGTACTGACCATCCTTGTAGCTAGCAAGCTAAAAGGGCAACCGATCCCATTAGCTGCCAGTCAGCTTCAACAAAAATGTTGATTTAAACCTAACGAATTCTAGCATAAAATCAAAATTTATATGGATCTCTAATGGATATAAGCCCTTTGCGAAGTTAATCTCCAATAGCGCAAGGCTTTGCGATATTGCATCGTTAAAATCTAACTGTACTTTATACAGACAGTTTCACCTGCCAAGTACTATCCGTATTAAATTACCTGTAAAATATATTCACCTAGTTTACATTAAAGCGAAATTTCGTAAACCTGCTGAAATATATAACTTTTTTTTGACCTGGAGATGTCCACATTGCTAAACGTTGTTGTCCCAAAATCTTCTTACGGCGAAAAATCGTAAGCTCTAAACAGAATGATGGAATGGCCAGCCCTGTGGGAAATTGTAGAAAGCTGGCTCAAAAATAATTGCAATGTCATTAATTATCTTTCAGATTGACTGATACTCGTAAAAACATCTTGCCATTTCTTACCAGGCTTAACGCGGAGTAAGTTTTGAAATCCGGTGTATTTTTCTGGTAAAAGTGGCTTACTTGTTCTAAGACATAGACAGTTTTTTTTGTATCTACGAGAATTCAACAGGAATATTATTCATACGTAACTACAGAAAAAGCAGAAAGAATTGCTTCCATACGTTTGTTTGTCCCATTACTAAGTCGAATTCCCGAAGGCGTTCAAAGTTCGTTGAATAGACTGATTTGTAAACATAGGTAAAAACTTCGCGAACTTTCGCGTTTCATTGTTACAAAAGCCTCCAAAACTTTGCTCTCAGAGCTCCGCGAAAACATTCAACTGGGAAGTTTACAATTCTCGTATGGTTTAAGGATTGGAGGTTATCAGTACTGTTCCTTAATAAATTTCCTTGGTAACTGATAAAATATGATGTTAGAACGTATTCTTGCCGCGTAGCAGTGGTAAAGCTGTGGCCATATAAAGAACAGTGGGTTTTGTTTGCCGAATAGCGATTTAACTTTATACTAGGGGAGGATTTCTAAACGGAAACCTAATGGTTATTTTCGCCACTGTACGTTTAATTACCTCTTTCACTTGATTATACACGCATGACGATATCTCAGTATGAAATACCATAATCAAAAATGCCAAAATTTCTAGACGTATAAACTGCTTTACCTCGTGACTTTATTAACTGGGCATTAATTACTACTCTCAGTGTGACATGTCCCAACAACTCGCTGGCAACAAACACTGCTTTTGTTATCTAACGGATACTTTAACCTTTATTGTTAGGCGTTACAACCCGCCCCCGCTTCGCTCTCGGTGTGGCATGTCCCACTAACTCGCTGGCAACAAGCACTAGAAGTAAGCTCGACCACGCTGCTACTGTTTTCCGCAGATACTTTATTCCTCACTGTAGGGCTTTACAGCCCGCCCCTGCTCCGCTCTCGGTGTGACATGTCACACTAACTCGCTGGCAACAAGCACTGTTTCTATTGTCCGATTGATACTTTAATTCTAATTTTAAGACGATACAACCCTCCCCCGCTCCGCTCTCGGTGTGACATGTCACACTAACTCGCTGGCAACAAGCACTGCTTATGTTGTCCGACGGATACTTCAATTTTAATTATAAGGCGTTACATACCCGTTCCCGCTCCGCTCTCGGTGTGACATGCCCCACTAACTAGTGTTGCCCGTTGCCCGACGGATACTTTACTACTAAAACAGATTTTCATTGATTCAGAAAATAGCTCCATCTCTTGCCACTATTACGTAACTGTAGAAGTTCCTTAGTGGGTGAGCCGCTTGATTAAGCTGCTCCAAGATGGCGCTGAGGAGAGATCTTCCAAATTAAATATGACACAATTCATTGAAAAATTCGTTAGGTGCACCAAAGCGTAGCTTAATTGGTGGCGCGTGGTACGGATTACCGAGGTTGCTGGTTCAAGTCCATCTGCTTTACTGATTTTTCTTTGCATTGTCATTGCATGTTTTACTTTACTACTAATTGTAAGACGTTACAACCCGCCCCCGCTCCGCTCTCGGTGTGACATGTCCCACTAACTCGCTGGCAACAAGCGCTGGACGCCGGCCAGACCGCGCCGCTACTGTTGCCCGACGGATACTTTAGTCCTAATTGCATCCGAGCCATTTGTTTGTACAATCAAACTGATATGTTTTGTATGTATTTAGATTCGTATATTGTAAATTGTATACATATGACCCCTGAGTGGATCTTTGGCACTAGTACTGGTTGGGCTAAGCCACTGCATTTAACTACCTATCCTTTTATAGTTGTAGTGACACAGTATTGCTTAATTTGCTATGTGTAGTCTGGAGCTTCAGTAGTATCTCATCCGCCACTGTGTGAACGTGAACAAAGAAAATGAACAGTTTTATCAGAAACTGGAAAAACACAAAATGGCCCTAAATACACTGCTCAAAAATGTCCAGGAATCGATTATGTACAGACTCGCGCAGATACGCGTTTGATCCCTAGATATTTTTGAGCAGTGTAGTATTTATTGTAGGTATAGCTTTACCTCCAGCACACTTCCACATACTTACCTCAAGTCATTATTTCCATAATGTCTCTATCTATAAACGTAGCGCTCCCAGGAATAACTTGTCACGTTTTTTAATCGCTCGTAGACTGTTTTATTGCTAGGCAAATATCCAGTGACAACGAGACAAATCCCCGCGTTGCGTATTGTCAGGCCAAGATACAAGTCACTCATTCGTACATACTTAAATATAAACCAAGCCCGAATATAAAAGAATTACTGAATCCTGAAAAATCCCCTCAATATTACAAAAACATTTTTCGCTGGACTGTACATAAGTTACTGTTGAAAATTCCGTGAAAAAAATCCTACGCCAGTGAGAATCCATTCATGCCCCCTGCAGGTCGTTGACCCGGCGAGATGACGTCGTAAATCTAAAGGTAACGGCAAATAAACATGTGGTAAGTTTGTGGGCCAATGATGAATTGGAAGAGGTATCGGTACGTTTGAAAAATGTCCGTCCGGATCGCTACCACCATCTTACTCGTTAATCCTGCCGCTAAGCAGCAGTGCTTGCACTGTTGTGTTCCGGTGTGGAGAGTAAGACAGCCGGTGTAATTACGGGCACAAGAGGCATTTCATCTTAGCCCTCTAGGTTGGCAACGCATCTGCAAACCCTCCGGAGTTGCGGGTGTCTATGGGCAGTGGTGATCACTTACCATCAGGTGACCCACTTGCTCGCTAAAAAAAAAAAAAATATGGCTACGCAAATCTTTGGTATCGACGATTTTAGTCTCTAAGCAACTGGCGCAATACAAATTCATAGAGGTTCGTACTCAACAAGGACGATAAATTCAAGATACAATGTCGCGTTCCTTTAAAATAATAAGCCTGTAGCTATTGTGTTAACCCTTAATTTGACAATACACATCATGATGAACATAGACAGTACATAGCACAAACGTCGTCTATTTTTTTTGCTGTTTAAAATTGTGTCATAAACCAAGGTAACGAAATATCAAATATCAGAAGTTTACTTAAAACATTATTGTTTTGAACCATCATCAATATCTGTAGCAGTCTTTTTGTATTTTTATTTTATTAGGTACACATTTTTAGTAGATATAAAATCAGAAGAGACTGTAATTCAGGATTTCTCTTTTTAGTTCTGCCAAATTAAGGGTGCAGAGGTCTAAGTGTCGTATGAAATGGATGTTACAGAAATTAAGGGTGCAGAGTTCTAAGTGTCGTATGAAATGAATGTTACAGAAATTAAGGGTGCAGAGGTCTAAGTGTCGTATGAAATGAATGTTACAGAAATTAAGGGTGCAGAGATCCAAGTGTCGTATGAAATGAATATTACCGAAATTAAGGGTGCAGAGATCTAAGTGTCATATGAAATGAATGTTACAGAAATTAAGGGTGCAGAGGTCTAAGTGTCGTATGAAACGAATGTTACAGAAATTAAGGGTGCAGAGATCTAAGTGTCGTATGAAATGAATGTTACAGAAATTAAGGGTGCAGATGTCTAAGTGTCGTATGAAATGAATGTTACAGAAATTAAGGTTGCAGAGGTCTAAGTGTCGTATGAAATGAATGTTACAGAAATTAAGGGTGCAGAGGTCTAAGTGTCGTATGAAATGAATGTTACAGAAATTAAGGGTGCAGAGGTCGAAGTGTCGTATGAAATTAATGTTACAGAAATTAAGGGTGCAGAGGTCTAAGTGTTGTATGAAATGAATGTTACAGAAATTAAGGGTGCATAGATCTAAGTGTCGTATGAAATGAATGTTACAGAAATATCTATAATGAAAGTATTAGCTAGGCTTTAGGCTTTGGTTCGACTATAATCATAAATTTCAAATGCAGACGCAGCATTAGATCCTTATTTTAGTAATTTCTAAATGTATGTATAATTTATAGTTGTCTTTTCACCACAGTGGTCACAAGACAAATTAATCAGTGACTGATTATAACAAGATTGTAATGTTATGGAAAAAGACGAGTTTTAGGAAACGTTTTTTTTTTCAGATCATCTATTTTTGCCTACTACACCTAGAGTCTGCGAAATCTTACATCGAACTTGCGTTCCGAATTTCTGTTCGAGGTAGATACGGAAAAAGGGAAGTACTTTTCTAAGAGTTAGGCTAAAACAGTATAACATTTTGTTGGTGTCTATAAAGTTTTTATTTTTAGTTACCTAACTGAAGTGAGTAGGGTAAATTGCCATTTGGTTTTTTGGAAATTGTCATTGAGTTACTAGCCACCGATTTCGTATGGCGTTACTGAGTTCGAATACTTTTACAATGCTCTCGGTAACTATTCTAGATCTATACATTTAATTTTATTACATGTAAATGATAATTATCATCATTTCGTTCTTTTTATTACAGACTAGCTTATGCCCCGCGGCTTTGCCCCCGTGAAATATTTCAAAATGGGCTAGTTCCCTATCCCGTGGGAATTTCGAAAAATCCCTTCTTAGTGCACCTCTAGAATACTTAAGGTACATGTGTGGCAAATTTCAAGTCTCTAGGTCCAGTGGTTTAGGCTGTGCGTTGTCTGTCAGTCAGTCAGTCAGTCACGGTACTGTTTTATAAGTATAGATTATATTGGCAAAGTGGCCAATAACAGAGGTAGGCGATTTACCCTATAACTATACAATAATTATTTTTGTTTGAATAATGGTATCTAAGTATGCTGTGTTTCATTCAATTGAATACAAAAATGGTTGAAGTCTTTAATTCAAAGTAGTTTTCATTAAAATAATCGTAGGTAGGTAACTGGTTGCTAGCTTAAAAGCCAGTTAGCATAATAACAAAGAAGTAAAATTTCGTGATATCCTCATTTCCGGAATTACAGTTAGTTAACCCTTCTGCGGTCAACAGAGTTTGTGAGCTTAGTAAAGTAGGAATGGAGTATGCTTCAGATTGTTTACTTGCTTACTTTAACGCTGATTTTGAGATTGAAGTTTGGGGTATAAACAGACGAAGAAAATGATTACTTCTGTGGGACGATTTCGCTGCAAATGTCACATTGAAATAAAGAAAAACTAAACTACCCAGTACAATATTACTATTTGTATTAGATACTTGTCTTAATGTGTTTATACATGACATGCGAAGACACAACAAAATCTTTTTATCAGATATAAGGTTATCGGGGAATTTTAGAAATCACTTACTTATCGTCTTCTCAGTCTTCATCATCATCATGTCAGCCGAAATACGTCCACTGCTGAGCGGCGACCTCCGTCAAGCCTCTCCACTCAGACCGGTCTTGTGCTTTCCACATCCACCGCGATCCCGCGATCTTTACCAGGTCGTCGCTCCATCTTGTTGGAGACCTATCGACAGCTCGTCTCCCGGTCCGCGGACGCCATTCGAGAATCTTCTTCTCAGTACTAAGCAGAAAACTCTTCCCAGCATCCTGTTTGCAAGGAAATCTGGAGCGTTTTTCAGCTGAGTCATCTCGCCTAAAACATTTCTGTACTAAACGTTATCCAAGTTTAAGCGGCATGCATGGTAAGGCGAGATAGCGCCGACTGTTTAGAAAACCGTCGCTAACTGCTCTGAGGCTGTTTAAACCAGCGTGACTGTCAGCTATAATTTTAGCGTGTGGGTATCTATGTTGTGCCTTCCAAACGGATGGAACGATCCTTGTTCATACACTGTGTAATGTAGACGTGGCTAAGTATTGAAGCTGGCTAGTTTACACAATATCCATAATTACTACACAATTAAACCCATAAACAAAACACTCACACAGCCTCTGCTCCAACATCAGTAGGGTTCATGTTGGTGCATACATGTTGTGTTGGATATTTATGTGGAACAATATTGTTGCTGGCCGCTGGACGCGCGTAAATTGTCCATGAAACATCGATGTCAAACCGACGTAAGCCCGCCATCGATCGTATATTATGTACAGAGTACCTTTTTAAATTGACAGTATGGTTCTGTTTTTGTAATAGGCAATCTTCGTGTTTTAGTTTCAGCAATCGGAATAGAGAGACGCGGTTTAGCGTAAAGCTGAATGGCGTTCTTTGGTAAGCAAAGGTCCACTTTGAATCGTTGAGACAGCGCAGTAAGTAACTAATCTTCGTGTTACTACCTTAACGTGTTGCCGAAACGTAGTGTAGTGTAGGACGCCCTCCGGCCAGGTGGGATGACGCCTGTAAAAGACTGCAGGCAGATTCTGGATGCGGCAAGCTGGAGGCAGGGCGCTTTGGCGTTCATTAGGGGAGGCCTATTTCCTGCAGTGGACTAATATAGACTGACGATGATGATATGTGACCATTGCTTTTTGCATTTCTTCTTCTCAGTCTTTTTCAACCATTACAGTGTAGACTTCTTCAACAATTTCCACTCGTCGCGGCATTGAGCTGTTTTGTTTGGATCCAACAATGACAGCCAAAACATGAAGCATGTCAATGTTAGCTTAATCAAATCCAGCAAGGTACATTTTACTTATGAGATATATGAAATTAACTGATACGAAAATATTGATAGTTTCACTGTGTAAAATCTAGACTAAATCTAATAATATGAAATGCTGGCTCTGGTTTTTGAGTACTCTGACGATGGCGCGATGCAAGCTACAACAGTGGGCATCCTGATTACGGAAGGCTACCTTACATGACCGGTCGGTATTCTCGCTGTGAGTTCAGTACCTAGGGTATTGGGTACATATCATCCACTTGCCATAGAATGAATGATTTGCCATAATTTTCACTTGCCATATAGACATATTTCTCTGTAACAGCAATCCATTATTGCTTCCAATATCGTAGTATGGAATCACTAGAAACTCACGGTTTCCAACAAAATTCTGATATAGTGAAATTATGCTCTATGAAATTTTGCGAATCTGTATTTTAACCAAACAACTTTATTCCGTTCATTTTCGCCAATTTGAAGACAATTGTTAAAAAATGCATTGTAATGACATTTATTACTTTTATTTATTATGTTATTCGCATACAATTTAACACAATTTTAAATATTGTCAACATACAATGACAATGCATAGAAAAATTCGTTAAGCAGCTGGACTTGAACCAGCAACCTCGGTAATCCGTACCACGCTCCACCAATTAAGCTATACTTAACGTTGGTGTACCTAACGAATTTTTCAATGCCTTGTGTCATATTTTATTTGGAAGATCTCTCCTCAGCGCCATCTATGAGTAGCTTAATCAAGCGGCTCACCCACTACGGAACTTCTACAGTTACGCATTAGTGGCAAGAGATGGAGCTATTTTCTGAATCAATGAAAATAATCGATTTATTGATTATTTTCGTTTTTATTTTTATGAAACATTCATAGAATGAAATTCAACATACAATGACAATGCATAGAAAAATTCGTTAAGCAGCTGGACTTGAACCAGCAACCTCGGTAATCCGTACCACGCTCCACCAATTAAGCTATACTTAACGTTGGTGTACCTAACGAATTTTTCAATGCCTTGTGTCAAATTTTATTTGGAAGATCTCTCCTCAGCGCCATCTATGAGTAGCTTAATCAAGCGGCTCACCCACTACGGAACTTCTACAGTTACGCATTAGTGGCAAGAGATGGAGCTATTTTCTGAATCAATGAAAATAATCGATTTATTGATTATTTTCGTTTTTATTTTTATGAAACATTCATAGAATGAAATTCAACATACAATGACAATGCATAGAAAAATTCGTTAAGCAGCTGGACTTGAACCAGCAACCTCGGTAATCCGTACCACGCTCCACCAATTAAGCTATACTTAACGTTGGTGTACCTAACGAATTTTTCAATGCCTTGTGTCATATTTTATTTGGAAGATCTCTCCTCAGCGCCATCTATGAGTAGCTTAATCAAGCGGCTCAGCTGCTTAACGAATTTTTCTATGCATTGTCATTGTATGTTGAATTTCATTCTATGAATGTTTCATAAAAATAAAAACGAAAATAATCAATAAATCGATTATTTTCATTGATTCAGAAAATAGCTCCATCTCTTGCCACTAATGCGTAACTGTAGAAGTTCCGTAGTGGGTGAGCCGCTTGATTAAGCTACTCATAGATGGCGCTGAGGAGAGATCTTCCAAAGAAAATATGACACATCCTTCCATCGTGAAATATTGATGTTAAATTTTTCCATAAAAAAAAGTATTAAATGCTCCCCCAATAATCCGGACCCTATCGTCAGTTGCAGAAAAATAAGATATTTTAGTAAAACCGTCTTACGGAAAGCCTTATTGATCAAATATTCACACTAGAAAGGGAGGATTTGCATGGACGAAGACTCCAATAACTGTTCGTGAATTGCCCTGAGGGTTCCGGTAAGCCTATTTTGTTAAAATTTGGTGCAAAAGAATGTTAGTTTATTCTAACTTCTCCTTCGCCATTCTCTACCATGCCGGTGGTAGGCCTCCTTCACATTTTTCCATTTCTCCCTATTCTGGACTATTTGCAACCGTTTGACCCTGCTACTCTTTTGATGTCGTCTGTCGCCGTTAGTTTATGAAATTCCTTGAAATCCTGATTAGGACATCGCTCAATACAACTAGCCGCGTCAAACTTGACAGCGTCACTTAAGTACTTATTGCCAGCTACGGGGTTAGATCAATCCTTTCATTCATGCATCAAAGCTTTCATTGTAAATATGATATTGTCAACGACTGCTTCAGAAACATTTCCAGAAAATTATAACAGGCACTGATAAATCTAGTAAAATGACAGTAACTCTGTGGTAAAAATCGCGTACAAAGGAATCAAAGGTTCATCAATATTTCGCCTTTTCGCTTTCACTAATAAATCTGAAAAGAAGTTTATAAGCCAGATTGAAAGAGTAAAAGTCCATTGAGACAAAATAGAGCGTGATATTTCAACATCGGTCGTTAACAAGGGTGAAAGTGCTGGCTAGTCGTAGTTTTCCAAAGACATATGCCTCCACTAAACGGCGCCATATTACCCACGGTACCCCAAGCCGTGTCTATGATTTACAGTCATACTCTCTTTTGAGAATGCCATAAAATAGTCCCCTGTCAAACCCAAGCTGCGGTGAAATCGACTGGCAATGTTTAACAAATATTTGGCCAGCCGAGTGGCTGCTTTTGTTCGTCATATAATATCAAATTTATAAGGTTCTGTGTCACTCCGAATAGGGCCGTAACTTTGACTATTTGAAAAAGATGTTAGCGTCCCCCCTGGTACGTGAAAACATGACGCTGGTTTACTTTGGTGCACAATGTTTTGAAAGGTTGGGATAAGCCATTTTGAAATGGGAACTCAAAACAGCTCTGAAATTATTTAAATCGATAGATTTGTAAATTGATGTAAACGAAGGTCAACTGAATTGGATATTTGTTTGATATTGAATTGGTTATCATATTATATAATTATTCAATCTTTCCTTTTCTTTCTCTTTTCTCCGTGTTATTAGCTATCAAGATTAACAACTTAAAACAGACTACAAAAATTTTACTTGCATAACTATAAATACAATTCGTCAATACAGCAAATCACTGAGAAAACGTACTTGTTTATAAATCAAAGGTCATTAAAGTTCGCTTTTAAAAGAAGTGTGATAATTAACGGTACCTATATTATTACAGTCCACCAACACATGGTGTGTCTGACTTTGCGTGCGTTGCCTTTAGAGGAGGTACCTATCACAAAGACATACAGTTGTCAAGATAATCTCAATATGAGCTCGTACCGTATCCCTGGCACAAGCTAAAGGCCAGATTACCGAATGCTCTATAATTATGCGAGAGGTTGCTAATTGCTCGTGCGATGATATAGGGGTATGTTCGTTACGGAAATTAGAGAGTGCATCAGTCGATGCCCGGAGGGAATAAATAATGTACACCTACTCTACTCGCTTTTGGAGAAATAGGCAAGATAGGTTCTTTGATTTTTCCCTGCAACAAAGATAAAAATTAATCTGTGCTATCTGAAACGTTAGATGTTAGGTTGTAGTATTTCTGCTAGCCGCCTTAATATAGTGTGAAGTAGCTTGGAAATAAAATAATTGGATGCAATCTGTTCTGCGGTAAACCAAAAGCTAACATAGCTCATATCCTGGGAAAAACACTTGCTTTTTTCGTAATGGGTATTTTTAAAAAGAAAATTGGAAAACGTGAGTTAATATTTTATTGATCTTTAACCGTCTTCTAATCAATACGGAATGTATGTAGGTTGGTACAGTTCACTGTATCTGACGAGGTTTAAACTGCAACAACGCTCAGCAGCATTTCCTTTCCGATTCTATCAAGAAGACCGTCGGAGTCCAGATCATTCGAGTAACAGACAGCACCGAGTCGACAGCCGATTAGATCAAGCCACCGCGAGTACGTAGTATATTGGATAAACGTCAAACTTGACGTATGGCTGCGCACAATACTGCGTCTTCGTTTGACAGGAGGTGCGAGTGACGGGAAACAGCGGTTACAGTACACTTCGAGTTCTTGGCTCGAGGGTTGAGCGATGTTGTGACAATGTTTCGTAGAAGGGAAGGGAAAGTCACTCCGAACAAATGAATTATAAACTTTTGTGGCTACTCTTTATGTTTACTTTACAACCGACGTTTAACGTAGTGAATTACGAGAATGCTCTGACTTAATTCCGTAAATAATTACCGACCACATACAAGGACGTATTTAACACCACTACATACTATTATAAGACAAAGTTCCGCTCCGCGGCTGTCTGTCTGAACGCAATAAACTCAAAACCCTGACCGGTTTCTAATGCGGTTTGCACCAATGGATGAAGTGGTTCAAGAGAAGGGTGAGAGGGGAGTGTGCACTTTATTGTGTAAATTGGTTGAAGATGTCGGAAAAATCAACCTAATTGAGAGGTTTCATAGAAAACGTCGCCTAATCCCTTTAAGATATATGCAACAAACCAATGATCGGTGAAATTGTTCCTATTTTACAGGCGCAGAAAAGTTTGCGATGACATAATGTGTCTTTTTAGAATAGCTTAGGTACCATACTCATTTTAATGTAAAAAATAAACACTTTTCATGTGCTGATTGGAAATACATTCGAACGCAACGAATTCTAATTAAATCAAATACGGTCTACGTCAGTTACATTAATCATTTCATACAGATTTAATCATGTAGTTAGAGTCTACCAAGAGTTAGGCCTTTACCGCTTCGCTGCCCGCTCCGCTCGCCGTTCCGCTCAAAACCTTAGCCCAAACGTTATATTCTTTGCTCGTCTCGTGCCGTCGGCTCAACTTATCTTGCACTCATCGCTGCTGACAACTACGTGAAAGTGTTATTAGGCTGCCCGGCGATAGATTACCACCAATATAGGGATGTCTTTATAATTACTGCAGGTCAATGATATTACAACGAAAAGTTAGTTTGCCTAGCGTACTATTATTAGGTAAAAAAGCCGTGATAGTCTAGTGGTTTGACCTATGGCCTCTCAAGCAGTGTCGTGGGTTCAAACTCCGGCTCGCACCTCTGAGTTTTTCGGAATTTATGTGGTGAATTACATTTGTAATTTATCATGAGCTTTTCGGTGAAGGAAAACATCGTGAGGAAACCTGCACACACCTGCGAAGCAATTCAATGATGTGTGTGAAGTTCCCAATCCGCACTGGGCCCGCGTGGGAACTACAGTCCAAGCCCTCTCATTCTGAGAGGAGGCCAGTGCCCAGCAGTGGGACGAAAAAAAGGCTGGTGATGATGATGATGACTATTACTAGGACGAAAAATTGTCCTGCTACTACGACTGAGTAACTCGTGATACATTTGTGTTTTAAAATGGCGTTTTGCAGCATTTTAATTGTGGAGTCTCATACTCAGTGTACAATTACACTGGTAATTATGTGTGCGATAGCATAGTGCTCTTGTGTGTGTGCATTAACGCCAGTGAACTGAAAAGCGGCGACTTTGGTTTTGGAAGGAAATACGAATTATCATTTTTCTCCTCTTCTTAACACATCCCAGAGGGTCGAGCACGACTTTTCGAAACCTGCGTCACGTAAAATCGAATAGTAAACGTTGTCGAGTTTGTATGACGTTTGGAACAGCGCCCGCCCGTGAGCGTATTTGGAACTAAAATTTTGTACGAGGTTTCTCGATCTCGATACGATAACCGTAACGTTACGCAGCATTCGTAAAGTCATGCTCGACCCTCTGCTACTAAAAATAGAAAAAAAACGGGATATCTTCGCCACTAAATAAAAACAATAGCTCTAAAGTTGTTTTATTGGGAGCTACGTGATTAACGTTGGTGCTGGTGGCAAGTGGCGAAGTGCTAGCAAAACAAAACGAGTTGAAATGGCCGGTCACATTCGATCGAAATAAACTTAAACCTTTTTTTAAGCCCGATAAGGTTTAATTAGGAATGGCTGTGGTCGGAAAAGTACAGCTGCTAAATTCTCCGAGTTTAATGAATGCAGTTCGCCAGTTTTCAATCGGCTTATTTAAACATTCTTCGTTTAAGAGCGTGCGACAAATACGAGGGGCGGCTGATAAGTAATCTCCTTGGTCAGAAATATATACAAAAATAATGCTGGCTGGTATGGATTTATATTCGTTTGTTTTTTGCATCACGTTTATTTGTCTCCTACAATTGTTTCAATCATTCAATTGTTTCATCATATGAATGATGTTCAGTAAAGAGTTATTGTATTGTATATTATAAACGTTGATGTTGAAAACGTCGGTGTCTTTTAAACAAAACTCGCTTCTAAAGACACACTTCGAGAGCTGTACAAGATGTGAATTTTAACTAAGTAATTCGATTGATTGATTTGGAACATCTCCGCTTAATTTTATTTTTAGCATCTCCGCTCTGATCCGCCTCAATGAAAGCTCACCCTAAATTCGATCTAATCCAATCGCGCAAACGGTATCACTTCGTGATTTTCCACCGAATCAATTTCGCTGTTGGTTCTTTTAACTTCGGCGACACTGACCAAACATTCTCTTGTCCTTTTTGTAAAATGGAAAAAGTCTAGTAAATCGTGTTAGGATCAGATGGGCCTAGGTTATTTAGGGAGGCTCGGACTTTCCCGTTTACCTTTTGTTTATTTATTGTTAACGTTCGGGTTGAAGGAAAACAAGTGTGAGGTGCAAACACGATGGATGTTTGTTTACGGTGGATTAATGGAGTGACTTTTATATTTTTTTTATTTATTTTTTTATGCAAAGTATCTTTGTTTTAACATGAGACTACCCTGATACTCAATCATAGTGAAATAATCGGATCGCTCACGTATATATTATAAGTCGAGTTCAGCCTTACTCATTTTTGACTAATTCGTTGTCCTTCCTCTGGGAGCGCACGAACACAGAACAACATGAAACATTTCGGGCTTAGCTCGACTAAAATACGTGAGTGATCCGTTTATTTCACTATAATACTATCTTTCATGTAATGGTATGGCACGTCACACAGAATGTCAAGGATCCGGGCTCGATTCCCGGGGTTAGTCACACCTTTCTGATTTACAAACAGTACAAGATACTCATTGTGATCATTAAAAAAACTATTACAAACTATAAAATAACTTGAGTAAAACTTTGTGCTTTTGAATAAAAAGAAAATCCTTCTCGCAAATTAAAACTATCTCGGTTGGAGCAGAAAACAAGCGAAAGGAATACTTAGTGACCCGTTTCTCGGAGAGAATTCAGTGATATAAATTACTTAAGCAGCGAGTGGACGCGACAGTTTTTGCTGCAAGCAAAATTCTAGGTGAAATTAAAGAACGTCTTTTGTTGTTTTAAAACAAGGTGTTGGAGTTGAAATTTGTTGCCAAAACTGGGTTTTACACAAAACATACTTAAGTTCAAACTTTCTGTTTGAAACTTTTATTAAGGGTTAGCAATAATTTAACCAAGTGGTAAGGTCAAGCTTGAAAACATAAAATACGAGATAGGGAAATGATGTTCTTTAGTGACATGGCGTCCATTTTAAAACTAACCAAGTAGTTAAAAAAGTTTTTATCGAGTTCACAGTTAATATATTATAATAAGGACGTGGATGAAAAGGCTTTCTTACAATTTGTTTTTGTAACTGACAATATTCTATTTTTATAGGTCAAATCTTAAGAGTTAAATTTGATCCACTTCCAGACAGTATTTAGTTAGCAAATTTAAAACTAATTTTGCTACTTTAAACTTATTTGAGTGCCAAATAGAAAGTATCCGGTTGTCAAGAAATGGGAGAATACTTAGGTTTATTTTCTACCACATAAACCCCAATTCACCGAATACGACATTGGAAACTAATTCCCACAAAAACGTTCATGTCTACTGAACCATTTTCGTCGCTCAAAAGAATTAAACGTTCAAATAACCCCAACGAAAGGATTTCCCGGAAAGAGTGAAAACATTTCCAGGCAAAATTAGTCTTTTTCCTGCCCTTCATAGATCCTTCGAATTTCAGATTGCGCAATCCTCACAGTATTAGAAATGTAAAACAGTCGAAATGAGTTTTGGTTCCGCTGACAGGTATTAATTAGACTGACTTTAGATTGTCAGGCTCACAGAACTGTATCCGGACAGAAGGAAAGAATACATGGAAAAAATTCGGCTATTCCCTCTATGTCAATCGTGGTGTAGGGGGAAAGCACACGACCCGGAGCGTCGAGGATCCGGAAGGAAATACCTCGATTAACAGCTCTAGCTTTTTTAGTGCTGTTTGAACAGTTAATTATTGGACAATAACGTATTTTGTTTTTAAACTCTGACGTTGCGCGTGGAAATCGGTTGGGAGCTGGCCAGCTTAATTAGGTTCTCAGCTCTTCTTTTCGGCACTCGGGGTACATACATGCTTTCCTTCTATTCCGTTATAGTTCTCTGATAAGGGTATAGATGTGAAGCCGGTTACTAACATTTCTAGTCTAGCGGCTAGAAACGGCTTATTTGGCTTATATTATCATTTCTAGCGATAACTAGCGCCTGGAAACGGCTGCTTACGTTTCATTGATATATTCACATGATTTAATTTTTTGTTGTCGTTTTTCTTCTGATTTATTTACTATAGGATATATTTAACATAAATAGACATAAACAATGACACTTGCATCTGTATTAATTGTTAAAAACTCAAAATTCTCATATAAAAAGTGACAGCAGTGGAATAGGCAGTGAACGCATATAAGACATGGAAGCATTCCTGTCACTTTAAAATGACCCCACGAAAACTATACCGCGGAGGCCGGGGCTTGCAAACTGTACCGGCGCGCCGATCAGTTAGGTTGCGCGAGTCCGCAATGGCGGACGCTGTTTTGACAGTTTATTTTAATCATCAAAAATAAGATTTATGTTTTAAAATGCCTTCATGTGGGGTGAAGTTGTGCAAAAATCACACGGATCACTGTCCCAAGGCATCCAAGGGTAGTGGAAACACTTTTAACATGTAAGTACACCATTACCTGAAAAATCAAAAATCTTCTTACTTACCACAGGGATGTCATTATGCATAATGTAGCAGCTTATTTTACTAATTATTAATTGCCTGTTGGACTATTATATTTATTAAGGTACAGATTTGGGTTTCAGGCGAATTCAAGCGAGTGGAAATTCGGAACGTTGTCCAAACCCAGGCTCGCGGGAAACTAAGTAATTCAAATGCCCGCCAAGGCATTTGAATTTGCCCGTCAACGCGTTAATTAGCCAGCCAGCCAATAGCGCGACGCGGTGATGGTAGGCCACACTGTTTCCACCTCCAAAAAGTAGTGGACTTAAAAAATTTGGCCCAGCTAGAAAATATATTGCCAGCCTTGTTTAATAGCGTTGTGGGCCTAAGGCGAGGGTTGACTACCTATGTTATCATATTTAACCATATTCAAAATGTATACTGTTAGCTTTCTTAAAATTAATAGGATAAATGTATAACAGTATATATTCAATTTAATGTAAGTACTCATTTGTTATTAATAAATAAATGCGATGTGTTGTCTTCGCTTCGTGCTGCCCGCCATATTTGAATGCAGAAAGAGAAGGGGAGGCAGAGAGGGAGACTGTGGCGGGAAAACGAAGAGGAGCGAGAGAGAAGGAAGCTGGCATGGTTTTTGGAGAGAAACGTTATACAGAAGCTTAAGGATTTTTCAGGGTGATAAAAACTTGTAATGCAATGTTAGAAGGACGACAAATAAACAAATTATAATAGCAATACATGGTTTTATTGGATTTACGTAAGTAAAAGTAAAATCTTGCAATGCTCTAAATTTGCTAAATATAATATATTATAATTATTAAGATAGTGCAAGACTATTTTTTTTATGACTGGTCCCCTCATGCATAACGTTGTCCACGCATCTGACCACATCTGACAGACATTGACATCGCAGCAGACGCGCGAACCAATAATGGCAGTAATCTGTCATGCCGAGAACCAATCACGTTGGGCCAGTGCGCATTGCCTTCTACGCTACTGGCCTTCTGGTCAAATCTTTGAGTATTTATAAAATGGCGTAACTAGCAAAGCACATCCTAATAGCAACCTAGATTGGTGCGTATTAACGTAATTTTTGAATGCATGGATAGTTTAGTGTATGGTTACTTTGCTGCTGTGTGTGTACTTCATCTTTGTGCGAGTTTTGGCTCTGCTAGTGAACGATACGTTGTATGGAAAGACTGCTTCCATGTTTTATATGCGTTCACTGGGAATAAGACTATTTTAATAATTTATTTGTGAGAGATGTTTTGAAATAGGTATTTGTCCATGAATTATGAGTTTAACAATAAAAAATGCGATAAAAATCGTTTTTTTCTTCAATGCTCAAGTCGGGAATCAAGCGGGTATCTACCCGGTATCAAGCGGCTCGTTATTCGTTTCTAGCCGCTGGTTTCGTTTACTACCGGCTTACAAGCCGCTGGTTTACAACTATAGATAAGGGTGTCTACAATTATAACCTACTATGAATATTCGCAGTTTCTCTATGTATTTTTAAATACAGTTGCTCCAAAAGCGGTACATTTTGTAGCTACGTTTCATGCGGAAAGTTGTATTTTACGTACTAGTGCTTTTTACTTTTCCAATGCGATGGCGGCTCTCCTCCGCCTTTCTCCGCTTGAGCGCCGGCGGGTGGTGGTGGGGCGGCCCACCGCCTCACTGTAATTTTTCGCAAATGTATTAAAAAACTTCGATTGGTACACGTGCGGAAGTGTCATTCTCACTCGTCCCGAGTACACCTCGGGACTCGTGCATAGTGACATACTTTCCGCACTTATATCAAAAAGTACTATTAAACTTGGATGAACGTTTTTATATTTCGCTGTGAAGTACCACGGGTCAACCGACAACCGGTCAATGGGAGAGGAAAAGTATGAAATTTAATTAATACTCGCACAAACCGTGAAATCCTGAATGTTCTGAAATAAAGGCTTTTTGCTTTTTTTTTAAGTAGGGTGTCAATTACTGGACTTCACGTATCGATCTTTGTGACGTTTGCCTTACCGAGGCCTTAATTATTGCTTACTGCAATTTAAACGATTTTTTTTCATTTAACATAAACTAATTAAAGGACACAGCTGGGTCACTGAAAATTATAACGTCACAGTTGAGTACTTCAATACAAACTTCAAAAAAAGTTGCTAGTTTGACCAACGTTTGAATCATCCTCGATTCCTCATTGTCTTTAGCCACGGTTTTCCATGAAACGGCGAAATTTAGGACCCCCAAAAACAGAATTACCATTAAAAACTTGCGCTTAAAAGTTTGAATGGGACCTTGGGACCCTTTTGATCTAAAAACGTTTTCCTTTTTAATCCAATCACCGGCAAAACAAAACCAACAAAGATACTTTTACGTAACGACTAAGCGCGAACAACCAGCGCTCATACTCAAATTGTACACATTCTTGACATCACACATCACTTACAACCAGTGGGCAGCTGAGTGATGCAAAGTATGTCAAAATAATGTCGAACGATAAACTTAATATGGATGTGACTTTATTGATGCATATATTTTTTAACCCACGATGAAAAAGAGGGGTTTAAGTTTGACCTGTGTATCTGTGTGTGTCTTTATATCTGTCTGTTGTTTCATGCAATTTCGATGCGGTTTTCTTCGATCGAAAGCTAGTTTAATCAATCAAGATAGTCCTAGCTAAGTTTCATTAAAATCGGTTTACCCGTTTTTGAAATATTGAACTTTGAAGTGACAAGGGGTTTTTCAACTTTTCTAAGTTGGTTAGATTATGCGTAAATATTATTCTAAATTTAATAAAAGTCTTATCCATCTTATACTTTCGTCACCATATTGCATCCATCGGCCACCCTTTGCTCACAACATACTGTGCGTTTAAACTTCTGCTTTCGCTCAGTCAATTTTAGTATTTAGTACAAAGGTCCCACAACTTCTGAATATTCCAATGAATTTGGAACTTCAGTACAACGTTAACACCTCGAATGTGCAACTAAAGTAGCCCGTGAACGGATGTCTGCTGCATAAATCATTTTTAATGCTCGCCAAAGAGATTAACTTGCCAGGCCAAGCTTTTGCGAGTTTAGTGAAAACGCAATTTGTACTGAAAATGCCAGGTGAGTGCTAAGATTAAATTATAATCGAATTCGAATCCAAGTTTGTTCCAAAAAGGTATTTTTTAGATAAAAATTCTCAGGTACAACGTCAGTTTTCATCATGGAATCATTTCTTGTAGAAGTACCTTGCAGTTAGAAGCATCAAGGTTTCGAGATTTTTTTTCTTAAGCAACATGTCTTGAATTTTAATTTCGCGCTAATATTGGTAGCCGCACTGACTGTTAAGTTTTTGTTTTCCTTGAACTATGTTAGTTATTTTTCAAGTAAGTTGTTGTTAAAATATGTAGATAGGTACTTAATTATTTTGATAATCGATCATATAAATGGTTATACCTTATTGTATATTTCTTAATAATTGTTTATTAAATTGGCGAAAGATCCAAAATACTCAATTGATTTCATTGCAGTGTATCTCTAACCAGTACGAGTACCTACCACTGCGTATTTTATTACCCATCTCGCTCCGCCTGTCGTCTGCGGTGAATACAGCCGTCCTGCTCGGATCTGCCGACATATACATACACGACAGACCCCAGACATTTCTCAATTCGATTGCAACGTCTGTCACTAGGTTCAACGAAAATACTTACGGCTACGGGGATTGGCTAGTAACGAACATTTTATTCAATTAGTCCTTACTATTAATTGACAACATTTCGTATTTTTCACACCTGGAAATTAATATAGGTATCGAAAGGGCTTTGCCTCCTGAGCACAACACTATATTTATAAAAATGTTGTATTACTTATTTTTTTAAATACAAGAGAATAAAATAAAATTACCAATTCTACCAAAACGGCGCAAGAACGGATGTAATACTTTTGCCTTTTTCACGAAAAAAAATAAGTAACAATCACACGTAGGTTTGACAATGTCAGATAAATTTAACATCTTGGTTTTGTTTTTTTGATCGTGACAAGACAAAGGCAATTGATCCATCCTAGCGCCGTTTCGGAGTTACGTCCATTAAGAATAAGTACCTTTTAATAAATTAGTCAAATAAAAGTTTCATAAAATTAGTAATACTAATCAAATTATAGTCTCAAAAATATGAAATGTTGTCAATTGTCACCCAATTTACATATCCGTACCAAATTTCAGTTTCTTTATTGTACAGGAAATACAGAAATAGTTACAAGTTACAATCCATGAGAATAAGTCTGCAAAATTTCGTGATTACCCTTGAGTTATTCCGAATTTATTTATGCGAAATCGAAATAACGTTTGTAATTTGTCATGAGCTTTTCGGTGAAGGAAAACATCGTGAGGAGACCTACATACTTCTGCGAAACCATTCAATGGTGTGTATGAAGTTCCCAATTCACACTGGGCCCGCGTGGGGACTATAGCCCAAGCCCTCTCATTCTGAGAGGAGGCCTTTGCCCAGCAGTGGGACGTAAAGGCAGTTGATGAGAAAATAGTGTTCGTCGGCCATGTGTAGCTCATGGAATCGAATAAACTTTAGTATTGAGTTTAAAGTTCATGACCAGCGTAACTGAATTAAGCGTGCTCGGATGAGATGCTGTTGTTTTCGTCTCACTTCGTTCTGAAAGATTCAATTGTTTTTTCGTGTATTGGGAATCCTATTAACGCGAGTCTTAACCTAACTACACTTTTAAAATACTCACTGAAACATGAATATATTGGCATATATGCCAATCTTGGCGTAAGGGGTAGGCACGCGACACGGAATGTGGAGAATCCGGGTTCGATTCCCGGGATTGGCATTTTTTCTGGTTTTTAGGGTTCCGTACCTCAAAAGGAAAAAGCTTAACCCTAATTAGGAACACTTTGTTGTCCGTCTGTCTGTCTGTCAAGACCCTTTTTCTCTGAAACGCGTGGAGGTAGCATGCTGAAATTAATATCAAATACTCAAGCCTGCGGTCCCTTGAAGCTGTGAAAAAATCAACCTTCTAAGTCAACGCAATCAAAAGACACAGTCATTGAAAAAGTTATTTCCATACAAATTGCCGAAATCCAAAAACCTAAAGGAAACCTAGAAACTTGAAATTTGGTATAAAGGTAGCTCTTATAGCACAACCACTCAAAAAAGTCTCAAAATCTTAAATTTTTATGTCCGTCTGTAGATTTCGCAGACCAATATAAGTTGACCCAAGACTGCGTACATTTTGCTTAGGAGCAGGGCTCTGCTAACACTGGACTTATTAAAACACTGGGGAAAAGCGTTAAAATCTTTCTGTGGAACCCTCGTGCGCGAGTCCGACTCGCACTTGGCCGGTTTTCGTGTATTGGGAATCCTATTAACGTGAGTCTTAATCTAACTATACTTTTAAAATACTCACTGAAACATGAATATGAATATACACCGTGGGCCCGAGCGACCCGACTAATTTTAACCACGCATAGCTGAGCTTATTTAGAGTTAAAAATGTAGTATCAAGTATGATCGATTCGGCTTAGTTTGGAAGATATTTAACTTTTTGTGAAAAATAATCTCGAAAAAATCTTCAGTGCAACGCATCCTAATAATAGGCAACGTTGCCACTCTTCAAGCCTGAGAATGCCTTTTAACAGCTAACGTCAAAATTAATTTTCAATAGTTGACATTGTCATTTCATTGTCGCTTGTCAATGAAATCATTTTAACAGCAAACGGATTTTCCTCGAATTTTGCAATGATATGATAAAATAAATGGTATTGCGGTAATCAAGCGAGAAAACAATATTATGGGCTCTTTTTAGCCGATTTCATTTGAGAACTCTGGTGATGAACATTACTTATTTGGAGATTTGGATTGATTGTGGTGTGTTGTGCGCGAAACTAAACTAATCGATAAATTATCCCAAAACGAAGACTCGCTAAGCAATAAATCCAACTAGAGACCTAGTTTTTTCAAACGTTACCTATTGTTATTTTTATTATCGGATACGTAAGAAATAAAGGTGATACTGATCAAACATGAAATGGGCTTCCAGTGCAAGAAAATTATGAAAGTTAGGTTAGAACTGTGTCCCCTACAAAAACGAACTACTAATAAGTATCAGAAAATAAAGTAAGATTAGAACTGTGAGCCCAATAAACACAAACGGCTACCATAAAAGCATGCATGCAAATGTGATGAAATTGATACGTTTCCAAACAGTCATGAAAAAATTTTCTGTGTAATTAGTAAGTTGTATTGTATTAAACAGTTTTAAATACTTAAACTACGAGAAAGCCTTCGATGCGATCGAGACCTAGGCTGTGCTGCAGTCTCTCCAGCGGTGCCAAGTTGACTACTGGTATAATAATAAATAATAATAATAAAATCTTTATTCAGAATACTTACTTACAAAGTGATACAATTAGGTAGACTAGGAAACTTAATTAGATACTTCTTCACACATGCCTGAACTGGGACGATCCTGTGTTTCAGGCGAGAAAGAACTTACATAATCTATCTTAAAAATTAACACTTGCAGAAATTTATCAATTCTGGTCTTAGTTTCTAAGGTGAATTACAAAATAATATTTAACAAAATTATAGAACAAAATAATTATAAAAACAGCAATATTTATTTAACAATGACAAACAATTTCTCTGTATCTTCGTAGGATATCTTGGAGTTCTTCTTGGAGGATTTTCTTAGTACATGAATAACTAAGTGGATATATGCCCCATTTGGCGTTTAGTCTATTGTAGAGAAGTGGCCCCAGGAATACGAAAAATCTAGTAGAGAAGGCATGTTCTTTCCAGTATTTCTTGGGCAGACTATATCTTTACGTCTTTTTTTAATAGTTTCAGTGCTGTAGGGGAGTGCGGAGTGCTGTTTGAGAACTGTGTGCATTATAAATATTTGTCTAACTGTTAGGACATTACAGGCTTTATAAAGAAGGTTAGTAGGGTACAGGAAAGGACGAAAAGTGGAGACCTTTAGCACCGCACGCCGGGCTCTCTCTAGGATTAGTAATGCAGTTTTCGTGGCGCCACCCCATGATGTAATGCAATAAGATAATATTGACTGACATAAAGCAAGATAGACTTGCCTGATTATTTTTGAGTCCGCTATGGTCCGTAGTTTTTTGAAAACATATATTAATCTCATATACTCACTCACAGACTTTCGTATTTGTAATATTAATAGGTATTAATAGACGCGATCATGCTACCTAGTCCACCCATGTTTTAAAACCTAATGTGTATTTCACGAAAGTAGAATGGTGCGGTACGCGACGACCAGGAACTCATCTCCTGTACTTATTCAGCAACTGCTCTGTGTGAGTTGCCGTTACAAAATCCGTGTACAAAATTAATGTCCGCCAAGCGAGCAGAACAATTACTGCAGCATAGCGATTAATTACTTATTTATTAACCTAGACAACGTGATTTTTTTTTACTATTTAAGACTTAATACGATACACGTAGCCATTTTTATGACACCCATTTTAAACTATGGTTATCGGCCAGTTTATTAGCGTAATAATAAATTTTGCATTCTCGCGATATAAACAGGAACAAAATAAAAAAAAACTGGACCGATCTGATTTTTTTTTACACTTCTTCAATAAATTCGCACAAAGGTTTATTTCCCAAACTTCTCCCTTACACGAAAAAACACAAAACTCCTTAAATTTTTAGAGATTTAGTAAAAAAACTCATCTTAGGCCGAGAGGGATGCGGCAATACAATAGAGTAAGATAGCCGTTCACAACTCTCATTTTGACGTAAAGCTGCGTCCCTCTCGGCCTCAAGGCTAGGCTTTAATTCTTGTTTAGCAAACCTTACCTTTTTTCAAATTATTTCTTTTCGCCACTAATATTGCAAGTAAGAAAGGGACATCAATATTGGAGCACTCACACATTTTAATTGGCGCCAATACTTTAATGACGCAATGTCCAAACTTTAAAATAATGCGTTGCCAGCTCGTCCTAAGGAATTGTTATCTTGAAGTTACTAATTTTTAATATTTTTTTGTTTGAAAAAAAAAGAAAGTTGATAACGCAGATTAAGCCATATGTTCATATAACGTTTTTTACTCCTGAGGACCTCAGAAATGCGTGGTTAAAATTGGTCGGGTCACTCGGGCCCACGGTGTATTGGCATATATGCCAATCTTGCCGTAAGGGTGGGCACGCGACAAGATGGTCGTTTTTCTGTTTTTTTTTTCTATGTAGTCATGTTTTAGTAAGTATTTTAAAAGTATAATTGATATTCATGGGAAAACCGCAAAAATAAAAAAACCTTTTCACTTTAAAAAGCCGTGATAGCCTAGTAGTTTGACCTATCGCCTCTGAAGCAGAGAGTCGAGGGTTCAAACCCCGGCTCGCACCTCTGAGTTTTTCGGAATTAATGTGCGAAATCACATATGTAATTTATCATGAGCTTTTCGGTGAAGGAAAACATCGTGAGGAAACCTGCACAGTCCTGCGAAGCAATTCAATGTTGTGTGTGAAGTTCCCAATCCGCACTGGGCCCGCGTGGGAACTATAGCCCAATCCCTCTCATTATGAGAGCAGGCCTGTGCCCAGCAGTGGGACGTAAATAGGCTGATGATGATGAAAAAAAATGGGAAAAAATACAAAAAGATACTGCAATTGAGATCATAACTTAACCTTACATTAATGTACTTACCGTATCATGATAAATGAAGGTTTTAACATGAAGCTACCGTGAGACTCAATCATAGTGAAATAATCGGATTACTCACCAGCCAGCCAATGCATTTTTCTTTAATTTATTATGTTCACGAATAAGGTGACGACCGAATAGCCTAGTGGTTAGAAACCTTGACTATGAAGCTTGAGGTCCCGGGTTCGAATCCCGGTCGGGGCAGATGTTTGTATGATGAATAAGAATGTTTGTTCTCGGGTCTTGTATGTTTAATATGTATATAAGTATGTATTTATCTATATAAGTATGTTTATTCGTTGTCTAGTACCCATAGTACAGGCTTTGCCTAGTTTGGGACTAGGTAAATTGGTGTCAATTTGTCCCATGATATTTATTATTATTATTATTAAGATTAGTTTTGGTTTCACACGCCAGTCCACAGCCCCTAAACGTATACTACTTACACTCAATGATATATATATATATGTGTGTTGTGTATGACCTTTAGAAACGTCAACAATACGAATGCCAGCAGGCCATGCTATTGTCGTGCCCGGGTGAATATTATTAAAAATTCCTGGACCATGCCCCTTTTCCGGGACATATTAAACGGACAGAACAATGGGTATTCTTATAGCTTTAACAAAATGTATCGATGAAATTGCGAGCATGTTTTTCGAACATATTTTGCTCGTTAGCGTTTAAAAGTATCAAGTGAAGCTAAATTGCTATTGTGCTTTAGTTGCTGAACCTTGTGTAATAGAGTTCTTAATTGAAGTGAAAAATATGCGGACTTAGCACTTTGTATGATGTAAGCAGGCGGTTTTACTTTTCAGTAATTTCTATGAAGCTTTCTATAAAAGACAGTGACGATTTTCGTGAGGTGAGGTTACGTTTGCAACAACCAGCATGCTTATTGTCTAACTCACTCGCAATCGCCATCGTATTCATTTTGTATGGGCTGACCATTAGTATCGGCAAGGATTATAAAATCAAGAGGACTGTCAAATGTCTATATGATGCCGCGTTCCTTTGAAATAATAAGCCTGCTGTAGCTAGTTTTACTACGGAGGGGTCTCTACACCATTCATTTGGTATGACATTTAGACCTCTGGCTAACACAATAGCGCCATCTTAATTAGCTTTTACTTTCAGTTCATAGATGTTAGCCAGAGTTCTAATTGTCATACAAAATTAACGGTACAGAGACCTCTCTATAGTGAAACTAGCTGCAGCAAGCTCATTATTTTACAGGAACGCGACATTGTATAGCCATTGGCAGTCCTCTTGGTTTTATCGTCCTTGGTATCGGAAACTGCTGGCTGTCACAGTCGCACAAAAACTGACATTTCAATCCGATGACGAGTGTCTACAGTACCTTTGGCCTTTACCTTACTGTAATATACGGGAGTAAGTAATACACGGTACTGTCCGAGCAAGCGATTTATTCAAACTGACCGCATCTTAGCAATAACAATTCATACATGCATTTCTATAAGTAGGTAGGTATACTATACAGTACCTTACCTTACCTTACTTTTTCGCTGCAGCGAACCATCCTTTTTACTCTCCAAATTGACCACCTCCTTAATAGTGATAATAATAATAATAATAAATACTATAAGTACACACCTGCACCAGTTCTTGAAAATGGTCGTGTCACGCTCTACTGGGATCGATCTATCATCACGGACAGGACTATTGTCGCCAATAAACCTGATATCGTGCTGATAGATCGATCGAAGCGCCAGGCAGTGCTCGTCGACATCACGATCCCCCATGACGTGAACCTCGTGAAAGCCGAGAAGGACAAAGTCAGCAAGTACCTTGACTTGGCTCACGAGGTTACCGCCATGTGGCCTGTTGATTCGACGATCACTGTCCCGATAGTCGTTTCGGCGAACGGTCTAATAGCGAAGAGCCTTGACCATCACCTTAAAAGGCTCTCGCTAGATGGTTGGGTCAAGGGTCAGATACAGAAGGCGGTACTCCTGGACACGGCTCGGATAGTCAGGAGGTTCCTCTCTCTGTCGCCCTGACCACCGGTAGCTTAGGCCCCGCCTCGCTGCCGGTGGCACCCTAGGTTAGGTTTTTATAATGTTTTTATATTTTGTATTAATATTGTTTTATTACTTTTTATATGAATATTGTGAAAACCTAGCCTAAGATTGTAATAAATATACGGGAATAATAATAATAATATTTTTTATTTGCAATGAATGGGTTACAATATGATGTCACATAAAATACAATATAATAAGCACAGCCATCCAGCCATTTCTGGCGTACAAATTATTCTTAATCTAGTTTTATACATAAATTTAAATTTATTATTTGTAATTATCATTTAAAAGGTTATATAGCCACTCTCATTTGCAAATAATATTCTTAACAACTTATTTACTGTTGGTGACTGGCTGCGGTGCGACCTTTTTATAGTTTTATTTGTCTTTTTAATATGCTTTTTTTACGACTTAGGTCAGTGGTTTGCTGTCGCTTGATCTGTCGGTCTTAAACTAAAATTGTAACCTAATTTTATGAAATTCATATATTTTAACCCGTGTTTCCATCAATTCTCATATAGTCTCCTCATACAGTCCACCACTAGATATCATTTACAGTTTTCAAAAAAATCAGTTAAAGAGTAAAAGCATTTATCCTGTAACCAAGCCTTAAGTTGTGTGTGGAACTGGCTACCAGTCAAGTCTGTTATAGACTTTGGCACTGTATTATAGATATTGCTAAGCATATAGTAAGAGTTCTTTTTCAACAAACTCAATCTCGCTGAAGGCAGGATTAAAGGCCTATGAGTTATTGTTCGTTTATTGCTATATTTTTTTTTTCTGAACAATTCCATATGTTTTCTCATGATGATGACCAACCCTTACTCCCATACAATCCCGACTCTAAAATCCAATTAGGTGCGAAATTTAAAAACTCGCTCACCCGACAAAAGTCGAATCGCATTCAAAGAAAGTAATCCCAACTTGGGTTGTTAACAGTTGCGAAAGTTGCCTTAAATTGACGCTGCAAATGACAGCTCGTTACATCTTCTTAACAGTCCGTGACGTCCCTCTTGGACCAAAATCGACCTAACTTCCCGAACCTCTTATCTTACCCAACAACTAAACTCCAAAAACCGCCTTATATCCAACAAGTTACGCTCTGTTTTGTAATACGTAATGCTAGAGATATGAGGTACAGAAAGAGGATGACATTTTAGGAGTTGGTTCAGCGATCCGCTATCATTACCCGCTTTTGAAACAAAAAATAACACTGGCCAGCGTTCGTTGTGAACATTTGAATAACGTTAAAAGTTTGAAAAAGGAATCTGCGGACCTCTGCATTCGCATGCAGGTTTTTTTCTTCGTAATTTTATCTCTGAAGGCCATGATTGTGTTGTTTGCAACATATTTTTTATTCGCATCCGGGTCAAATTTTCACGTTGCAGTTCGAATGCAAAGAAATATAAAATTAATACGGGTACACAGGATAAATCTAATAATCATATTAAAACTTCCTAAAGGACTCGGTCAGTAGGTAGCAGAGACTAAATAAAAAGTTTTGTCTCCCTATAATTCGCCTAATACAATTAATACCCCTTTAGGACAAGTATCCAGAATATAATGTTTATTATAACCATCTATGTTGCTTCCTTCCTAAGAAGAAGCCTTTTTCATTTTGTTCACAAAAAAAAAAAAAAACTTCTAAGTCATCACGGTTATAGTTAATAGTTAAATTTTAACTTAACGTTAACTTACACATAGCACAATTATATACTACTTGGGGTATGTTCCCCGTTCGCCACTGCTAGTGCGATGAAATGGCTCTCTATATTTCCCGCTCGGAAAATATAAATAACGCGCAACTGACCCGACCTCTTCGAGAACGGGCCGGCGTCACACCGAAGGAACTAAATAATGCTTGAACGTGTAAAATGTGAAAAGGGATTCATGTAACGCAAGTAAAGTAAACGTCCCTGCGCCCGATACTGCCCCAATATAGTTGGCACCTTCAATCTTAATACGTAGCAACGAAGGTGAGAAGCAGGGTGTCAATTATTGGAATTAATGTGTCAATGATTGGAACGTTTACCTTCCTGAGGGTCGAGCACGACTTAACAAATCCTGCGTAACGTTACGGTTATCGTATCGAGATCGAAAAACCTCATACTAAATTTTAGTTCCAAATACGCTCACGGACTATTCGATTTTACGTTACGCAGCATTCGTAAAATCGTGCTGGACCTCTATACACATAATAATTTTTGTGTGTGTGCATGTTTAGAAGAAAAATAAGGTACATTGGAGAAAAACAGCAACGTGTAACCACAGTTGAGGTGATATTATAGCGAAGTACTTAAGTACTTCACGTAACACACATTACAACATGAACTTTTAACGTGACACTGCCTTAAGACTCAATCATATTGAAATAAACGAATCACTCACGAATATAAGTCGAGTTTAACCCGAAATGTTTCATTTGGTTTTGTGCGCGTTTCGCTGCCCCCAAGTCGTGCACTCACAGAGGAAGAAGATGTAATAGGTCAAAAACATGTCGGACTCAACTCGACTTAGATACGTGAGCGTTTTTTTCACTCCATGACTCACGGTATTTTCATGTTAAAAGTGAAAGATTCGTGTTGTTGTGTGTTATATTTTGAAACAGTGCCAAATTTCAAAGTGAAACAGTTCTAATAGGTACTAACACGGCAAGTTAAGTAAAAGCTTATTAAACATACACTGTAGTTATACATTACATCGAACAGTGGACTAAGGATTTTCAATTACTTTTCCTTTTTCATGAGAAATTATGTTATTTATTTCAATTTATACAAACCTCACGGTGTAAGTGGATCCCATTTCATTCTAACGCACATCACACCTGTGTACAGTGCTTTGTACAATGTACATATTGTACATTTGTCTACAGCAACAGAAAATACATTTTATTTTTCATTCCACCGATGCGTGGCCATTGCAATGTTCCTCGGAATTGAAGCTGCTACTTATCTGTTGAGTGCAGTGTTTGCAATTTGGGCGAGTGGTCCAGTTTTGTTTCAGTCGGGTCGATGCTTAGCACAATAGCTTCGATTTGAAAGTTTTTTTGGGGTTTATTGGATACGTATTACTTCCTTTTTCGGGTTCCGTACGTCAAAAGGAAAAAACGGAACCCTTATAGGATCACTTTGTTGTCCGTCTGTCTGTCTGCCTGTCTGTCAAGACCCTTTTTCTCTGGAATGCGTATAGGTAGCATGCTGAAATTAATATCAAATACTTAAGCCTGCAGTCCTTTGAAGCTATGAAAAAATCAACCTTCTAAGTCAACGCAATCAAAAGATACAGTTATTAAAAAGGCTATTTCCATACAATTTTCCGAAATCCGAAAACCTAAAGGGTAAGAGTAGGGGAGGAAGGACTACGGATTAGTCCGAAACATGTCGGGCTATACTCGACTGACATACGTGAGTGATCCGTTTATTTCACTAAACCTAAAAGGTACTTCCAAGTTGTCCTAGAAACTTGAAATTTGGTATGAATGTAGCTCTTATAGCACAACCACTCAGAAAAGTCTCAAAATCTTAAATTGTGTCTGTCTGTAGATTTCGCAGACCAATATAAGTTGACCCCACACTGCGTACATTTTGCTTAGGAGCAAGCAGGGCTCTGCTAACACTGGACTTCTTAAAACACTAGGGAAAAGAGTTAAAACCTTTCTACTGAACCCTCGTGTGCGAGTCCGACTTGCACTTGTCCGGTTTTTTTTACCAATTTTCTTTTTGTCTCTATACGTACTGCTGAAGCTGGTAAATTGAATACACTTTGGATTTTGCTTGATTGAAGGCCCGTTTTTGGTACGTAAAAGACAGCTTTTAAATATGTAAGGGTTTTATAAGTCCTTAATGTAATAACAACGTGAAGGGATATTTTTAGTCATGTTTTGGTGTTGCGAAATTGACAGACAAACCGCTTTGAGATTTAAGGCAAATAGATTTAAGAATAATAAAATTAACTCTGTACATTCAGCAGCAATATTGCTAGGCAAACGAAGCGCTCACAATGATCTAAGCACGGCTCTATTTTTATAGATATAAGAGCTTGTGCAGATCATTGTGAGCGCTTCGGTTGCTTAGCAACTATTGCTGCTGACTGTATACATTATGAAGATTTAGGTGTTTACCAACTAATTTTATTTCAATCTACGTCTTTATAAACGCAATTCTAACACAATCAAGTTATAGGCCTCAAAGATTTCTTTAAGATGGAAATAGGGAAATAATCAAAGTTCTTAACGACGTTCGGCTACGACGCCTTTGTCCGTTTCGGAGTTAGGAAAAATACAAAATTTAAATTGTCCTCGTGCGAGGGACCGTATAATGTGATTTCGGGAATTAGTTAGACGGGAAAATTGTAAGAGTTTTTTTGCCGCGCTAAAGTTTTTCACGCCTTTGTAGGTTAGTGAGATTCATATTTTAAATAAATAAATAAATTATACAACATCACGGGACAAAATGGACACCAAAGTGACCTAGGCCCAAACTGATTTTATCCAAATTTCCCAGTTGATTTCAAACTTAAGTGCGCCTGGAGGAGTCAGTCACTGTAGAAGAAGCGAGACACACAGAGACTAACAGGAATGTGGTAGCAGAACCCTCACACGGAATGTTCGGAGGCCATTTAAAATTGCAGGAATGTAATTGAAACATTGAACATGGCTCAACATCGTATTCTGTCTTTGAACATACTGAATTTAGTCGGACTGCTTTTCACATTTTGTTTCTACATAAATAAATATATAAATATCGTGGGACAATTTGACACCAATTGACCTATTCCCAAACTAGGCAAAGCCTGTACTATGGGTACTAGACAACGGATAAACATACTTATATAGATAAATACATACTTATATACATATTAAACATTCAAGACCCGAGAACAAACATTCGTATTCATCATACAAACATCTGCCCCGACCGGGATTTGAACCCGGGACCTCAAGCTTCATAGTCAGGGTCACTAACCACTAGGCTATCCGGTCGTCAATAAATCAACATATAAATCGTGGCTTGATTTCCGTAGCCGGGTCGTAGAGGTACTACGCCGCAGCATCAAAGTCGCTACGTAGCTAACGCGTGGCACACATTCACAGTGGGTCAAGCACGACTTGTCGAATCTTGCGTAACGTTACGTTGTCGTATCGAGATCGAGAAACCTCATACTGAAATTGTGAAATAAAAATCTTTTGGCAAAAAAGTAAAACCGCCTTTAAAAAAAAACCTTAGAAAAAAACGTAAAATAATCCTCTAAAATAATGACAAATGAATAAAATAAAATAAAATGCGTTTATTTCGGACAACAGAAACTAAATCCTAAAGTTTTATGGCCTTAGCACTAAGCAGCAGAAATATGAAGTCGGTGCGGTGTGAGCGGAATATTCTCTGAATGAATGAATCATTTATTTATCATTATTTTATTTATTATTTATATTATCTTACGTTTTTTTTCAAAGGTTTTTTTTTGAAGGCGGTTTTACTTTTTTGTTAAAAGATTTTTATTTCACAATTTTACGTTGATTTAACGTTTTCAGAATTATCCTCAAACTCCTAACCGTTAAGGAGTTGTACCTTCCATCATCAGCTCATCAACATGAGATGATGATTACCGGACGCAAATACTTGAATTAAAAATTTTGTTCCAAATACTTTCACGGGCGGGCGCTGTTCCAAACGTCATACAAACTCTACAACGTTTACTTATTCGATTTTAATTGACGCTGGATTCGAAAAGTCGTGCTCGACCCTAAGAAGTATATAGAAGTATAATGTAAGTATATATTGTATGGGAACCGAGTGTGTTATATTTCGCGTGGGTATTTTAAAGTCACGAGTGTAATTAGTGAGATCTCAACTTCTCAAATAACATCCTGAGAAAAATATTTCATAATTTTTATTGAGTTAGCAACTGCAAAAAAGCTAATGTTGCAATAATATTAACACCAGTATTCGTCCTCTAAGGAGTGATTATCTTTGTCGCAATTCCAAAACGTAGCGTAATAGCTTATTACTTTATAACAATGCTTTTTACAATTTAAAAACGGCTAAAAAAAACTTGCAACAAAAGAGATTAGAGGGAAGCCCTCGAGAGTTTTCATTAAATTTTTCATGTCTCCCCTGCCGTGTATTTCACTAGAACAACAAATAAGAGGCTTATGGAGGATTTCATATTCTTCCTCCCCATGACAAGGGTAGCCATGGTTTGGCGGGAGTGAGACATATCCTGTTAAATTAAATTTATTCTGTCATTTTCCTAGAGATGGAATCTCTGGGATATCTACTTGTAGCTACAACCCCTGAGGCAAAACTGGCTGTCTGTGACATTGTTGCTCTTAAACGGATACACCGGTTCTAATGAGCTACACCGACGTTTTCATTTCAAACTTCAATATCTCAAAAACAGTTAAATCGAATATGATAAAACTTGCTTTAAAACTATGTCGACTAAACAAACTATACTTCGTTTCTTTTAGCAAACAATATTGACATGTGTTTTTATTGAAAAACGCGTTTAAAAATAAGTAACAATTAAATAACAATGAGATTTAACTATTTATACTGTTATGGTTTTATACGTAATGGCTACTTATTTTTCATTAAAAACACAATCGGTTTAGGAGCTAAGATGTACAAACACAAATATTCACACGTACACACGTCAAAATTCAAAATTCAAAATTCAAAATTTTATTCAGCAAATAGGCAGTTGAATGCTCTTTTACACGTCATTTTTTTTGAGTCTACCAGCGCTTTCGGAAAGACCATGATTGCCAAGAAGAATGCGCCGCAAGAAACTTGGCACAAAGTCATTTTTTCTAAAAACAAGTTACATTAGCTCTTACAATACGCAACCACAGACAAACTACACAAAAAAACCTCACTCTGTCATTAAAAGATTAAGAGAGAAAAAAAAAATACCGCATTTTAGAAACAAGTGTAAAAAGTAATTATTAAAACAGCAAAACCAGAACACTTTACTTTACTGGCACGTTTTATTTGAGCAGGAGATGTATAGGGTCTCCAGGTCAAATATCTGTGAAAATTTAAATTACAAAGGGATGTATAGGGTCCCAGAATTAATACTATAATATAATACTTAATCTAAATGGCTTAGAGATGTATAGTCTCTAGGGTCAATTTAAACTAAATTAAAATCAGCAGAGGTGTAAAACGCCTCCACGGTCAAATAATAAGTATAATAATACATATACATAAACTGGAGATGTATATGGTCTCCAAATGTCAAATAACAAAAATTGATGAAATATACATTTCATGTCATCATGTCAAATAAATAAAACATTATTTTTGTCAATTGTATTACAATCCATCCATCCATCCGTCCATCTTCTAACACCCCTCTTTACGTGTCGGCGGTTCAAAAAGAAACCTTACAGTTTTCCAATCTCCCAAGCCATGGTCACCAGAACAATGAAACACCCGCTTTTCTAATTCTTTCCCTCTGCAACATGAAAGGAAAATTAACCGCGAACAGTTTTACGTACTGAACGTGTTATTAAAAATTCTTTATGAGCTAGCACTTTTTTTCTAAAAATAATATTAAACGTTCTGGAAAAACACTTGTAGTTCTGTACTTGGCATCTTAGTCAAGCGAGCAACTTTTTTTAAAAATGTCAAAACATGTCGTTTGTTAATTTGTGTGAATTAGGTACTGAAAAATATGACGTCATAATTTCCAGTGATCAAACAGCCTCTTTTATACGTTTTTGTTTAATTAAAAATCGTCTGAATCGCAATTACAAGTGAAACACCGCTTAAATTTTATTCGAGTGCTTTCAAAAGCTTACCTAATAATAATAGGGTAACTGACCCTGTTCCCAACACAATCGTAATAGTTAGCACCTACAATCTTAATACGTAGCAATAAAAATTATGAGCAGGGTGTCGATTACTGGAACTAACATTGATAAGAGTTTAGCATTAGACACCTTACCTACCTGATAGGTTTGATGAGCTCCCGATATTTCAATGTAGTAGTAACATGCATCATGATCACGGGCACACATCGAAATATCGGGAGCTCATCAAACGCGGTCAATATCCCGTTTTCATTATGTCTAACATTGATAAGATTACAGAAAAAGGCAATCATAAACATTATTTTGTGAGTACATACATGTAGACAAGGTATGCCCTCACAAAATGTTAAAAACTCGGCTAATATACCTAATTTCTAATATTCTAACTTATAAAAGCCAAGTTTACAGAGGTAACAATGAATAAAGCCAATGACGTCTTTCTAAGATATTTTTAGAAAGCATAGGCTACTTCAATAGATCAGTTTCATGCGTAGGTGTAGGAAAACGAAACCCTTCCTTGCTTCTACAAATAAATTCGTAATGAAATGACGTCTATTTTTACTCGTGATCAAATGAAACTGACCTACAAATAGATACAGACAAATAAAAATAAGCTAGTCTACCTCTGAAGTTATACCATTTCAAACATAAAAGAATGATCAAAATCTATTCATAATTGGTGGACTAATCGCGTAACAAACATACAAAAACCTCTCACTTATATAAGTCGAGTTGGTGCGCATCTCGCCATCGCTGGGTCGTGCGCTCCCAGAGGAATGACTACGAATTAGTCCGAAACATGGGCTAAACTCGATTTATATACGTGAGTGATCCGTTTTTATTTCACTATGATTGAGTCTCACGGTAGTTTTATGTTAAAATACAAAAACCTCCTCTTTACTCCTCCTTAACATATGAATAAGGTGACGATAAAATTACAAATTTAATTTCGTACATAAATTCCAAAAAAACTCTAAAGTGCCCAGGCTTGCACTTGAACATACGACCATCTGCTTGAAAGGCCATAATGTGTCTATGTTTTACTTCATAAATATGTAAGCAACTAAAACCAAATATGAAGGGTAGGTACACAAAAAGGACGTCTAGTCACTTTTTTTTTAAAACGAGATTTTAATCCTTTTGAGTGACCCTTTTAGTGCTATTCGGCACATATTTTAATCCCTTTGAGTGACCCTTTTAGTGCTATTCGGCACATATTTTAATCCCTTTGAGTGACCCTTTTAGTGCTATTCGGCACATATTTTAATCCCTTTGAGTGACCCTTTTAGTGCTATTCGGCAAATATTTTAATCCCTTTGAGTGACCCTTTTAGTGCTATTCGGCACATATTTTTAATCGTTAGTTTCTAAGCTGTCTTTGTTAGTTAATAGTGTTTGCATTGTCTGGTTATTGTTGATTATTGATTTGTTTTTAACTGTATGTGTATGTGTCGAATTAGTTTCTAATAAATATATGTTTCTTTCTTTCTTTTTTTCTTAATCTTAAAATGAAGAGCACTGAATAGACTATAAGTTACCACTCAGTTACAGACACAAATATTTATGTAACTTGTCTTTTTTATCACTTTAAAAAGAGATGTACATGAAAATTATACGGATAATTACGTCGTTCCAAACTTTCGAATCGCGATAACACAAAAAGTTGCCAAGATGACTAGACTGTTCTTTCCGTGTACCCTTCAAATGATATGTTTCAAAAGTTATTAATACCGTTAATAATCTAAATAATCAAACTTTAGTCTTACCGTTCTACGCGTAAACATTTCCCCACATCAGAAAAATGTTAACCTTAAGGGGGATGTCAAAACCAGAAGGCTAATTGTGCGGCGGTTTAAACGTAAGGTTCTTTTGATATACGGGGCCCTTTGTTCCTGGTTGTGACGTTACTAATGTGCGACGTGAAGGGTTCAAGGGCTGACTTAAATAGGTATTGTAACTAAAGTAGTTAGGGGTTGTGGTTTAAAAACAAAATTGGCAATGACAGGAAGGTTCTCGAATGGCGTCCGCGGACCGGAAGACAAGCTGTCGGTAGGCCTCCAACAAGATGGAGCGACGACCTGTGCCCTAAGCACGACTTGTCGAATCCTGCGTCACGTAAAATCGAATAGTAAACTATAACGAATTTGTATGACGTTTGGAACAGCGCTCGCCCTTGAGCGTATTTGGAACTAAAATTTAGTATGAGATTTCTCGATCTCGATACGATAACCGTAACGTAACGCAGGATTCGACAAGTCGTGCTTAGGGCACTGGTAAAGATCGCGGGACCGCGGTGGATGCGGAAAGCACAAAACCGGTCTGAGTGGAGAGCCTTGGGGGAGGCCTATGTCCAGCAGTGCGAACGTCTTTCGGCTGACATGATGACGATGAATGACACCCTTGCTTATGTTGCCAAGAGCAATAAGATTGCGTAAAAGGCAATCCTTACAACGAATTTATAGTAATAAACCTAACCTAAGTAACTTGGAAAGTTGAAAAATCAACGACATTGTCTTTTGTAACCATCTTATCAACCATCTCGATTAAACTAGCTTTCCAATGAAACAAAGTCACGGTGTAACATGTACATCCGTTTAGGAGCTACGATACCTTCAGACAGAAACACAGATACACACTTCAAACTATAACACCCATCTTTTTGGAGGGTTAAAAATAGGTAGCGACAGTACACAGGTCCTCTAAATGTAAGTATTCTTAATGACAATATTTACTAACAAGGTTTTTTAGAAGAAACCGCGTTCCACAATTATTGGTACGTAGATAAGCGGCAACGAAACCACCCCCCAACGTTACGTCTTTACAATAAAAACAAAAGAACGCAACCAAATCCCTAAATGCATATGGATCTAATAGCAAATGAGGGTATAAGGAAAAAAGACGGGCAAGCGCGAGCTGGTTTGGAATCACTGGGTTCTGCTGTTAAACCTTTTAACAAAAATAACTAAAGCAGACAGACGAGAGGCGCCCTTGGCTTATCTATGCACTACAATTTTTGTGCCACTCTTTGAGCGGGTTAAGAAACACACGTCTACACTCATGTCAAGATTTGTTACGTTCCTACAAACTCACACCAAAACAAAACTGTCACACAAATGCCAGAAACAAGCACACAATCAACATAGAATTTTGCACAAACTTAAAGTTAAAGTTTTGGCAGAGAGGAAATCGCAAGTTAACATCTCCATTCCTTTCCTGCTCTAAGCAAAAATATTATACCTCCTGCGTCCGACGGCAAATTTCAACAGTGTGAAATTTCAAACTTGATGTCTTTAATGGAAAGTCCAAAATTAACTTTTGGCATAATATGTCCTATAGAAAAAACATTGGATCTCACGAGGTTAGAGTAACTAAACTATTCCACCGAACCAGTTTCATGTAAAGTAAAGTTGACTCTACAAACGGTACAATAGATCAAAAATCATTTAACAAAAAAGTAAAACCGCCTTCAAAAAAACCTTTAGGATTATTTTACGTTTTTCTTCTAAGGGTTTTTTTGAAGGCGGTTTTACTTTTTTGTGAAGCCGGTGCGGTGCGAGCGGAATATTCTTTGGATGAAGCGCCGACTTCATATTTCTGCTACTTAGTGCTAGGCCATAAAACTTTAGGCTTTAGAGGATTATTTTACGTTTTTTTCTAAGGGTTTTTTTGAAGGCGGTTTTACTTTTTTGTTAAAAGATTTTTATTTCACAATTTTATGTTGACTTAACATTTTCAGAATTATCCACCAACTCCTAACCGTTAAGGAATTGTACCTTCCATCATCAGCTCATCAACATAAGATGATGATTACCAGACTTGAATAACCTTAGAAAATATATGAAACACATAATACGGGCCTATGAAATTTGAACGTTGCCCTCGATTTCCCTGGGATCCCATCATCAGATCATGACTTGGTGACAATGGAACCACCTCACCCCTTTCGAATAAAGATTTAACATTCTCAGAATTATCCTCTGACTCCTAACCGTTAAGGAGTTATACCTTCCATCATCAGCTCATCAACATGACATGATGACTACCAGACGCAAATACTTGAATAGCCTTTGAAAATATATTAAACACATAATGCGTGCCTATAAAATTTGAGGGTTGCCCTCGATTTCCCTTGAATCCCATCATCAGATCATGACTTGGTGACAATGGGACCACCTCAGGAGTATACCTTTTCGAATAAAATAAAAAATTTGAAAATCGGTCTACAATTGACGGAGTAATTACACAAAAAATATAAATACATACAGTGGAACGTAGAACCTCCTCCTTTTTTGAAGTCGGTTAAAAATCACGGCTTGGCCGTTTAATAATGTTCCTGCAACTACATATTACGCATATAAGTTCATAAGGATTAGTTTGTGTGGGGAACGACGAGGCCAAGCCGTGTTTTGTCGTCTGAAAGGTTATAAAATCAAGTTTTGCTATTCTATTCAATATCCCAAGCATAAGTACTGACAGACAGGTGATAACTTGACAAAAATAGGCAAACAGTTATCTTTTATTACACATATTTACCCTAACGCGCACACAATAAGTTTATTCCTTCATCATCATGTCAGCCGAAAGACGTCGACTGCTAGACATAGGCCTCCCACAAGGCTCTCCACTCAGACCAGCTTTGTGCTTTCCGCATCCACCGCGTTCCTGCGATACTTACCAGGTCGTCGCTCCATCTTGTTGGAGGCCTACCGACAGCTCGTCTCCCGGTCCGCGGACGCTATTCGAGAACTTTCTGACCCCATCGGCCATCAGTCCTGCGAGCAATGTGCCACGCCCACTGCCGCTTAAGTTTCGCAATTCTTCGGGCTACCTATGCCGCGGTAAAGTTAGTTCTACTGCGGATATCATCATTTTTGATTCTATCCAGAAAAACCACGAGCATAGCTCTCACTCACTCTATTGACAACGGAACCCTAGATATAAGGGAGATAGCGTTCCGAATTTCAAAGGCATGGCTCAAAATCTCATGCCTTGGTAAGTAGGCTTTACCTCACACGCCCCGTTATTTAAAGATATTGAAAACGCGATGAGTTCAAGTATGATAACGTATTATTTGTTTACGTAGGTAACACCATGCCCAACATTGCAGAAATAGTTGGCACTTTCAGTCTTAAAGCAATGCTTTTGGGGCGGAATTTATTCACTCAAGCGAGACAACGCTATCCAGTAACGCGTGTGCTAGTCAAAGTGCGCTTAAAACAAATGACATTGCTTTGGGTAAGATTTTTTTATACGACAAGGAATACAAACGAGCAAGTGGGTCACCTGCTGCTGGTAAGTGATCACCACTGCCCATAGAAACCCGCAACCCCGGAGGGTTTTCAGATGCGTTGCCAACCTAAAGAGCTAAGATGAAATGCCTCTAGTGCCCGTAATTACACCGGCTGTCTTACTCTCCACACCGGAACACAACAGTGCAAGCACTGCTACTTAGCGGCAGGATAAAATGCGATTAGGGAGTAATAGATTTACTCTAGATTGAATGCCGTGACTCATAGGTATTAGGTACCTATAGTAAAATAAACAAGTTTTTAATTAATTCTATCAACATGAAACTACCGTGAGACTCAATCATAGTGAAATAAAAACGGATCACTCACGTATCGGAACTGGGCGGAACATATCCACAAGGTTATCGGAGCACATACGCAGTATGAAAAAATAGGACAATAAGGGTTCTGCTGTGGCCGAACACTCGATGGACTCGGATTCGACGCATTACATTCGGTTTGATAAGGTGTCGGTACTGGCGAGAGAAAAGTTTTTTATTCCGCGGAAAGTACGTGAAGCCATTGAAATTAGTCGTCATCCCAATTTTAATCGTGATAGTGGATGGTCGGTGCCCCCAAGTTGGAAGACTGTGCTAAATACTGCGTCAACGGTGAATGTGAACGAGCCTTTACAGAGTGATGTGGTCAGTGTAGTGTGCTACCCTGCATTTGAATATAAAAAAATGACGATGAAAACGAGGGTAGTTGTGTGCCGCTGTCAGCTGCGTCTAGTAGTCGCGCGAGCAGAGCCGCCGCGCGCAGTGTGCGTCTCGCCGCCGCTGGGTCGTGCGCTCCCAGAGGAAGGACTACGAATTAGTCCGAAACATGTCGGGCTAAACTCGACTTACATACGTGAGTGATCCGTTTTTATTTCACTATAATTCTATCAACTCGCAGAACAATCAAATTAACCTTTACGACTATTTCCAGTAACACTAATTACGAGTTCAACGCACTCGCAACGCACCTCTTATCTCCGCCTCCGTTCTGCTCCCTTATCCCGGGATCCCGGGATCCGGGGATCCGGGGATCCCAGAGGGTCGAGCACGACTTTACGAATGCTGCGTAACGTTACGGTTATCGTATCGAGATCGAGAAACCTCATACTAAATTTTAGTTCCAAATACGCTCACGGGCGGGAGCTGTTCCAAACGCCATACAAACTCGACAACGTTTACTATTAGATTTTTACGTGACGCAGCATTCGTAAAGTCGTGCTCGACCCTCTGCCCGGGATTGTAAGCCTTGAACCGGAGATATGTACAGCCAATCTAAAGTAAGCTTACGCCGCACTAATGTTGGATGCGTTTGGAATTGCTCGCGATTGGGGGAGCAAAGTAGATACATGGCATTGAAATGGAAAAAGGGTGTTTGTTAATATAGTTGAGACACTGTGTTTTGAATATAATTTAAGAGTCTGTAGGGCACAATGATATCGCTAGTCAAAAATACGCTAGGACCGCGAGTGTCGAGTGTGCTGTCTGTCTGTCATTCTCCATCAATAAGAGACAAGCTACTGGCCTATGATTGGTGGAAATTGACAGAACATACCTCACTCGACACTCGTCATCTTAGCGAATTTTTGACTCACAATAACCCCCATTCTGGGAAACAAATGAATATATACATCTTGTCACGTTTAACTAGCAGAAACAAAAATAAGGAAGTACCTATCTAATATTTACCTGTATTTTCCTGCTATATAAACCTGCGGGTTAATTTTTTTTTAATCTTCAATTTTATTGAGGCTTTGGTACACCTGGTGTGACCATGACAGCCTCATGGGGAGTCGGTAGCGAGTTAATTCCCTACAAGAACTAAACGGTACAAGTGCCCAAAAAATTTTATCGATTAAACACTTGCATTTCAGCCACACCCTGTATTAAACCCTACACCCCCCAAAAAGGGTCTCAATCCGAAGCCTCATACTTTACACAGGAAGTTTTTATGTTAACACAAGAATTTATGTCGCGGTAGAACTTTTCCCATATTTCCAGACGACTATGTTTCCGGCCCTGCGCTGCCCGCAGGAAATCCTTTTCACCCCTTTAGGGTTGCAGGCTTTCAACCCTTTTGCGTTGACAAAATACATCAACATGTATAAAGTTATAGTGTAGGAGATATTTACTGGAACTGCACGTATCTTTTATATTCAGTTATTTTTATCTCAATCGTATGTAAAAATAGTATATTGTGATACAGGTGTGCTAAGTTAGCCATTACAATCAAGGCGGGTTTTAAGCCTGAGTCGCAGACGAAGGCATTAATTTAGCCGAGGAGTGTAATCCCTCAAGTAATCCTGTGTGAGTGTTAGCTCGGAGCACTGACCATCCACTATCACGGTTAAAATTATGATGACTAATTTCAATGGCTTCGCGTACCTTCCGTGGAATGAAAACACTTTTCTCTCACCAGAGGATCGAGCACGACTTTACGAAAACTGCGAGATCGAGAAACCTCATACTAAATTTTAGTTCCAAATACGCTCACGGGCGGGCGCTGTTCCAAACGTCATACAAACTCGACAACGTTTACTATTCGATTTTACGTTACGCAGCTTTCGTAAAGTCGTGCTCGACCCTCTGAGACCGACACTTACCATACCAAAACTTAATGTAGTAATAGTAGAATATAGTGCGTCAAATCCGAGTCCATTGAAAGTTCGGCCTCAGCGGAACCCTTATTGTCCTGTTTCATGGATGGTAGTATTCCTCGCGGTATACCTATTCATGTAAAAAACGTTAATGTCGTTATCTTTACCTTTCATCATCACCAACCTTTTTTTTTTACGTCCCACTATTGGGCACAGGCCTTCTCCCAGAATGAGAGGGCTTGGGCTATAGTTCCCAAGCGGGCCCAGTGCGGATTGGGAACTTCACACACATCATTGAATTGCTTCTCAGATGTGTGCAGGTTTCCTCACGATGTTTTCCTTCACCGAAAACCTCATGATAAATTACAAATGTAATTCCGCACATAAATTCCGAAAAACTCAGAGGTGCGAGCCGGGATTCGAACCTACGACACTTTGCTTGAGAGGCCATAGGTCCAACCACTAGGGTATCACGGTTTTACCTTTGCTGGAGCAAAATTATCAACAAACATAATTAAGATCAAATCGGTTGAGCTCGAAATCAATAAACGTACAATATCTCCTGCTAACCACAAATCGATTACTATCTTATTACCAGCACAAAATTAACTTACCAATTAAGTACGTCTAAATTAGGCACAGTCTGTCGCAATTATAATGATATTTATTCGCCTAATGATATTTATAGCTTAATGATATTTATAGCTTAATGAATAATTAATTGGAAACCTAATTGTTTGTCAGCGGCGCCATACACTGCCTCAGAGTTCTGTTACTTTTTAAAATGAACGAAAATCTAACTCTACTCTACTCTCTACTCTACTCTAACTCGTATGTATTTTTAATTCAAGGTTGAAGTGGAATAGCTTTATTATAGAACGTGGGAGTCGAGCAAGAGAGCCGTTTTTCTCGAATAACTCTCACTGCGTCCTTTACTGCTCCGCCCAGTGGGAAAGGGACGCACTGAGCGAAAAACGAGAAACCTAGAATGCTAGAAATTCTGGGCACAGACCCGTCACTGCCGTGCCGTGGCGACCGCAGATCACCTTTCCACACCCCGCGCGAACCGCACTCACCCCCGCTGGCGTCACGAAACGCACACAGCCTCGAGGTCGTTTAATGCACACATGCGTCAGTGCGGCTCTTGTTACGTTAGTACATAAATATATTCTTTGTTCTGGGTAGGGCAGCCTTATTATTTTGTATTTAAGCGGATCAAAGACATGTCAAGTGCTCTTAAGGTCGTCGTAAGCGAGGGGTCTTTAAAGTTTGCTGGAAAGAGGCACATTTTTACGCAAACAGCAATCGATCAAAGTGCGTTAGCTTCAAAGTAAATTGCAGCGGGATTCAAAGGACTCCCCTACGAATTTAAAGTTGTCAAAATGTCATAAGAGAAAATGGATTGGGTCTTGAGGAAGTTGGTGTTCAATAAAAACAGTTTATTTAGTTACCTACGTCAATGACGAAGAGGTGGACTTCTGTTTCTTTTAGTTCAGTTTTACACGTACATGTCCCGTCCTGATGCCTAATTATTAAGTAAAATATTTTTTAAAGTGATAATCATTTGAAATTAACAAACCTATTGGATTATTTATAACATTTTTCTCTCGAAAAAGTTTATATAAATTGGCACCTAAATAAAATTGTGGCTTTATGTCCGCACTTCTACATACAGCGTTGGCCCTAAGTCACCAAAGTCACCATAACTCTCAAAAGTAGCATTCGAAAGACATAAATATTTTAAATTCTAACATAACTGTAACGATTAAGGCAAGGTTTGAAAGTAAAGAGTAAAGACAGCTCCTACAAAAACAATTAGCATAAAGTTTTCCACACGCCTACGAGTTATCTTACGTAAGTCCTGGCTTTAACTTAAATTACTTTTACATGCAAGACAAGGCGAGTGCATGCAAATCGACAGGCAAGTTTCATGCATAATGCTTGCTATGCAACCGCTGCGCTGGCATTAAGCTGGGCTTATTAAGATGTGACTATTGCTTTTAAGGCTAAGGCCCGAATGCGAGTATTCAAATGCTACGTAACGTAATCGAGTGTCTACGTCTATGGTTATCCAGAAAATTTGTATGACGTTTGGAACAGAGGGTCGAGCACGACTTTTTGAAACCTGCGTCACGTAAAATCGAATAGTAAACGTTGTCGAGTTTGTACGAACATCGCCCGCCCGTGAGCGTATTTGGAACTAAAATTTTGTATGAGGTTTCTTGATCTCGATACGATAACGATTACGTTACGCAGCATTCGTAAAGTCGTGCTCGACCCTCAGCGCCGCCCGTGGGCGTATTTGGTACTTAAATGTAATGTGAAGTTTCTCGATGGCGATACGATAACGATTACGTTACGCAGGATTCGAATATTCGTGCTTGGGACTCTGGTCGTTCATTCACCTGTCAACCGCCAGGATTATACATGGTGTCAGATAATAAAACATAAATAATGTAGGCGTGATTAAGCAAGTCTGTTTTCAATATCAAAGACAATATAACCACAAAAGCCTAATGCTTAACAGTGTCGGATTCCTTAAATTAGCATTAAATTTTATGAACTAAAAACAACTGAATATGGACCTCCGCAAAGTAACGCCTGATTCAATAAATTATTAAATTTTAGTTTCAATTACGCTCCCGCAGACGGACGCTTGTCCGAACGTCATACAATTTTTTACGATGGCGATACGATAACGGTACTACTCAATTCCGTGCCCTTAGCGTAATCAAAAAGCACAAAACACGTGTCGATCGCGTTTGCGTTAAAGTGTCAAATAGTATGAGAATTGTTAAACGCGAACGCGACCGAGACGTATTTCTTGGCCTGGTCGGCAATTATAATAGGCGCTCTGGTGAAAACTCGCGTTCGGGGTACTGTAGCTAGTTTGTAGTTCACTATAGAGAGGTTTCTGTACCGTTCATTTCGCATGACACTGAGACCTCTACTTAATACAATGATCCATCTAAATAAGATTTTTATTTGAGTTCATAAAACTCCTTCCGACTGACCTTTTCCCGTTAAAGGCATGATGAATATACGCAAAAATTTACATTTGTAAATAGCTTCATGCTCAAAGAAATGAATGACGATATTATTTTTACGGCTCTCCCATTACACATACGATGCCCTCACTCGACACGCAACTTCCTCGACAACTGCCTAATTGTCCGGGCTAAAAAAAGCTCTAGGTACATATTATTTTGGGACAGACACTAGTACCTCTACGTGTTTCATTAGAAGGCTGCCTTGAGCTCTGTATTTTCTCTATCCTAAATTAAATGTCTCTTTACGTGTTAGCGCGCCATATAGCAGTAGGTTAGTGCTAGTGCTAATTTATGGAAGAAGTTTCCAGAACTCGGCAAGTTAGTCTAAGTTGACCGAGGCCAATCAGACTGCGGTGTATCGCCGATAGCCCGAATTTAGGTAGCTGGTAGATTCGGAGCAGATGCGGTTAATTAAGTCTGCTTGTATTTGTGGATGTCGCTTTGTCGGTCGCGGATGTTGACCGGATTATCGGGGACGTCTATTTGATGCAAGGCAAAAGTAAAGAGTGTAAGTTTATCGCCGTGAGCCCAAAAGAAAGGACATTATTGCTAGCTGCAAACTTCAGTCCGCTGCCTACCTCTTTCGCGGCAGATTTTAAAAACAAAATGCCTAAGTTGTTCAGTAACTAACTGTTGACATATCACATAAAAGTTGGAGCTGTTATCGAGGCATTTCCTTTCATCGGTAACCTACTCTTCGTCCTAAAATATCTATGCAAAATGTTACACGCTCGGTTCTCGTACAAATCGATCAACTTTTTTTTTATCTCGATATGATTATCATCGCTCACGCCTCAAGACATTCCATTCCATAGTAGAAATACGAGGGCTGTTTGATAAGTACCCGTGTTTTGAAAAAAAAAACATGTATTTTTTGGACACGTATATTTATTTTTCTACGTAGTCACCTTTTAGCTCTATAAACTCGTTCCAGCAGTATTCTAGCTTTAATAAGCCACCCAAAAAATAAGATTTCGGAAAGTCGTCGAAATAGGCCTCTGTGGCGGCAATGACCTCTTCATTTGACGCAAATCTCTTTCCGCTGAGCCATTTTTTTAGGTTTGGGAATTAAAAAAAGCCGTATGGGGCTAAGTCTGGAGAATAGAGTGAATAAGGTAGCAATTCATAGTGTAATTTTTCTAATTTTGCCCCTGCGATTGTGGACGAGTGAGCTGGTGCGTTGGGGTCGTTCATTCCTTTAAACAGAATAAAATTCGCTCAAGAAATTTTCGTAGTATTGCCCTGTTATCGTTTTTCTTTTTGTAAGTAATCATTATGTATGATTCCTTGTGAGTCCCAAAAAACGGTCGCCATGACCTTTCCGGCCGATCTTTGCTTTCTTTGGAGCCGATTCGCATTTTAAGATCCTCTGCTCGGACTGTTTATTATTTTCTGGGGTATGGTTATTAATCAACGTTTTGTCCATGGTCACAAAACGAAGCAGAAACTCATCAGAATTGCTTCCATACTTTGCTAAACGTTGCTTCGAAGTGGTCACTCGGATAAGCTTTTGTTCCTCTGTGAGCAAACGCGGCACCCATCCCGCAGATACCTTTTTCATCCCTAATTTGTTTTTTAAAATATATTGTCCCCACTCGATTGAAACATTAATAGTGTCAACAATTTCTCTAAGCTTTATTCGGCGCTCGGTTAATACGATATTTTAAATTTTCTTGACCATCTGTTCCGTAGTCACCTCAATAGGGCGGCCTGAACAGTCTTCGTTAAAGACGGATGTGCTGCCCCGTTTGAATTCGTTATACCAATATCTGATAGTTGTCATAGAAGGTGTATTATCCTTGTAAACACGTTGTATCTATACTTTTATCTCTTCACATGGTTTTCCTTCCAAAAACTGAAAAGGAATTACAAACGAAACTGTTCTTTCTCCATATTTGCAAATTGAAATCGAATTCTAACCTTCAACACCCGTTAAACCAAAAAAAAACAAAATAATGCTGTGATATATTTTTACCTTTTCTGACCCATAAAGGATGCATTAAAACCTTCGTATACATATTTTCAGCCAGTGATAAGAATAACATTTGAAAACGGGTACTTATCAAACAGCCCTCGTAGGTATGCTCAGTGCTAACCCGCTACGACGTCCGTAACCTGCTGACGTATAGCAAACAAACAACCTGAGGTACGTTCAGGCCAACCCTTATCTTTATTTTTCTTTATTTGCTTATTTTGTATCAAACTTTTGCTCGCTGAAACAAAAATACGCAGTAAACCAGAAGAATGTGACTAACATAAGCAGATGTGGTTTTGGAGAAGTGAGTTGTTAATCTCGATATAAATGATTGGTATCAACATATTAGAACGCTTTGTACACAGCTATCCTTATGTTACACAAGATACTGTCTAACGAGGTTCCGTGATAAAAACCAAATAACGTGAATCCCTGAAAAGTTGACACAGCAGTTAAATTGCCAATTTCGTGAAGGCGATACAGCCACGCCTAATACGCTTTCGCATTTCATTTTCGCGTAATCTGTGGCGGTATAAACGTCAGACCGATTCCCCGAGCTGCGAAGAACGTATCGTGAAAAGCCGGAATAGTTTTAAACAACAATGAAAACAACTTTCAGCCGACGTTAGTACGAAATCCGACGGTACCTGACATCAGCGTAAATGGCTTTTGTTTCTGAATAAATTCCACTCTTCGCGTTTAGTTTCGAACTGGCGACCTATAACATTAGAACAACGTACAAAAAAAAACCTCTGTCTTTTTAAGTAGAATTCAGAATTTAAATTCCCACTCTACGCGTTTAGTTTTTGACTGGCAAGCTATAAAATTAGATGAATATGTAAATAAAATGTTTAAATTTTTTATACAGCTGTTTCTGTTTAGCTGCCAGTTCGAACCGTTGCTCCGTTTTTTTTAAACTACAATTTAATTTGAATCGCGTTACGGCTACAGCCACAGACTAAATAATTATCCAGAAAAAACACTTCTGCTGTGCTGGCTAAGAATTGTAGCGCATTCCGACTGGAATGGCATAAAATAACTGAAGCAAGCAAAGCAAAATATAAGGAATGCAGTGCCGCGCACTAGGAATGCTTTCACGTAATGCTGCTCTTACACTGAATTTATTCTCAAATAAATGTAACGTTTCCACAGTTGTGTTCTTGCTTTTGTTTGGTAAGTATTTGGGGAATAACTTACTTGCTGCTACGACACATAACGTGCAGTATAAACTTCTTATTTTGGGACTCGGTTTTTTTTTGTTATTTTTTTTTTCAATACTGAATAAGAACCGACTGACAAAAAAAATAGACAAACCAACAATAAATGAACTAAAACTTTTACAAATTATTGCCGTATTTAAGCAATTTGTAATTTATCACGAGCTTTTCAGTGAAAGAATACATCGCGAGGAAACCTGTACACTCTAAAAAAGGCTGGTGACGATGATTTTGATGATTTAAGCAATTTACGTCAAAAATATGATAGTTACGAAAGAAGCAGCACCCTGCTCATAATCTTTTAACCTTTTTGGGTGGACTAACATGACTACACGTTACGGACTCATCAGTGTTCGACGTTACAAAACCCTCCCCAACAAGCATGCATACGATTTTATTTTACAGCAGGCTTCGGCTCCAACTTCTATTAGTAAAATTGCTCTATCAACTTAACAAGGTATCCGAGCAGTAATAAAAATTGTCTCGCTCAGACCAATTACACAAAGCCCTCACAATCCTCCGCTAGACGAGGAGCACACTGAATGCGAAGCTATAACGACAGCGTAGAGTTTTTTTGAGTGTTTGTAAATAATAAATAAATATCATGGGACAAATTGACACCAATTCACCGAGTCCCAAGCTAGGCAAAGCCTGTACTATGGGTACTAGACAACGGATAAACATACTTATATAGATAAATACGTACTTATATACATATTAAACATCCAAAACCCGAGAACAAACATTCGTATTCATCATACAAACATCTGCCCCGACCGGGGATCGCACCCAGGACCTCAAGCTTCATAATCAGGCTATCCGGTCGTCAATCGTATATAAATAATATAACTTTGTTGAGTGTATATCTGTATCTGTGTGTTTGTGTCCGTCTCCGGAATGGTAGCTTTGTAATGAACGGCTTCGTTTTAGGCTAGATTTACTTAATACACAGTTTATTTAATCGAGGTGCATCTAATCTAAGTGTCTTTAAAATTGGTTCAGCCGTTATTGAGATACGGGAGTTTGGAATTAAAGTGTCGGGGATTTCGACGAAACCCATAAATGCAAGCACTGCTAGATTAGCGAGTAGGGGAGACCGGGTATGGTTGTCACATGGGTTGGTTGTCACAGCGGCCATAACATAAATCTGATCTAACGAATGTATTCACGGACCGGTGTCGAAAGACTGTGAGCGCTATCCATAGGATAACACAGTCGTTAGTCCAGTTTTCTGTTATAGCCGCTGTGACAACCATACCCGGTCTCCTCTAAGTGTACTTATAACTTGTCTAGATTTTGATTTCGGAAATATTACCTTGATAAACTAGTAAAAACCACCCTCTAAACTACACTTCCATAGATTTACTATGCAACTAGCTTATACCAAGCTAGTGAAGCTCCTACTTCGGTTTAACGCAAGTTGCGTTGGTAATCTTTATAAGTAAGTATATGAACTTATTCTGGTTCGGTAAAGCTTTCTTTTAAACTTGAGTGTCGCTTTATCGCGGCCTGTGTGCACAAGCTCCGCCAACGAAGCGTGCTGCGTCCACCAAATGGTCTATAAAACCTCTTTGTTCGAATGGAATCGAGCAAATAGTAATGGAGTTAATTACTAATAGGAAGTGTTACCTCGTTTGCGGCGAGACCTTTATGGGGCAAAAATAACATGGAAGTGGGGTAAAACTAACATTACAGCAGATAATGAATGATTTAGTCCTAATGAAATAACAACGGATCACTCACGTATATAAGTCGAGTTTAGCCCAAATTGTTTAGGACTATAATTCGTAGTCCTTCCTCTGGGAGCGCACGACCCAGCGGCAGCAAGACGCACACTGCGCGCCGCAGCAGCACCGCAGCAGAGCGGCGCTATGAGCAGAGCCGATCGATTTCTTTAATTTATTTTCCTGAATTTAATTTTGTTAATTATTTTATATTAAAACTCTAGACTATTTCAATAATATGAATTCTCGAAACTTGACATTGTACAATTAATGATGTAATTTTTATTGGATGAATAAATAATCTAATCTAATCTATTTCATTATAATTGAGTCTCACGTATGTTAAAAATGATTTAGTCTTTTCTTTTATACAACGAGGAAGGCAAGCGAGCAAGTGGGTCACCTGATGGTAAGTGATCACCACTGCCCATAGACACCCGCAGCTCCGGAGGGTTTGCAGATGCGTTGCCAACCTAGAGGACTAAGATGAAATGCCTCTTGTGCGAAACACAAAGAAGGGTAATGTGTTTATCAGCCTATGTGCATGTGTAGCACTCTAGAAACCGAAGGTGTGGGCAGATTTTATTTGATGTTTAACTTTACCTAAATTAAATCCATAATAAGAACTGTCAGCGAAGCAAGTGTAGGTAGGTACATGTTTAGATTTTAGATACGCGTAACACCATTTAAACTTAAATAAAAAACCTCGGGGCAAACTAAGATAACAGAACTTCCGTTCAAGTTAATGTTAAAAGAAAGGAACAAGAAATAAATTGTCAAAGAGTTCCGATATTCCAAACTAAATTGTTCTCATTGACTAAACAAAAGACGTTTCAAGTTCCTAGAGCCAATACTTAAGGCTGGGGTCGCAGTTGCCTGTACTGAGTATTCACTCAGTAAAAATACTAGGTATTTTAATCATACTTCATTCATAGCTACGTTGAAGTAACCGCCATTCTATGCCGTCAAAATATAAAAGGGAATATGATAACAGTTTTAGATGACAGTTTACACAACCTAACCAACTTGGAAAAGTTGAAAAACCCCCGACATTGGCGTTTCCAAGTTAAATATTTCAAAAAAGGGTGAACCGATTTGAATGAAACTTAGCTAAGAACCGTTTCGATTAAACTAGCTTTCGATTGAAAAAAACCGCATCGAAATCGGTCCACCCGTTTGGGAGCTATGATGCCACAGACAGATACACAGATACACATGTCAAACTTATAACACCCCTCTTTCGTTGGGGGTTAAAAACACACACAACACAATACACACACAACACATAATACAAACAACAGTTTTGATGTTTTTGTTTTAATGATGTTGTTTTTGTGATCATGATGCATTGCGTCGAAATATCGGGAGCTCATCCGAACCTGGTAAGGTAATCACGTCCTATGTCCCGTTTTGAATATGTCTAATTGGAGGAATATGAAATAAGAGCCTACAAAGAAAAATAATCCGTTTTTATTTATTTCTCAGCAGCTGTAAACATACACGTTGAAAAGCCCTCTAATGCCCGTTTTCACCAACGACTCCTAAAATTTAAGGGATCCCTTAGCTCTTTTAGGGGACACCTAAGATCAATTTCCGTTTCACCAACGCTTGCTGTAAACATACACGTTGAAAAGCCCTCTAATGCCCGTTTTCACCAACGACTCCTAAAATTTAAGGGATCCCTTAGCTCTTTTAGGGGACACCTAAGATCAATTTCCGTTTCACCAACGCTTGCTGTAAACATACACGTTGAAAGCCCTCTAATGCCCGTTTTCACCAACGACTCCTAAAATTTAAGGGATCCCTTAGCTCTTTTAGGGGACACCTAAGATCAATTTCCGTTTCACCAACGCTTGCTGTAAACATACACGTTGAAAAGCCCTCTAAGAGCGCAACTTTGAAGGGTCACTGACCCTGTGCATCCATACAAGTCTAGATCTTAACCAGATCATTGATTCCACCTAGTGGTAAGTAGACTCAGAATCACGAGCTCTATCTATCGATTTTAATATGTGAAAAAAAAATTACCTAAAACTTTCATAACTTTTTTGGACTTATGTCTATTCCACTTCCATTTCGTTATTCTCATATAAGTGTATCTTAGAAGGGTAACGGAATGGAACACAATATTTTGGGACACTTTTTTTTTTCACGTATTAAACTCAACAGTACTCGTGATTCCAAGTAGATAATTATAATAAAAAAATTCAAAATTCCAGAAAAAAAGTGTCTGTACAACTTTCTGTAAAATGGCCCAGGTCTTTAGACGCCCGTTGGAATTTGCGGTGTTGTAAAAAAAGGCGATGTAGCCTAGTGGTTAGACCTATTGCGTCCTAAGCAGAGGGTCATGGGTTGAGCCCTGGCTCACACTGTGCATTTACGTTTGTAATTTAACACTAGCTTTTCGGTGAAGGAAAACATTCTGAGTGGAAACCTGCTCACTCCTGCGAATAAATCCAACGGTGTGTGTGATGTTCCCGATTTGCACTGGGCCCGCGCGGGAACTATACAAACTCGATGGGATAAAATTGGCTTCAAATTTTGATTTAACTTATAAAACACGGATAAAGTACAAAATTTGGATTGTAGGCCTAGTTTTTAGTGGCTCGACGGCGCTGAATTCCCGTAAGGTAGCGTTTTTTCTATGTTCAATGTAAATGCCACGTTTCGCGGTCAGCGGGCAGCTGGTAGGAGAGAAAGTAAGCATGAGACTAGTCAGGGTATAGGTTCAATGCAAGTTGTTGGTTAAGAGCGCCTAGTGTAATCGCCGACCAGGCCAAGAAATACGTCTCGATCGCGTTCGCGTTTAACAATTCTCATACTATTTGACACTTTAACGCAAACGCGATCGACACGTGTTTTGTGCTTTTTGATTACACTAAGGGCACTGGACTGACAGGCACTTCCCTTAGTCCGGTGTCGGAGGGCGCAGATGGGTTGGCGGCTGAGCGTCTTTGGCGGGAGTACAGAGGGTCGAGCACGACTTTACGAATGCTGCGTAACGTAAAATCGAATAGTAAACGTTGTCGAGTTTGTATGACGTTTGGAACAGCGCCCGCCCGTGAGCGTATTTGGAACTAAAATTCAGCATGAGGTTTTTCGATCTCGATGCGATAAACATAACGTTACGCAGCATTCGTAAAGGCGTGCTCGACCCTCAGGCCAGGCTTAACGAATATTATTTTATTGTTTCGGTCATCTTCTTTCTGTCCCTGCTCATTATGTCATCATCATCATGAGCCTATTTACGTCCCACTGCTGGCCTCCTCTCAGAATGAGAGGGCTTGGGCTATAGTTCCCACGCGGGCCCAGTGCGGATTGGGAACTTCACACACACCATAAAATTACTTCGCAGGAGTGTGCAGGTTTCCTCACGAAGTTTTCCTTCACCGAAAAGCTCATGATAAATTACAAATGTAATTTCGCACATAAATTCCGAAAAACTCAGAGGTGCGAGCCGGGGTTTGAACCCACGACCCTCTGCTTGAGAGGCCATAGGTCAAACGACTAGGCTATCACGGCTCTTTATGTACCTAGTATTTTTTTAAGTATTTTTATTCCCAACTCCAGCCGAACTGCAATCCGGGGCAGTCAGTGAAGACAAACGTCTTTCCTAATGAGATATCCGGAGACTGCGCTATTTTTCGCTGGAAAGGAAACGTTAAGAAAATCCACGGATGGAGATATAAATAATGAATAAATTATTGAAAAACTATAAAACAGTACCGTAACTGACTGACTGACAGACAACGCACAGCCTAAACCACTGAACCTAGGGACTTGAAATTTGGCAAACCTTGAGTATCCTAGAGGTGCACTAAGAAGGGATTTTCGAAATTCCCACGGGATAGGGAATTATCCCCTTTTCAAGTATTTCACGGGGGCGAAGCCGCAAATAGTGTACATCATCATCATCATGTCAGCCGAAAGACGTCCACTGCTGGACGTAGGCCTCCCCCGAGTCTCTCCACTCAGACAGGTCTTGTGCTTTCCGCATTCACCGCGGTCCCGCGATCTTTACCAGGTGTCCATCAGCACTTCGAAAATACTATTGGTTAAAACATTAGGTATAGCGTAAATTGCACGATAAAAAACAAAACACAAATGTCAAGGCATTTGTGAACTCTGAACCTTATGTAAAAATAAAATAAAACATAATACGCAAATAATAAAAAACACAGTAAGATGCTAAGCTTACAGGGCTTGATCTTAAAAGTATTCCAAACAATAAAATAATCATGAGTAATCTTACTAATCTCAGAACGGTGCAAAGTAGCACGGTGCCTTCAATTCCCTCGTTATAAATAAATGAAGCTTTAACTAAAACCAAAACAAAAATTGTCCCCTCTATAAACTTATGTTAATGTATTCATAGCGTTCGGAAGTCGCAATCCGGCGCGATCCAGATAGATCCGGTTCGAGGCAGACCTCAAAATTAAGGCGCCTTATCGGGTCCGGTGGGGATTTATTGCTACCCCAGTAATATCTTAATTACTCGGGTAAGAGGAATCCTTTAAAAATACACGAAAGTAGATTATGGTTAGTAGAGGAAGTACTACGTCTGAGTAGAACGAAAACGAAAGAAAGTAAGAAATATTATAATATTTAATTAGACATTCTACACAATAATAAACAGTCACTCTTACGAACACGATTAAATAAGAAAAACAATTTAAAAACTAATGATTAAAAAGATGTGCTGAATAGCACAAAAAAACCACCCCCCAGCATGAGTGTCGTGCATTTTTAGTGTGACCAGAGATCCCTTAAAGGGATAAGTCCGCCTTTGTACTCAAATTTGATTGTTGTAACTTGTGTTTTATCCTGTTTTTGTACAATAAAGTGTTTACTTACTTACTTACCATTTTACCTAAAACTAAGCTTTATAAGCTTTAGAACCATGCCGTGACAACACGATCATTAAAGGAATATAAAAACACATACAAAAAAAAAGCTGTCGGTATCCCTCGGCAACTATGAATTTGTTCACTTTAAAAGTATCCTATGTCCTCCGGGGCATGTCTATCTATTTATGATATTTTTTTTCGAAGTCACCACAATCTAACCAACAAACTGGTGGATGGCGGATTGTCTGAAGGGTGTAGCCTTAATATTAATACGTTTTTCCACGTACTCTTAACTTTGTTAGACTCTACTCGAAACGTGCTGAAGCGATAATTTTATCACACATGCCAGCCAGTGTTGTATTAAGTATTTCTATTTTCAGGGTTCCGTACCTCAAAAAAAAATTACCCATATAGGATCACATCGTTGTCTGTCTCTGTCTGTCTAATGATAATTTTCGTTAATAGACAATAATAATAATAATATGTATTTACCTACGTTTCAGTTTGGGCAAAAGTGCTTTTGTATGTCCGTCTGTTCACCACTACAGTTTTCTACAGGTCTCACTTCTCAAACGATTCTCGTAAATTTTTGTGAGCAGGTTGGATAATCGTAATTATATGGTTTTTTTGACGTGAAACGTTCACAAGATTATATTTCGAAATATGTCAAAAAATTAACTCGCAAGGTCTACAGCTCACAGAGAAACTAGTTTTGTTCTAGTACAAAGATAACTTTGTTTTTCAACGGTGCGCGACTTGCGTTGAGCCGTTTCTTTTTTGTACCTATACAGATACAGAATCTGGTTTTCGCTAAGTCTTTATATCGTTCAGATTACCTTCTACAGATCAATTTCACTTCTGTATATTGCATGAGATGCGTCATACCACACACCATAAAACAAACATCAATCGACGCTAACACTGATGTTAAACAAAAGCAACACGACAATTTAAGCCAAGCCGACATTTCCCTAACTTAATTAAAATTTACCCAAAGACTACCGAAGAACAAAGGGTGTCATATGCACGTCATAAGCGTTAGGGCTGGCAACACGGAACCCAGCTATTTGTTGAGAAAGCGCTAATAAAGACTGCACACACGTGCTCATGACGGTTGCTGGGTAAAATGCCGCTAGCTGAATAGAATGCAAGTTTGTTTTTTGTCATGCTGGCTGAATGGAATCGGAAGTTATGGAATTAATGGAACATTATTTTGAATTTGAAGTGGGGTAATTTTCTTGAGTGCCAGTTAGGTATTACAAAATTTAATTAATTACGAATCACTAGTTGTCTAGAAGTTGATTAGGTTAAAGGTAAGCATTCGCTTTTACTGGGTATATAGGTACAGTGCTGTCGTATCAAAACCATGTCGTACTTTATTTGTGATGGAGTCTTCAACAAACTGCCAACACAGCCATGGCAGACCAAGACAGCCAAAGCGAAATATTTCCCAAAACATGCACCAAACTAAAACTATCGTACATTTTATCGCCCCGTCACACACGTGGTAGCGACGGCAGGATGAGCAGTAACTTACCCTGTAATGAGAGAAGGATAAATCTTGTGCAACTAACGACGCGAACGCCTATTGTGTTTCTATTCCATTGTGCGATATGATATTACGTTATATTCCGAAATCGCCAGTGATACGCATCACTCGCGCTCCAACGGCCAAGGGGAATGAAGGTGCAGTAATGATAGGCATCCATCAAATTGTGAAAAGGCAATCGCCAAAGCATTCGAGTGGTCACAAGAAACAAAGCTGGGGTGTTATTCTCTTAATTACTGATATTTTTAATAATCCCACTGAAACATGAATACACAGAAAAAAAACCAGAAAAATGTCAACCCCGGGAATCGAACCCGGATCCTTGACACTCCGGGTCGTGTGCCAAACCTCTACACCACGATTGACATACAGGAATCGGACGAATTTTTTCCATGTATTCAAATCCGAGCTCGTTTATGTCAATTTTAAAAAAACAAAATTTATTTTAAAAAATTGGGAAAAAATACAAAAAGGTATTCCCAATTGAGATCATGTTAAGTTAGTGTTAAGTTATCGGTCGTCGTTTAGTAACGAATAACCTAACCATAAAAATTTCATTTTTATAACCAGTTTTTTGCCGACTGTACTTGTATTGTCATCCAACTTACACATACATAACAAATTTCAAATTGATGCCGTTAACCGATGAAGAGTTCCCCACTGTGGAGACAATCATGGCCGCACCACCAGAATTTCACTACCAGACTATTGTATTGCCATTGTATTGCCATCGGATTTACATAAGTATGCCAAATTTAATTTTAATCGGTTGATGATAACTACTGATCATTGCTTGCATTAATAACTGTTAGCAATCGCGAAAAGAATACTAATTGCAGTACTTTTTCCGTTATTATTAAAATATTCTAAAAAAACTACTTAAAAAAAATTCAACTGCCACAAAAGAATACAAATATGAACTAAATAACAATTACTTTGCTCACCCACGACCACTAATGACAAATAGTTATATCTGTGCGGCAAATGTATGTTTCCATGCAACACCTCCGCCTCCACTGCTACACGAATCAACACATGCCACACAGACCTAACTATCACCACCACCACTATACTAAACGCTGACGCGTTTCGGCACTCTCCACGAGGCCATTTACGAAGCACAACAACAACCGCTCAACATGCCACCACTTCCACTACTAAGTGAAAGTGAAGTGGTGGCATGTTGAGCGGTTGTTGTTGTGTTTCGTAACTATTTGTAAAGATATAACTATTTGTCATTAGTGGTCGCGGGTGAGCAAAGTAATTGTTTTTTAGTTCATAAATATGGACCTCCGCAAAGTAACGCCTGATTCAATAAATTATTTGAAAACAAATATCATGAAAGCACAATTGAATTAGCAGCAATTGCATAAACAAAAAAGGAAAGTAATGAAACCATCACGGGCATCACAACTTGCACGCAAGGAAGTCGTTAGCGCAAACGTCGTCCGTCCGCCATTTTGTTGACATTCCACGTTCGCAAAATGGCGTCTTTGTCCGCAAACGACAGCTATTCGTGGCATTCCCGCTTCATGTCTCATGCTTTTGAGCTTAAATTGAACGAAAGGACCTGATATGAGCTGAAAGTAAATTCTTTGAGATGCGAGAGCCAAAATAGCTCGGAACATTAAGAATACGAGTACCTGCAGGTTAATGTAGCTACAAATACGACGAAATATGGAAAAGAGAATGTTATAAATATGACCCTATCTCACTCGCTAATTCTGCTGCTAAGCAGCAGTGCTTGCACTGTTGTGTTCCGGTGTGGAGAGTAAGACAGCCGAGCCGGTGTAATTACGGGTACAAGAGGCATTTCATCTTAGCTCTCTATTTGCTAGTTCTAGTTGCGGGTGTCTATGGGCAGTGGCGATCACTTACCATCACGAGGTCCACTTGCTCGTTTCCTTCCTTGTCGTACAAAAAAAGAATATGTGTCATTTTATATTAAATCGTCTGATTAATCAAGAATTGATTCAGGAAGCTGTGGTAGCGCAGTGGTTTGTCCTATAGCTTCTCAAGCAGAGGGTCGCGGGTTTGAGCCCCGGCTTGCACCTTACAAATTACACGTGTACCACTCATTCTTAGAGGAAGCCTGTGCCCAGCTGTGGGATGTCAATAGGCTAGATGGTAAACGATTACCGCCGCCTGGGAACGCTTGCAACACCAGAGGCAATCACTCGCGTGCTACCGACCCTTTTTATACCTCTTTTGAAGACCTCCACACTGTACATGTTTTTCAGTCCACCAATTTGACTTATATGGACATCAGGACTACAGTTTAGATAACCTAACCAACTTAAAATTAAAAACAGAAAACCCAACTGCAATTCCTGAAAACTGTGTACACTATGTCACCCCCACAACTGAGAAGAATCTAATGAAATGACACCTCATACGTTGAAATCTGTCGAACGGTTTAGGCTGTAGAGCGGGCCAAAGAATTAAACATACAATATACATGCGCTCGAAACACATAACCCTCCATCGGCAGTCGGGTATAAAGTTGAAAAACCCAAGACATGTTTACTTCAAACTCCTACTTATCTCAAAAACTTGAAACATAGCTAAGAAACATCATGATAAAATAATGGTTCTATCGAAAACCAATACGGTTCGAATCAGTTTATCCATTCGGGAGCTAGGATGCCACAGACACATGCACATATACTCAGATAAACACTTAAAACTTGTAACACCCCTGTTTTGCATCGGTGGTTAGGACTACGCATACTAACAAATGTTTTCGCAAAGCGGAAACAAACAGGAATACCTATAATGATAATTTTGTACGCAAAAACAACTGTTTGTTAAACAATGCGAGTGCAATGCACCGCATTGCTACGACAAGTAACATGGAGGCACAAATGGTGTATCCAATTTCATTTGTGAATGACACATTCGCGATTTCAAATTCACACTTAATTTCATTGAATACCAAGGACAAAAATAGAACCAAAAGGTCTGCCAAGGTCTATAATACAACGTTGCTTTCCTTTAAAATATACAATTGATGTAAAAAGAGTAGCCGTGACGTGATACCCTATTATTATTACTCATAACTAAAATGTACCTTTAACGTTCGTTCGTCCTTTTTTGTCACATTGACATTTCCGTTAGTAAGAAGGAGACAAACCTATTTTATGGAGGCTTGAGTGACGTTTATGAATAACGGCACTTGTTTTTTGATATAATACGAGTATAGGGCTCTCGAGCAGAGTAGCAGGGTATTGGGCTCGAGTCCTGGCTTTTTCGCAATTAATTACATTCACCCTGCTCACTCCTGCGAAGCAATTCAATGGTGTGTGTGAAGTTCCCAATCCGCACTGTGCCCGTGTGCAAACTATGGCCCAAGCCCTTTCATTGTAATGGGAGGCCTGTGTCCAGCTGTGGGACAGGCTGTATAGAAATAGAGTACCTAACTATAGTCAGTTTATTAGAAATTTACGCAAAGTTTCGTAGCTCGTAGCTCGTAGTCAGCTCTACGACAGCACCGCTACGAATGCGGTGCTACGAATGCACCACGGTGCCGCGTGCTAAATTCCTTATGTTCCTTCCTTACGCCAGAATGCAACGTTTTGCTTCTTATATACACTTTGTGTTTCTTCTGTATCATGTACTTACAGTCGAAGAAACCGAGTCGCATAACCTCTTAAATGCTTAAATATTTTTGGTTGAGGTCGTCAAAATTAATAACAAATAAAAATATAATGTCAAATTTCCTTCCCAGAACGGGAGTTGCCAAAGCAAATTTTTTTATTTTATTTATGTTTATTTATGGCTACATTACACTATCATTACAGTTAAGTACACCCAATACGATAGTGTTCCAAGTTAAATATGTACTAAATCAAATGACATTGCTAAAAAATTATAAGGAAGAATTGGGCTGCCATGACATAAAACATAAACTATAATAAATTAAAGCATTTCAATGAAATAATTCTACAACACTAAAAATTATCTTCAATACGGATCGTCGTAGCAAATTAAATTACATTCGAAGATAGTCAAGTCATAACATAATTTTGTTGCATAAGGTATAAATAAAATAAATATCATGTGACAATTGACACCAATTGACCTAGTCCCAAACTAGGCAAAGCCTGTACTATGGGTACTAGACAACGGATAAACATACTTATATAGTCAAATACGTATTAAACATCCAAGACCCGAGAACAAACATTCGTATTCATCATACAAACATCTGCCCCAACCGGGGAACGAACCCGGGACCTCAAGCTTCATAGTCAGGGTATCTAACCAATAGGCTATCCGGTCGGCATAACATAATACTTCAAACATTCGATCGTTCCACTGTGTAGATACGTCCATTGTCCCGAAATTCAGTTTGAGCCGTCCAGATGTGCCTGAATAGCTTAAAAGCAACTAAGCGGTTTGCTACGTGCTTAGTCTGTGGCGCTCGTTCTTCCGAACCGATGCCGATAGTCGAATCTCAGGCAAAAATACACAAACACCCAAAAAATGTTATGAGCAGTGCGTCATACGCATAGGTAAGTAGTTATTATACGCATACGCAAACGAATTTCATCGGCTATGGGCAGGATGAGGGGTGTTGGCAATACTACCAACATTGTGAACGTCAAGCTTTATTTTTATTATACTATAATTTTCATGATTATTGTTTAGCGCTGGCAACTCTGCCTCGCCCTCTTTTTTCTCTGACCGCCAACGCGGATGGTGCGATCTGTATTTTGTGTGAGTTTTTTATTATAATTCTTATTGAACTGATCTGGTTTTAATTACAAAAGTCCAAACACATAACTCTACAGGGTAGCAGTAACGGCGTTCTGCGCACCATATTGGATGATGTGTCGTGTCCGATATTGCACTACTGGACCAAGGTGCACGTTACCAAAATTGCCTGGTGATAACTTTTTTTGTATTTTATTACATTAAGTATAATAGTGAGATTTATTTTTCTTTGTACGCTACTAACATAGTGTGCTATAGCAACTAAATTCATACAATAACCATGACTTAACATTACTCCCTACAACATGTGACACACTTTATTGAATAATAGCTAGTAAGCACTAATTAGCAAAAAAAATATTCATAAAGTTTAAAATACTCCCACTTCCATGCATATATATTAAGGAAGCGTGTCTCCTTGTCCGTAACAACCCACTCTGCTTCACTCAGCGTAGTGACGCCAGTGCAAGACACACCCTAACACAATACAGGGACCTTTTGTGTCAGCCTCCTTGCCACACTTCTATTTATAGGAAAAACTGCTATAATATGTGTATAGTACTGTATAATAAATTGCCTGTAGATATTAAACTAGAAAGTAAGATGTTATTTAAAAGTAAACTGACTAAATGGCTGCACGAAAATTGTTTTTATAATATTAAAGAATATTTGATGCGCTAAAACCTAAATCGCTAATAACAAAATGAATATTTGACATTGTTAATACATTTGACTACCATTAATTAAATTAGAAATATAATTAGGTAAAAGTGACTGACGTGATTTTGCACACCTGCATGCAGGTTGTATACGCATGAACTGTTCTAGATTTAAGATCATTGTAACCGTGTTCCAGCAAATAAAATATTTTGAATTTGAATTTTGAATTTAGCTAATAAATATGTGTAACTAATCTGTAAGTCTTGTCTTAACTTGAGATATCGCGAATACAACATCTCAGTTATCTGGCATGGGTGATTTTACTTAAAGAACCCCCTTGGTCTCCTTCATCCTATTTCATGGTTATTTCATTTTATTTTATGGCATGGGATAGTTCTTAAGTTTTTAATGTATTACTGACAATTGGTCTGAAATAAAAATTGAATTGAATTGAATTATAGTTTACCTACACACATATCATAAGTCCTCTATAATGCGTTCAGAAACCGTAGAAAATTACCAGCATTTGCAGTACATCGTCGCCTCCGCCGCTAACCACCACGACCAGCAGTGCCTTAAGCACGACTTGTCGAATCCTGCGTCACGTAAAATCGAATAGTAAACTATTACAAGTTTGTATGACGTCTGGAATAGCGCCCGCCCGTGAGCGTATTTGGAACTAAAATTTAGTATGAGGTTTCTCGATCTCGATACGATAACCGTAACGTAACGCAGGATTCGACAAGTCGTGCTTAGGGCACAGGTCCAGCAGTAAAGTAATAGTCATTACGACATCGAATTCGATGTCGTAATGACTTTTCTATATCGAATTTAATTTTTCGAATTTGACAACCAACGTAATTTACAATCATAGTGCAATAAAACGGATCACTCACGTATATAAGTCGAGTTCAGTCCGACATGTATAATTAATAATGTGATTTTTTTTTTTACAAAAAAAAACAGTTCACGGAACGTCAGCTCGGTATGTTTGTCTGATTTAAAAAAAACAATCAAAATCGTGACAGGTATGGGTATGATATATGCCTTTGGCTTCTGAACCCATCTTAGAGTACTTATAATATGTGTGTAGATAAAGTAATGTATGCAACTCCACATAATTAAGCCTTAAAACACTCGTGTGGTCCTATTATGAAACTCAGCTTCGCCTCGTTTCATAAAAACACACTCGTGTTTTAAGGACCCTCATTATGTAGCAGTTGCATAAACTACTATTTTGATTTGATGAAAGGAAGAGCAGAATCAGGAATGTACAATGTAGATGGATATGCTAGCAATGCACGGCAAGAACATTAGTAGGTAAATGATCGTCGCAAACACATGAGCGGCTAAACCCGAAGATTGCCGAATGCCGACGGCATTATCTAGCGCCGAAGCTTGCCAGTGGTTGGAGAGAGCGAGAGAGTCTACCTTAAGGGCTATCCATGCTCGTTTTTGATTCCAAATACCTCTTTCGATATTTGAAGTAAAAATATATATATTTCAACCCATAATTAAAGACTATAGTAATACTATTATAGTCTTTAATTATGGGTTGAAATATAAACATCGGACATACGTCCGAAGTACCCCAAAGACGTAAACATGATTGGAAACAAAAACTCGATAGTCTGCACTTTTATTATTTCTGAATATTTTAACTGCAATAAAACGAAAAGAAAAGTAATGATTGGTTCTTTTTTTTGGTACGATAAAAATCTAATTACTACTTTAGTGTCTTGACAGTTATAAACGCTTTTCATTTAGACTCTATCCCTCTTTCTATTGACACGCGCGTTACTGAAAAGCGTTGTCCCACTTGTGGGAATACGCTCTGTCGGGTCGGGTACGGAACCCTAAAAGTACCATTACAAAGTACCATTGCAAGATACAGGCTCAGCCTAGTTTAGATTCTGATGGATATTTCCTTTTGTAAAATCTGCATTAAGCAAACTGTTTGTATTTGTTAACCCCCGACGAAAAAGAGGGGTGATATAAGTTTGACCTGTGTATCTGTGTATCTGGCTGTGGCATCATAGCTCCGAAACGGATGGACCGATTTCAATGCGTTTTGTTTTCAATCGAAAGCTAGTTTAACCGAGATGGTTCTTAGCGAGTTTCATTAAAATCGGTTCACCCGTTTTTTAATTATTGAACTTTGAAGTGACAATGTCGGGGGTTTTTCAACTTTTCTAAGTTGGTTAGGTTATATTAAAATAACCTCTCTCGCCTTCTCTCTACCTCAGGGAGCCTAACGCAGACGCTATCACGTAAGCCGTCCTCCTTAGAGCCGTAACGGATACTATTACCTATTATCTATACAGGGGGTTGTTGTTTTAGGTAGGGGGATGATAAGAGATGTAAGGGTAATTCTTACTTAAGGCTTAATGGGCCGTGATGGTACATTTTAAGCACGATTGTGCAAAAGGTAGAGATATCTGGAAAAGGTTATTGTCTGTGATCGTTAATCGTTATAGGTTTTCGAAAACAAAGCAATGTCTCCATAGAGCATAATATCCTGTGGTACTAAATTGTCATAAGATAGATTTTTGCCTGGATACTGGACCGTGGGAAAGGTTTTTCTGCTCTCTGTACTCGATACCTTGGTGAAAACTACTGCTCAACCTATGTACATGTATTTGATGTTGTTGCTTGACAACAACATCAAGTACATGTAGTTCCAGCGAGAATTAATAATACATTGACTAGCAGACGCCTCATAATTATCCAGTAGGCCGAGCACGAGTTTTCTAATCCTGCGTAACGAAACCTCATACTAAATTTTCGTTCCAAATACGCTCACGGGCGGGCGCCGTTCCAAACGTCATACAAACTCGATAACGTTTACTATTCGATTTTACGTGACGCAGGTTTCGCATATTCGTACTCGGGCCTCAGTACAAAATTGTCGTAGCTTCGCAATGTTAAGTATGTCGCTAGCTTCTGCTCGCTCAATGTAATCGACGCTTAACTGTATTTGGAGCAATGGGGAACGATGTTTGAAATCAAACGCTAGAAAATTTAGTGTCATTCTGATTGTGGTGAAAAAAATGTGTTAAAAGATTACTGGAAGAATTCAGATTTCAACGTGTCCAGAAAATGAATCAGAGTGATAATTTTCTGCAAGCTTCTTATTTGAAACACGCATCCTTGGAACAGATTCCTGACCCTTTAGCCCGGTTTTATCCACCACATAAAGCATTCGTCACTTTCTAACAAATATGCAAGTGCGAAAGTGGCGAATGCTTTATATTGTGGAACGTTAGCATGCGAAGGGTATGTTGCTGTATTTGTCGCCTAATGTGGCTAGAGTCTAGCCTATGTGATATTTTGTCTTAAATCATACTAACTTTTATATCATTTTCTGTCCAGGAGTATCTTTAAGGTAACAGCGTTGCTTTCACAGCTGTTTCAACGTCGTGGAAGTGTCAAATTTTTAATAAAATTATGACATTTAATTTGACACTTAAGCCTATGAAACAACTGTGAATAGCCTTAGAGAATAACACCCCGCTGTTGTTATCAAACCATGCAAGTTATAACCTATTTCCAGTGATCATTGACATGGTTTAGCACAGATGTGTAGCTATAGTCAACAAAAAGTAGTCACCAAAAAAGCTTGTAATAAAAATTTGAACTTTTAACAAAAAAAATGTTTGCAAATACCGGTTAGTTCGTATCGTCTAGCATTCACGATAGTACAACAATACAATACAACACAAAATTGAACTCTATTGATCAGCACATAATAAACAAACAAAACAACCACGCATCATACTGATTTTATCTTTTTATTATTTATACCTTATGCCTATAAAACAGTACCTACCGTGACTGACTGACTGACAAACAACGCACAGCCTAAACCTAGAGACTTGAAATTTGGCAAACATGTACCTTGAGTACCCTAGAGGTGCAGCACTAAGTAAGAAGAGACTTTTAGAAATTCCCACGGGATAGGGAACTAGCCCATTTTGAAATATTTAATAATAAGCTAGTTGTTGGGGAAATTCCTTCGATATCAGTGCGAGAAATGTAGACACTCACCTTGGTTTCCAGGAACGTAGCTCCTGGGGGCCCCCGTCTTGTTGCGTCCACAGGCGTTATAGCTGGGTTTGCTGATGGCGTTTCACTAATTTTGGTGCTAGGATCAAGAGTTTGAATCGATTTTCGAAACTTAAAATTGCAGTTATTATGGAGCCGTTACAGGTGCGCACGGTAGGCGTTCAAAATGGGAAGAGAATGTTTTTATAGTATAGGTGGCAGCACTGTCTCTGGTGTACTGCGTCTCGTTTTTGCAGTTTGGAAAGCGTTTGGTTTGTGTCTGCATCAAACTCTGATATCGAATAAAAAAACTCAAAGAAAATTTAAAATGAATTAACTATCTTGTGCTAGTTCAATGTTTATATGAAAAAGTACGGAACACAAGTCTTACTTAAGTACAGGAGCGGTTATTTTGTGTCAACGAAGGGCACGGATTTTCGCCATTCTCGAATGGTATTCTCACTAGCGACATTTCGAAAATCGCCCCCTCCTCGACAATCCTCATTAGTGCCGGTGTAACCAAAACGTATACGATTGCGTTTCGGCGCGTTACGAGCGCGTTACGGCTGGCGGTAAACAGATTTCGTTGCGAAATCGCTTTTGGATACCGCCAAATATGAAATGTTGGTGCAGTCGTCTATGAATACAATTTGATGGTTCTAATGTTGTTAGAGTTGTGTGTACCATCTTTCACACTACCTACTTCAAAATGGACGAGAGGTGGGACGGGACTACTATACAGGGTGCCTACGAACTGTATGGAAAAAGTTTTCTTTCATTTGTGAGTGTTCTAGTAATCTTAGTTGGTCTTAAAAAGTATTTTAATCCTTGATAGAAATGGGACCGATTGGCATAAAAAAAAGTCAAACTTGTCGATTTTCTCGCTGACTGTACATTTTATCAAAAATCTGTGAATGTCGATTGTCATCACTTAAAAAGTTAGTAAAGGTCTCCTGAGAGCATTTTCACGTAGCAGCAAGGGATCTAGTAGCTGCCCTTACTGCCCCATCTCAACTTTCCACCCTATATAAGAGCATCGATGCACAAAGCTTTTAATAAGTTAATTACCTCTTTTAACATGAAACTACCGTGAGACTCAATCACAGTGAAATAAAAACGGATCACTCACGTATATCGGTCAGTCGCGTGAGCAGAGCCAGTATTACGCAGGATTCGAATATTCGTACTGGGGCCCCTGAGCCCCGAGACGTAACATAACGTAATCGAGTGGAGCGTAATCGAGAAAATTTGTATGACGATTGGAACAACGCCCCCCGTGAGCGTATTTGGTACTAAAATTTAATATGAAGTTTTCGAAGGCGATACGATAAACATTACTTGGAACTCAGGAGACCCTGTATCGTATTATTCGTATGTAGACGCTCTATAACATCACCCTTGATGAGACACCGGGATCTTTTTTAGTAGCGGATATTTGCGTTTCACGTTATTTTTTGTCAGCTCATCGTGTAATTTGATTTAACACCCGTGTCTTCGATATCTATGTTTCAAAATATTAGTACAGATATGAACTCATTCGCTTATTAGAAACTAGATACAGACCACCCAGGTACACATAAAACTGCTTCACTTCCACAACACTCTAAGTAACACTTTTTATCACAATCCAAACTCAACCACACCACACCACCACAAAGTTTTATTTCGAACGCGATGGTGTTGCCAGCGATTGTATGAGAATAGTCGCAGTATCCGGTGGCCAGACAATGGCGTGAAGCGAGAAGCACCTACCGAGGAGATTGTGTGGGGCAGCGAACTTACGTTGCTGTCTCCGATTTTAGCCGACTCCTCGCAATATATTTTGAGGTTATGTGTTTTTTTGTTTGGTATTCACAGCGCAGACTGATTATGAACTAGGTAGGTAAGTACTACAGAACTATATTGGTATAGAAGAAAAGAGTGTATGTACCTCGAGTGCCGAAAAGAATAGCTGAGACCCTCATTACGCGTTCCAACTCCCAACCAATCCCGACCGCTTTCCGCGTGCGACTCGTCAGGTTTTAAAAACAAAATGCCTTGTTGTTCAAAAATTAACTGTTCAAACACCCTCAAAAGAGTTGAAACTATTGATTGAAGTATCTCCTCACTGAATTACACCCGTTACTTCAAAATACCTACGCAAAATGTTACATTCTCCGTTCGCATACAAATCGATGAATTCTTACCTTTTATCCCAATATGGTTCTGTGGTTGGTGCCAAGTAATAGCACCTACTAATTTCGGCAACTCAAATTACAATCATACGAGAATTCAGCTCAAATGTAACCAAAACTTATCGGTATCGTGTTTGTGTGTCAACTTTTCCGTGAGTGCCTACCTACGTTTGCTATATAGCATATCATTATGACAGCGTCTACATAGAACCACTGGACCACCTAGCCAATATGCATGCAAGCAAAATTGCTACACAAAGTGAGGGAAGTTCTATAATTCCACTCTAGCTCTGCACGAAAGAGTGCGATAAAATTTTGCTTGCTTCGTCCGACGTTTCGCTTGCAGTGTCTTGCTTAGTTAGGGACTTTGGGGTCAAATCACTACTTAGTTAAGACTCTATTCACTGTCCTGAATGCTTATTATCTAACTCGCTCGCAATCCGTATTGGTGTTCATTTTATGTGGGCTGACAATTGGTATCGATATTTTTTTCGTATGGTGTGTTGTTTGTATTTACGTTTTATAACGCATTGGTTTTGCTGTAACGCTGCAAAATTGTTTTGGTAATAAATAAATAAATTTAATATGATAAATAAATCGGAATATTATACGACATACCCTCGACGTCAGCCGACGTCACGTAAAATCGAATAGTAAACGTTATCGAGTTTGTATGACGTTTGGAACAGCGCCCTCCTGTGAGCGTATTTGTAACTAAAATTTAGTATGAGGTTTCTCGATCTCGATACGATAACCGTAACGTTACGCAGGATTCGAAAAGTCGTGCTCGACCCTCAGCTAGCTGTCACAGTCGTACAAAAACTGACAGTTCAATTTGATGACGAGTGTATAGGTGTACCTACACAATAGGGCCTCTGTTCATAAAAATGTTTTTCGAAGACAGTAACCGAGGTAAGCGAGCATTACTAATATTGCGTGTCGGCAGACGCATAAAGCACAATGAAAGAGGGATTTTCTTTATAGCGCTACCGGTCAGTTGTTAGCGTTATATAACGTGCTTCTCACTTTGTTACTAATAACTGGGCTCTTTCCTAGACACAGGGTAGGTTGGTAGATTCATCGTAAATAATAATTACAGCTGTATAAGTACCTTAGCTTGTTGCGTTAAATTTCTAGCGACGATAAGATAAGAAAACACTGGCTGAACTGAAAACACTGGTATTCATATTTTTTTGTGAAATTAAGCCAAGTGATATCACTATATCCATGAGATACAATTTTGGTCAGATGGCGATTTTCGTCAGATTCGTTAATCGTCAGATCCTTTGTTTATCAGATGCGCTCTTCGTCGGAACCGTTCATTGTCAGATTAGTTTTTCGTCAAATCATTTACAAGCGATAATAAACATTACTGAGTGGCAACAAGTAGAATGAAGTACCTATTTGACGAAAATCAAATCTGACTGTAAACAGTTCCGACGAAGAATGCATCTGATCAACAAAGGATCTGACGAAAATCGCCATCTAACCAAAATCGTATCTGACGGATATAGTGATATCCCGGAAAATGTTATCCGCCACCTCTCGCCTCTCGTAAATTAGAAATACTGGGATGAGTTCTAGTGCCAGAAATTTCTTCGGACTCATCACGGCGGAACGCAACAGTAAGTACAAGCGCTGCTACTGGCGAAAACAGAACTAGCGAGTAAGAATATGGTTGTCTGCCTCTTACCCAAATATGGAGACCCCGTGATACCACGCCGCTACGCCGCCAATATTTTAACAGTAGGCCGAGCAAGAAGTTTTCGAATCCTGCGTAACGTAACTTTACGCTGGATTCGAAAACTCCTGCCTACCTACTTAATATTGTGTGCGTTGGAACGTCAAGTTTTTAATTATGTAGCCTGCATGACCCAGGTAACCTTCATCCCTCGCATTATTAGCTTATGAAACATCTAAAACACATTCCGTGCCGCGTCACAGGCTAACTAACCGCGGCCTTTGCTCGCTGACTCAGCAAAAATGTGTGGAACGCAGAACAACTATATTTGCGTCCCTGTTAACCTACCTACCCATTGAGCCGGCAAGACCCGGGCACGGGGCAGTAAACCGTAACTTTACTGTGAGGTAAGTAGGCTATTAAATGTGGTATGGAAATGTTTGTTTACTGCAGGGGCGCGGCAATAGTTCCACACTTTTGAGCTTGGTGCGCTAAGGATATAACATACTGAGGAGACGTGTCTATAATGACATTAGTCGAGCTTCATCGTCATCATGTCAGCCGAAGGACGCCCACTGCTGGACATAGGCCTCTTCCAAGGCTCTCCACTCAGACCGGTCTTGTGCTTTCCGCATCCGCCGTGGTCCCGCGATTTTTACCAGGTCATCGCTCCATCTTGTTGGAGGCCTACCGACAGCTCGTCTCCCGGTCCGTGGACGCCATTCGCAATTCTTCGGGCTACGTCGGTAACCTTAGTTGTACTGCTGATGTATCCTGCATGTATCCTTTCTCTAGGAGCGCCTAACTCAGCGGCAGCGGGACGCAAACCTATTTTTGCATCTTATTCTGTTGAAGAACTTCTACGTTACCAACTAGAAGATACAATATATTTGAATTTAAATTGGAAAGCAATGCGAAAATCAAAATAATTGCCCATAATCGGCATTTTAAGTCGATCCCACAAAACATAAATTAAGTTGAAATTTAAATCTCGCATCGCGTTTCCATGATTCGATTAATTAAATTGGTATTATTTGTGGGGCAATTATTGTCGAAATGTCTCGTTCGAATAATCTTTAGTATTCATTTCGAGATCTTATTTTGTCAGAATTATTACATAAGGTAGGTACTTAATTGAAGGGAGTTGAAGATGTTAACGATGGCGGCGTAGTACTTACTCTGTCTGACTGATGATGGTAATTTGTGGACAATAAATGTATAGTATGTAATATTGCATAAGACAGAAAATTATCTAATTACAGGACAGCACAAAATGTTTTTAATGTGGCTACCTACCTATTTTTTAGGGTTTCGTACCTCAAAAGAAAAAAACTGAACCCTTATAGGATCACTTTGTTGTCCGTCTGTTTGTCTGTCTGTGAAGACCCTTTTTCTCTGACAGGCGTGGAGGTAGTATGTTGAAATTAATATCAAATACTCAAGCCTGCAGTTCCTTGAAGCTGTGATAAAATCAAACTTTTAAGTCAACGCAATTAAAAGATAAAGTCATTAAAAAGGTTGTTTCCATACAAATTGCCGTTCACTGAAAACCTAAAGGGTACTTCCATAGTTTATAACTAGTTGTCCTAGAAACTTGAAATTTAGTATGAAGGTAACTCTAGCACAACCACTCAGAAAATTATCAAAATCTTAATTTTTTATGACTATCTGTAGATTTCACAGACCAATATAAGATGACTAGATGACCCCACACTGCCGTAGGTAGGTACATTTTGCTTAGGAGCTGTGCTCTGCTAACACTGGACAACTTATTTATAATCATTTCAATCTTTAGGTTACTTGTTTTTATTATTCTTTATTACTCATTTAAATAAAATTCTTAACTTATGTTTTCAATCTTACCCATCTTATGTTAAACTTAATTATCACGAGCCCTTAGTGGCCGCCATTAACGAAAGAAAGATTTGTGTTGTTAGGTACCTACTGGTATTTCGCTTATTAAAATGTTCTAAGCATTTCGTTTACAATTCCATCGTTCATTATTTAAATACAGGCCACTGGTTCACTCTCTTCAAGGTCCTTGTTACTCAGTACTCCATCACACTAGCCCTACGATACCTACGCAATAATTGAAAGACTTGAATTGAATCACGACAGATAAGCACACCTTCAAAGCATCTCAACCAATTAATTAACAGGTACCGTCTGTACATTAGAGTATTCATGTATAACACACATTAGTGAAGCCACCCCACGGGACATCAAAGTCTAATCATTTATATATTAGCGAAGCACTCAAATGCTGTAATTAATGACGCTAATTATTGTTGAGAAAAGCTGCAACGCGTACGAGTATTGCGGACGTATATTCGGCCGTGGCAGATGTCTTTATGGAAACTCTGACGTTTTCGTGTCTTCATCATCATCACAAGACTTTATTTACTTACGTCCCACTACTGGGCACAGGCCTTGTTAAAGTTTATGGTTGTTGATTGTCGCTTGGTGTTACTAAAATAAAATCAAAACAAAATTGATTTGTATGTTTCGTGTTTAAATTTCTACAAACTGGGTTTTATTGACGCTCTACTAGCTTCACTAATGAGAGTTTTTGGATGATTGAGAATTTCATACACAATTGTATTGCTTCGCAGAAGTGTGTCTGCACACTACATATAGGTTAACTAGTTTCGTACAAACGCTTCTAAACCCACAACCAACTACCACCACCAGTAAAATAGTACCGGACACGTGTTTCGCCTCTCTCCGAGGCATCCTCAGCGAACGTCGTTGATGTTGACACCCCGACCGTCAGTCGAAGAAAAACTAACTAATTTAATCCATTACTTGTAACATCTAAATCTGTACAACATCCTGTTTGTTCCAAAACATAACCAACAACTTCCAAGTTATTACCTACTTCACCGATATCGCAAAGAGAATTAAGCACACCAAAATCACTACCTACGAACCCGTCTAATCCTTGGTTACCCTTCGATAATCTGATGCAGGCTAATTTTCTTAGGAACTTCCTCGTAACTCGTTATAAGGTGTTATAAGTATGCGGTCTGTCCGGGGCATAGGCGCGAGTCCGAGAGGTTATTCCTGATAATGCCTCATGAATAGGGTGGGGCTAGTGCCTTATTAACTGACTGGTTTTTATACTTAAGATTTATTAAGTTATTAACTTTATTTGTGGCCCTGGAGGACGTTTGATTGACCGAGCGAGCGAAGCTTCTCTCTCTGTTTTAGCTTGGACAAAAATGCTTTCGTATGTGTGTCCGTCTGTCCGCCATCCTGTTCTCCTCAATAGATCACATTTCAAAACGACCATCAGTATTACCTACAGGATACTATTAATTAGGTATGTTCATTTTTACTACCTTTACGATATGCGTGTTAATTACGTACCTGGTCTACCTATCTGGACACATTTTTTTTTATTTTACGCTCCAACCTATATCATCACACATAGAGGTAGTTAAGTGAGTACTTAAAGTACGGCTAATTTCATCTTCCGAATATAATAATTTAGGCCCTTAATTTGCCTAATAATCCATAATGTTCAGGTAATACCTACTTCGTACAGTACAAGCAAAATAAAGGTTTTTACGCTGAGACTAGTGCCGCAATCCCGCGGACCTTTCCCAGGATTAAACGGACAAATCCTGCCGGCTGATGATTCAATTTAAATTTTGTATAGCCTGTCTGCCATTTAGCAAAGGAGGCGCAGATGGATGTTTACCGGCGAAAAAGGTTTTTTAAAGCTTTTGAAAGTTTGTCCGAAATTAGGAAATTGTGGATTGTTTTCGGTGGGAGTTGAATTTAGATGTCGTTTGGTGGACAGTGACGAGATGACGTGAAATTAGTACCTATCCTCACGTCTAAAAACATAATTTAGGATGCTTTGGTGTGTAGCTAACTAGTAACTAACATTACAGTCAATGATACAGAATCGCATAGGTACCGTTTTTCAACTTTTTTGTTACCATTTCGTAACCTTTTGCTTTGACTTGCCATCTTACTTTAATGCGAAAAGGTTGGAACGTGCTGCTATTCCAAGTGTATATTATGTATGTAGGCACCTAGATCAAAGTGTGATATAATAATTATGCTGCCTCTATAAAAAAAACATTATTAGGCTTTATAGGGCTTTTTTAGATAGGTAGGTATATCAATAAATCGTACAGTTAATAGGCACCTACTTACTTAAGAAAGAAATGAGTTTATTGTTACCTGTCTACTCATAAAACGGAGTTACTGGTAGGTAGGTAGGTACAGCTTAATAATTTGAATCTGTAATAAATAACAGTTCTATAAAACTAGAATCAAAGCAGCGATTTTCTTCAAAGCTCGAACAGAGTCCGAATGGAACAAACGCCTTAGTCCGATTAAAAACTTGAGTAGCCCTTCATTAGCATTAAAAAGAGCGGGAAAGCCGCGACGTTAACAGCTTATGCAAATTCGTATAAATTGTTAGTGGGCAGATTTGTCGGACTAATCCTAGGTATTGCGTTTTGAATACGAAATTGAGGGTTTATATCGGCAGTGTGCGGTTTTAGAAGGGTGAAAGAACTTTTTGTCTGTGCTTTCACTGGATTTTCGTCCGGACCGTATCTACGTTGTAGGTATGTCGTTCAAGCAATAAATTAATACTTACCTATAGACCCGCGCTACCGCTACCGTTATTGTGTGATTCGGGCTTAAAAACCATTTCACTGGATCCCAGATGTCATTTTTAACCCCAGACGAAAAAGAGGGGTGTTATAAGTTTGACATGTGTATCTGTGTGTCTGTGGCATCATAGCTCCCAAGCGGATTTACCGATTTCGATGCAATTTTTTTAAATCGAAAGCTAGTGTAATCGAGATGGTTCTTAGCTAAGTTCCATTCAAATCGGTTCACCCGTTTTTGAAATATTGAACTTTGTAATGACAATGTCCGGGGTTCTTCAACTTTTGTAAGTTATTAGGTAAGAAGGTAGCTGTATAGTTAAAGTGAGAAAAGCTTTCCTGTGTCAAAATTCGTATGATTGCTTTTTGCCGTGGAAAAGGTTTTTCTACTATGTCTATACTTACTGTAAACGAAATAAAAACACTTCTCCTTTAAAATAGACATTTTTAATAACAAAATGTTAGATTACATGCCAAATTAAAGCAGACAAGCGACGGCCTTAGCCCTTGATAAGGGTGGAGTCAGTCTTTCGAGGGCCTTTGGCCGGCATTTTCCACCCAACTCACGCTTTTTATTTTTACCTTAGGACCGACGCTAGTAAATAAATTTCAACAACATTTTACAACAAAACAATTTCACAACTGTGGAGTGCTGTCAGATCTTAAAAATAAATAAAATATACATGTGTGTGACATTGGCCCAAGCCTTTTGGCCGCCATCAAGGAAAATAGAATAGAATACATGTGTGTGTAAAAAATCTTTTGTATGAACAGTGTACAATCTGAGGTTACTATGTTATTTTACATACAATTTAATACACTTTCAAAACATTGCTAAACAAAATTGTGCTCTGCAGTGCGTAAAGCAAAAGTCAAACTAAAATTGATTCATCCGAGACGCTTGGAGACGTTTGAAGTTTCAACAAATAATTTGAAACAGGTATTTATTATGTTATTATATTCTGCAACTGACTTCAAAGACGGGACTGAGCCCCGAGTTCTAGTCCGAGGTCTAGTTCTACGTACCGCCAAACCGCCATCGAGAAACTTCATGTTATACAATTTTAGTACTAAATGCGCTGACAGCGGGCGCTGTTCCAAACGTCGTACAATTTTTCTCGTTAATGTTCTACTCGATTACGTTACGTAGCATTCAAATAATCGTGCTCTGGGCACTGATACAAATCTATTTCGAAAGGAACAAAGGGAATATTATCATAGTGTTAAGGTATTCTTTTTTTAAACTGATATGTTATCGCGATTCCGTCTTTACTGGTCAGTTAAATTGTCTTTGTAAGAAGAAAGAAGCCTCGAACACATTTTTTAATTCTTATAGTAAGTAGCTACATATACGTATTTCTTACAAGTTTTACAAACAGTCTACGATAAAATAGGCGTCCTATATTCACAATCAAGCATGCAGGCCCAACAGAGATGCCTTTTTACGTTAGAGTGAGAAGTGCTGTTGTCAAGCCCGTCTCTAAATTGTCGGTTGGCTTTCCTACCACATAGAGGCCCGAGTACGAATATTCGAATCCTGCGTAACGTAATCGAGTAGTAACGTTGTTATCGAGAAATTTGTATAACGTTTGGACCAGCGCCCGCCAGTGAGCGTATTTGGAACTAAAATTTTGTATAAGTTTCTCGATTTCGATATGATACACGTTACGTTACGCAGGATTCGAATATTCGTAATCGGGCCTCTGAACTCGATTATACCTATATTAGAAAGAGGTCGTAATATCTGTTATTACTCCGTTAATACAAATGTCTTTCAGTCCTCTTTTCACGTTACATCTTTTGGGAGCTGCTACATCGATGGGAAAGGCCTGATCAGTTCCTTCTCTCAAAAAGTTTGCATGGACAACCACCAGACCGCCGTCTCATTTCTACTCTAGCATTATTAAGAGTTGACTGTATCTTTGTGCCTTTGGCCGCGATATGCAAACTGCACATATGAAAGATCTGCAATTATATTTGTCTCATCTTATTTCTTGCCTTATTAAATTGTGAATCATCTGCGGTTGGAAACTAGATCCGACAATATAAACGGATCAATCAACTTTTCATTGCCACTCGTTGCCAAGGAGACGTCCCCTGGGTAACTCGTCTAAAATAAGATTATCTAAGGCACCACTCCATCAAACGTTAGGAGTTTCGACAGTTATATGCCAATTCCTTCATGCTTCATCTCTTAAGCATGCAAATCTTGACTTTCGGGGGACGGGTTTCCTAGGGGACATCTCCATGGCAACGAGTGGCAATGAAAAGTTTATTGGCCCAAATGATATTTTATTCTATCCAGCAAACCGTTTCTCTCAGATGGACCAGCATGCTGCACCGTGGGTATTTATTAAACAAACAGTTATGAATTAGCTGCTCTGTCATTGGCTCAATTCGGAGTAGGTTCCCCAGGAGCACCAATCAGGAACCATCTCGTGCGGGCTTTGACGGCCATGTTACGTACGAGTCGTTTCTTGTCGTCGAGAGCAGGCGCTAAATCAAACAGTACGTCCTGCTTGTATGGAAGTAACAATTGCGTGGGGTAAGTGTTCGCTATGTCAAAAAGACATTGGAGACTTTTTATTCTGACGTCCTGAAACCAAATATGTAATTTACAGCACAGCATAGATGGTCAGAATTTGGGATGAGGCAGCCCTCTGTCCTACTCTCCATACCGGAACACAACAGTGCACACACTGCTGCTTAGCGGCAGATAAGATGGTGATAGCGATCTGGACGGACCTCGCACAAGGTCCTACCACCCGCAAAATATTCACGTACGAGCGACCGAGAGACATTATACAGTGACAGTGACAGATCATTGTACGAAATTCTTTCTGCTCTGCGACCGCCCTTTTTCACAAATATTGATGCCACTCGAAAACATACAACACACATTCTATTGTTTCTTCTGTGGTACGGACTAAAATTAGCATAAGTCGGCCCTCTACTAGATGAACCGCCGGCTTGGTAAAGGTCGCTGGATTGGATACCCAGTGCTGTGAATGCAGAACAGTACAACTTACTGTTAAGCAGTGGACTTGAAGCCCACGGATGAACACATGCCACATAGACCCAACCATCACCACCACTACACTATTCTACACTGTGTTGATTCGTGATGTAGTGGGATTGGAGATGTGGCATTTGTCGCAAAGACGTAGCTTGTGGTCGCGGGTGAACAAATGAATTGTTTTTAGTTCATAAGTCCAAAGTCGCAAAGTAACGCCTGATTCAATCAATTGAATAACGGGATTGACGAATGCAACTAGGGAAGTATGTACAAACATTTCTTCAGTTTTATAACTTTATATTTAATTTGCTCGCAGGACTGATCGCCGATGGGGTCAGAAGGTTCTCGAATGGCGTCCGCGGACCGGGAGACGAGCTGTCCGTAGGCCTCCAACAAGATGGAGCGACGACCTGGTAAAGATCGCGGGACCGCGCTGGATGCGGAAAGCATAAGACCGGTCTGAGTGGAGAGCCTTGGGGGAGGCCTATGTCCAGCAGTGGACGTCTTTCGGCTGAGATAATGATGATGATAATATTATAGCTAAATGTAGGTAATAAAAATTAACTTACCATGGACTTAACATATTTAGTCAAGACTAAGAGCCGCGGCAAAATAGTCTGTGTGCCATCTGCAATGACCACATGTTTTGCTTTGACGAAGTGTGACAACACATCAGTCATAACCAATAACAAATCTTTATTGTCGAATAGCAAAGAATCTATTACTAGAGGCGCGACCTGAAAAGATATGCATCAAAGTTAGTACAGTACAGTTCAACCGTTCAGCTAGATTTTCATTGTAAGCGAAATACAGTCGTAAAACGTAAACGTAGCTTTCTGACTGGAGTCATGTTGGAGCATCGATGGCTTCTGTTTTTTTTCTTAAACTTGGATACTGACTGGTATAAACAGATATCGACGATATCGGAGGTATCGACGAAATTGGAATAACCACTCTAGACCACGAACCTAGAGTGGTTATTCCAATTTCGTCAAAGTTTATATGCGAGGTTGAGTCAGAGTACAGTCAATATACTGACTGAAAAAACCCCAGCTGTTACTAGTTAGAAAATTTTATAAACACTAAAAATTCAGTCATTCAGCGCTTAAGAAGTAAATATTGCTTAGTTTCATACCTTTTTAACTTCATTATTAAGTACTGTTTTAGGCGCCCGCTCAAGTACATACGCCCAGCTAAGCAAAACGCTTTCTTTCGTTTGACATGACACTGCCAGCTTTTCTGTGAGCACCGAGAAATTCTGGAACATTCTCTGCCTGTACAGTAAACTAATTCTGCAGTGATATTTAGCGTTAAGGTGGTCTGGGAAGTCCGTCATGATCAGTTGGATGGCTGCTGCACCCAGTGGTGAATAATCAGGGTGCGACAACACAGCTATAATCTGAAATATAAAAAATAACTGTACTTCATGTTTTTTGCTGACAGTACTGTTTATCTTTATTGCATTGACATTGAGTCCACATACACACAATAAACGCCACCACAATTTTACTTTCAAGATTTGTTTAAGTACAATATATTACATTTTAAAACATAGGCATTTAAAACAGTTTTAAATTAAAATATGCTGATATTTAAAACAATCTAGATCTTAATAAAGCCCACATGTAATGATGATAAATAAATTACCTTTTGCAACCAGAAATGGAACATGTCACTTCCCCTCAACACCAAAGCTTTTGCTATCCATCCATACAGCATAATCACCTTCGGACACAACTTTTCATCATCTCTATTGCAGGATGACAAGTGATTCTTCAACACCTCATACAGCACGTCAAACTTATCACCAAAAGGCGCTTTATTCAAGAAATGGGCCACTAGACCGCAAGCTTTCTTCCTTATATCATTATCATCACTTAGCAGAGCCCACTGGAGGCTTAGGGACATTATCTCAGGAAAATTCGGCTCATAAAGTGTTTCGTGTAACGAATTATACAAACATTCTAATACAAGGAAAAAAGATTCTTCTGTTTTAGATTTTTCTAGTACAAATTGCATGTGCTTTGAGAGTACTATTTGCTGTTTTTCATCTGGCAAACTAGCCATTGTGTTAGCTATTAACGCAAAACCGTGGGTGAGGGAATCTTTAGGAGTCGAGTTCAGTTCTTTCAACAGCCATGTTAATATGGAGTCTATGAGACCATGGTCGCTTTCAATCTGAGTCACCTTTTGATGTGTGTACAGGCTCGCATTAGACATGGACTCGCTAAGCGCCTCCACTACTTTAGAGGCGTCTTGATCGTCTGAGGTTATCACTTTCAACATTTCCTTAATAATCACTTTGGTGAAGTCGTCTATACTAGCCAAATTAGAAAGTAAGTTCAGCCGTTTCTGCAATGCATCTTTGTCTCTAGTCAAATTGTCTAAATCACATTTGCCTTTGACGACATAGCTCATTATTAACTCTGGATACTTTCTAGCAATAGCATGAACTGCTTCGACACTCACACTTAGAACGTCATTCTCTTGACTGTGTTGTATATTATGTATTAATACTTCAACAAAAGGCAAAACCAGCTCAGACTGCAACACATTTTTCACTCTGATCAAAGTTTTAAAGCCAGCTATTTGGTATTCTTTAGACGGTTGGCTAACAGCAGCTAAACACAATTGTGGTATTTCAATAACTTGTCTTTCAATTTGATCTGTCACATCCCAATGTTTAGCTATGTCATTCAGATCACCTAAAAAGTCTAGTGTGGCAATTTGTAGTTTCGGAGACTGATTTAGTTCATAATATGCTAATGCTGCTGGTATCATTGCTTTAGTGATAATGACACACGATTCCTTTGATGAATTAGCAGTTGTCAGCAATACCTTTGTAGCTTGAACCAATTGAGCAACAGTTGACGACTCTGCTATAGCTGTCTGCATAGATATAAGTATTCCTTTGATGATATTCTCAAACGCTTGGTCCGTGTTTGCAGAGGTTGCTAATTTGGCAATAAGAGTTGATAGAGCTTCATGGGCAGCCATTTTGAGTTCATCATCTGTTTTGTGAGATATTTCTCTGTTCAAAGACGACCATAAGGCTTTAAGGAAGGGTCCGTATGATCCTGCTTTGAATGTCTTACAGCTCAGAACCTGTAATGAAATTTACAAAACAATAAAAAAACTGGTTTAATGGCATAAATGTGTTATCAACCTTAACTACAGAAAATAAACTAACCAGTAACTTCAATGAATCCATCTTAGCTGTCCGTAGGCTAGAGTCTAACTTATCTATCAGTAAAATCAAGCATTGCTCTCCAAACTCAGGTATAGCACACAGACAAGGACCTAGTTCATTAGCTAACTCTTGCCTTGATACTGCTTGTGGATCATCAGGTGACGGATGAAAGTCAATAGGATAGTAACAAGATATGACTTCAAACATTTCATCAACTAAATGTCCAAGCGGTATGTGTGTTAAGAATGTTGGTAGGAAGGCAAACAGGAATAACAGGTTTCTTGGGTCCCTTTCACCGTCCATTGCTGATATGAAACCGTAGACAAAGTCTGGTCCCATTGATTTCATATCTGTAACATAAAGTTTTCATTGTGGTAACAAAAATTGCTTCACAGAAATACCGCTGGTTTTGAAACACATCATGAAGTCCATATTAGTAAAATTATGTGTTTTAATTACTTTTTATGTCACTCACTCATACTCATATAGTTACTTAAATGAAATCTGATTGTAAATTAATAATTTTATTACTTACATTCAACATCTTTCTCCAGTAATTTCTGTATAATCAAATAGATATTCTGCCGATCTTGTCTAACCTGGGACTGGCATGCCACTTCTCTGAACAATACTCTCAAAAAGTCCCCGCTATTCTGCATATCATAATTTTCCATCTCAATGATAGCTAAGTATCCTTCTAAAACTGGTGGTATCACTCTATGGTTATCTTTTAGCCGGTCAGTATAAAATTTTGATACGAACACCACTTGCATTGGTGATAAGTATTCTCTTGGCAATTCTTTTAACACTTTGGTGAAGAAATGCATGCCTTTTTCACGATTTTCAGCCTCTTTGTTTGTGAGCACACCTGCCATATTTTCTACTAGGCGCGTTATGTCTATCTGTGCCGATACAATGTCTGAAAGAAAATAAAAAGACTATCAGGTCTAATCTGTGAACGGGTCGGGCCCAATTCAAATTGCTTTTTAATGGTTCAAGGGTTAGTTGACAGAAATAATCATCAAAGCAATTAAGATAAACTGGGGTATAGATGATATAATAATAAGCTACATCTGATAAGAAACATGACAATAATGTACAACATAGTGAAAGTAAGTGTCAAGGTTTTTTAAGTGCATAACCTAAAATGTTGATGGAATAGTATTAACAAAATTTTACTTACCCGCAACGATGCATGTTGTTTTCTCCAGTATGTCATCGCTCTTAATTATTTCATTGGACAGTTCAGGAGTTTGCCACACAGATACCATTGTAATAGATTTACAAAGTAAAACTTGTTAGAAATTTAACAGAACTTAAAACCAGATTGTATTGAAGAATTACAGAATACGCTGCATTTTGTACACTAACAGGTTTTCCCTTCGCTTTTATTTTACCTATTGTAAATCATTTGCGAACAATTACAAATGATTTTTTAAATAACATAAATTATACGTTTAATTTTAGGTTATGTTACTTTTTTTTAAAGTTTGTGTGATGTGAATGAACTGCGCTGCAGCTATGCTAAAGCAACTAACGTCAGTTCAGATTTTCTTTTCTATTGTTATATGCGCCAGATGAAGCGTTTTCCCCTGTACTTGGAACAAACCAGATTTGTGAAAACTGTGCGACTGTCAATGTCAAGATGGTCAACATAGAGTAATATAATATACGGGGAATAGAGCGCCCTCTCAGCGGAAAAAAATGTCACCCTCAACCAGCCTCTACAACAACGCCATCTTTTATCTGTGATAGTCGACAGAACAGATTTCATAACACATACACACGCGCGCGGGCGCAAACACGCGCGCGGGAGCATACGCGCGCACACACACATGCACGCGCGCGCACACCGTCACACTCTTATTAGTTTAGACATTATGAAAAATTGAAACTCAGAATTCAACATCGTTTATTTCGTAAATCATACATTTAAAGCATCCAAAATCGCAACAACTAACAACATCACAAAACAACAAGTCTTCACAAATCACAAGCATCTGATATCGCAATAAATAACTGAAACAACACAAAAAGATTGTAACTAAAGCGTCCGAATTTTCGCCGCAACGTCCAATACACACGAACTGACACTAATAACACGGAGGAGCTGAAAATCGACTCTACGTATTTACTAGTGGACAATTAACGACATGACAGTTAAACACTGCGCGTTTTCTAAAAAACAGAAAGCCGCTGGGCGCTGCATGTTGTATGACGTTTACTCGAGTCCGAAAATTTTGAAGGGATGTAGTAGGTGTACCAAAAACCATTTTTTTTTTCTTTGCATGATGATAAATTTTGCCATTTTTTTAACAGAAGTACAAGTAACAATTTGTGATTGAAAATTACAAGCCTTCGGTTCGATATTTTTTTACAAAATTTTGCAATGTATGATGAAAAAAAAATAAACCGTATTTTTTTTAAACCGACAGCAATTATTAACGCACTAACGACAAAAAATTAGCCTTACACAGGTAAGAGATGGCGCAGCTAAAAACTTCAACTGTCAAATAGAGGTAACTTTCCTCCCCCTGATAGTCAAGTTCAAGTCAAAAATGCACACAGACCTAATAGCAAGTGGACCGGCGATACCTACAGAATTAGCGTGCATACCTACTAAAATTTGGCACGTAACATGGCTGCTTTTCATAGGGTTGGGACTGTTAAACGTATGCAGATATCGATATCGATAAAATCTACGCTATAGTAGTTTATGCAACATGTTACATTACGAGTGTTTTAAGGCCTAATTATCTAGAGTAGCATACATTACTTTTATCTACACACATATTATAAGTACTCTAAGACACGTTCAGAAGGAGAAGGCATTATCATATCCATACCTGTCACGAATTTGACTGTTGTTTTTATCATAGATAAGTAAACATACCGAGCTGACGTTTCGTATCGATTGTTTTTTTATTGTAAATTATGTTGGTTTTTGCAGATATTTCACATTTTCTACGGTTTTTGAACGCATTATGGAGGAGTTATGACATGTGTGTATATGGGTTTGCAGATGCGTTGCCAACCTAGAGAGCTTAGATGGAATTCCTCTTGTGCCCGTAATTACACCGGCTGTCTTACTCTCCACACCGGGACACAACAGTGCAAGCACTGCTACTTAGCGGCAGGATTAGCGAGTAAGATGGTGGTAGTGATCGGGACGGACCTCGCACAAGGTCCTACTAACCACAAAAGTGAAAATAAAAAACATTTGCCTTAGGCATCTCCAAAGTTTTTATTCATTTCTAATAGTTTCTGAAAGATACTTTGTCACAACACTCACAACTTCTTTTTCTGTGATAGCGAAACCTCAAATCTATAATCATTTTGATTACAGACATTACCTTACCCTCACACTTGATGTACAAGGCAACACAGGTGACAGGCAGGAGTAGACTGAAAAAGAAGAATATTAAGTATCTATAAGTTTATTTCTAGCCTGCTCAAGGGACATTTTTTCCAAATCTCAAATCTGGTTCAGCCTGTGCGTTGTGTATCAGTCAGTAAGTCACGGTTTTATTTTATATGTTTATATCTGATAATTACCTGAATTGCTCCGTCACGTCATCAATCTCGTCACATTAAGAGTTCTGTTGAAGCATGACATGTCGAAGTGCATCGAGCAGACAAACCATGTCTTATGTCCATGGGTTTATATTTTCAATTCCAATCCTTTTATTTTTGGCAGTTTCATTCACAGGAAATCTGACGAAAAAAAAATTCAAACAATGTTTAGAATTTCATCGATACCTATGTCGATACTTAGCACCGCATAAGCTAATATGCCAAAATCAAGCAAATTATTTCTGTTGAAATAAATAAAATCATTGGAAAATAAAACAAATCGTACTTAAACAGTCGTTCGTACTCATTTTATAAGATTATTATGTTACGATACATGCCAAAATACAATAAAACATTCGAATTATTCAAGGTAACTGGTGCAGCGTTACGCTGCCGGTCTTTACCTTTTTGGTTCGTGCGCAGTTCGATTCCTGGCTGGTTAGAATAAATACAAAAAAAAAGTAAAAGAAAACGGTCTATGAGAATTTGTCAGAAGAAAATGGGAGATTGTCTGAATCTAGAGGAAAATATCTGATGGTTATAGAAATAAGTTGGAATTCGAGCCCTAGTTTGTTTTGGAGCGAGCGAAACCAACTCATCAATACCTCTGCGTCTTCGCAATTTTCAAAGTTTGTGAAAGCCGGTTTTTTTCTCGGCCCCAAGTTCACCCTCCCCGAAACGCGCTTTCCGTACATCGTGCACTCCCCGTGCACGCGTGTTTGAGCTTCCGGAGAGCTTATTAGTCGGTTTGTCTGGCACTGTGCTGCCAGGCATTAGCTAAGTCATATTATTATTATTATTTTTTACGTAACTGCTGCAAGAGCAGAGTCTATCCGCGAAGAGGATCTTTTGGTTACGTGTTCTTATCGTACCCAAACCTGTTATTTTAACGTTTTGTTTTATCCATAACGGTTATCAAAATTCCAAAACGGCAATTCATCACACCGGTCGGTCTGCCGCCGTTTTTAGTTCATATTTTTTTATAATTTTTCTGTAATTTTGGCACAAGGTCGTATCGGCCTTGTAAGTTAATTTAATTTATTTTCTATATATGTTCTTGGTTCACGTGTTTTTTACTGTTCTTTTTATATAATAAAAAGATATTTTAATAGTTCATGGCCCTTTTTTTTTTAAGTGGAATAAAATAATAATTAAATTAAATTAAACGTTTGCCTTTGCGCGGTTCACCCGCAAAGGGGAGTCGTGAGAACTATCACGGCACTGGTTACTAACCTTTGAAGGGTCAATTCAGGTTGATTAATGTTTTTTTTAACACTACACTGTCTGACGCAGCACTAGGGCATGATTAGGACAATCAAAGACAGAGCCCTGCACACCATGATAACTCATTTCTTAGAGTAATCCTCACAAAAACAGCAAATATATTCGGAGCCGGCTACCGTTTGACAGCACATCTACCACGAAACTTGGCATGGAACATGGTGGCACCTGCCACGCTGTCGTAAACTCGTGACGTCACTTAGAGAGTGCTTCCAAATTTAGTAACCAACAAATACTGTTTGTCTCTCCTATTCTTATGCAGCTGTCAGTAAGTTAAAAAGAGATAAAATGCCGTTTGACATGTATGTGTCGATATGGCAGATATTTGTATAAGTCACGCTTCATATAGAAGAATATAACGCCTCCACTTTCCTATCTCAATGGCGAAGCTAGAGAAAAAAAAAAAAGTCAAAAATGTCAATGTCACGCAGCACGAGTAGGGCATGCGCTTCAAAGTTGTAAAATTTGATGAAAGTGGTGCAATAATTATTTTTTAAAGGCTACACTTAGGTCTCTACTTCAATTCAAACATGTCGCACAAAACTCTGATAGACTTTGTGGTTAAATATCATAAGCCACGACTGTTAAACAATGTTGTGTTCTTTCCTAGCAATGGGAACTCTTATTTCGGAAGACGGCTGATATTTCCAGCGGCTTCTGCAGCTTCTACACCTAAGATCCAATCGCCTAGGAGCTTCAGTACGACTACGACAAAGTACACGGATGTGGAACCAAAAGAGAAAAGCCAGTTTGAAGGAAAATTTCAGCTTATGTACACTTGTAAAAAATGCAATACGAGAAGCGTGAAATTTATCACTAAACTAGCGTATTACAAGGGAGTAGTGATTGTGAATTGCGACGGTTGCGAAAATAGGCACCTTATTGCTGATAACTTGAACTGGTTCAGCGATATGAATGGCAAGAAGAATATAGAAGACATTATGGCAGAAAAGGGAGAAACTGTGCAGAAGATTCTGTCGCAAGATCTTGAGTTTATTGCTACAGAACTGATCAAAAATAAGAAACCCGCTGAAGACACCTTAGATGCATTACCCAAGCTGTAAAGGGACTGATGGTATCTTCAGTCTATTAACCTTTTCAATGCCAAGGATACTTAAAAACATCATGAGCTGAAGTGCCTACAATGCCACCAACGCTTATAGGCTTCCGGCTGCACAGTGCAAATGCAACCTACAAACATATGCTTATGGTTTAAGTCCATGTTGACATTATGCCAACTTGGGGTGTGGATGACAACTTTTGTGTGCATTGTTGGCGTTGAAAAAGTTAAAGTACAAAAAACAATTCAGCAACAAAATGCATAAACACTGACAAGCAAGAAATTCAAAATGACCATACTGTCAAATCCTTAGTTTATAGATTGTTATGTATGAGCATTGAAACTGAACAAAAATGTCATATTCAACAATCCATACCATGGTATTAAGTAATGTCTAAACTACACTAGCACATGTTCTGTAGGACCATGTGAGAATGGCCTGGTGGAGAGTGCCAAAAAGCGTCAGCGTTTAATTTAGTGGTGGTGGTGATAGTTGGGTCTGTGTGGCATGTGTTGATTCGTGTAGCAGTGGAGGCGGAGGTGTTGCATGGAAACATACATTTGCCGCACAGATATAACTATTTGTCATTAGTGGTCGCGGGTGAGCAAAGTAATTGTTTTTAGTTCATAAATATGGACCTCCGCAAAGTAATGCCTGATTCAATAAATCATGTGAGAATAATTTATAGACATTACTTTGCCACCACTGAAATGATAATTATCTTCAGTTAGTATTATATCAATCTACCAGTGATTAGCTTGTCATTCTGTTAAATTCCACATAATGTATGATTGTGTCCTTGTAATTATAGGTAGGTACTTATTTATGTTTTCCATTATATTTCAAATTACTGTAAATAATAAAAAAACAATACAACAAAATAATTGATTATGATTTATTTGTCAATACTCTCAGGTTTTAAAATAAGTCACAAAAATATGGCTTTTAATAAAAGATAACATTTACAAAAACAATGTGTGGTATGTACTCTATTTATAAGCATTTAATTTTTATTACATGAATAGAACTACGTAACTACAAATCATTTATATCTGATAACACTGTATTCATAAAATCCTTGCTTTCTATAACTATTTAAGCAAAGACACAATACATCTTATTATACTGGGCATTTGTTTGCTTGATAAATTGATACCAGAAGAAATCCAGTAGCTAAAACTAATATAATATGTCACTGGTTTTTTTATTATTTCAATGTATTACTTACTTTATTTTAAAAGTAGTTATTTTGCGAGAGAGGGTTAATAAAGTAATAGAGATTAATGTCCGAGTGTAAGATTAAAATCGAAAGATGTAAGTGTAAAGCAAGTGAGAGCTTATTGTAATAAAAAGAAGTATGTAAAAGGTTTTTGAAAGGATAGAGAATGTGACCAATTGTGTGAATGTTCCTATAATTCCTTTTGGCCAGCCAAAACTGTCTAGAAAATAATTTAAAGATAACATAATGGTGCAATGGATTTTTCCCTATGTTGTATGTTAATGTTAGACAGTGAGAGTAGGTAGTGATAGGAAAATTATAATAGTTACAAAATGCCAGAGGATTAAATGATGAGAATGTCACATAGTAGAAGAAAGAACTGGTAGTGTAAAGAGCCATCAAGAAATAATGTTGGAATTGTTGGAGTTGGAGTGACTAGAATACCAGATTAATATCAAGACAAAAAAGAAAATTCATATGAAATATCAAAAATTCATGTCTTGGAAAAAAAACAGGTTTTTTCATCATAATAATCGTTTCGGCTGATAATATGTATAGATTACGAAAAATGTACCCTACAAGCAAAAAATGTGCAAACAGTTAAATGTACATACGCAAAATCTACATCATGACAAACTTACAATACACGAAATGTACGTACCTACGCAAATTGTACAAACAATTAAATGATGAGAATTTACATATGATAATTGTACAATATGCAAAATGTACTCCACGTGATAGTGGCAAAATGTACAAAGTTAGAATGATCAACACGCAAATTGTACATAACGGAAAAATAACAATACACAGACATACATACCCTCTTTTTGCGTCGGGTAAACCACCCTGCTTACTGTAGGTACTTGTACATTTTACGTTTTGTACGTTTGGCGATTGAGTATTTTGCTTTTGTCACATTTTGCATCGAACAATTCGCGAAATGTGTATAATTTTCTTTTTACACATTTTGCGTTATGTGCTTTCAGCATGAGTACATTTTGCGTACGTAAATTTCGTGTACTGTACAATTTGCGTATTGTATAAATGTATTATCAGCCGAAGCGAAAATATTGATGAATATGAGGATTATTAATTATTAAGTAGTATAACATTGGAACACAGGGTTTTTTACTAGTATATCCGTAATTGGCATATGCTAGTCTTTTTCTAACTTCAGATATCAAATTATGTAAGCATAAATGGCAGTGTTATCAAATGCCTGATTTTCTGCAAAATTTGGCTCTTATTCTTAAAAGAGAAGTAGACAAACCAAACTAACAATTTTAATAATCTCTTTTACAGAGATGTACATAATTCAAATACAGATGAGACTGTTTCTCAAAAAGTTGTCCTGTAATATTTGATACATGCAAGTTTTTTGGACATCAGGAAAGTTCAGAGTATGCACGCAGTAGGTAGGTTTCGAACATTTCCTGACAGGACAACTTTTTTGAGAAACGGAAATAAAAAAATAATACTAACTATACTAGACTGTATAAAATATTCATATTGGCACCAACTGGTAGACATGTCACTGTGGTAATCATTACAAAATAGACCTAATCCTAACAGTAATAAGGCACAGTGTAATCACATATTATTATGTATATCTTATAAGGAAAATAAAAAATTGTGCATGTTAATACGACCAAATTGTACACCATAAATTGGACTTACAAAAATGTATATAAGCACTTAACTAATTTGTGGAAAGTATAAATGGAATGCAAAGTCTTTCTACAGTCAAATATAATATTAATATTAATTAATTAATAATTAAAAATATATTCAAGTATTCACGAATGGCTTAATACACACTTTCTAAAAATTCAATAGGAAACTGAGATAATATCCCTCTATTTGAATTTCAGATTTTATAAAATTTCAGTCTTAGTATAATTATAATATTCGCTGTAATACTCTAACACCTATCCTAGACTCTTTTTGGGCGACTGACGACCGCATAGTCCGTGCCATTGCAATTGTTGTGATTGACTTCCTCCAGACCTACTTGATTCTGCAAAGCTTGTGCTTGAGCCGCAGTTGGCACCTGTGGCCCTGGAGTATTCTGTTTCCGGATCATGCCATAACCCAAATGAGAATCATCTGCCAGCCTTGCAGTCTGCATCACATTTTCTACTTCATCATAGTCATTCCAAGTATCTTTACTCTTCGGTTCACCAGGAATCAATGTTGTTGGCCTGGCCTCTATTTTCTTGTACCGAGAAGATTTATTCAACTTACTGGTAGAACCAAAGTACTGAAGCCTGTCATAGTTCTCATCTTCTGGGTCAACAATGGGGCTAGGTAGAAGGATAATTCTAGAACCCTCTGGGCCAGAATTGTTCAGGTTATCTTGGGATCTGGATATGAGTTTCATACAGTTAGGGCTGTCACCTAAATTGGGTGTAAACTCAGTGTGATCAGGGTCATCAATGCCAAGTGTTTTCCATGCCTCGCTGCGAACCTCCACTCTGTCATATGGCACTGAAGTTGGACTTGGATCCATTTTGACTTGATCAAGAGGCTCATAGTTCTCAAGTTTTTTGTATCGCCCAAAATCAATGCTTTCATCAGTTGAACTACATAAATCTTTCACAATACTTTTGGGCATGTTAATGATTTTGCGGGGAGGCTTTTGAGGCTTGGGTTTAAGGGCTGGCTTGGGCATTAACAGAGGTGCACTATCTCTTTCTGAAAAGGAACTCTGTTGACTTGAGGGTGCTGTTTTGAAGGAAAGCGAACTCAAGCTTAAATCATCAGGTCTTGCGGCAACCAGAGGACTCCTAGATCCAGGGAATAAATTATGACTGGCTTGTATATTAAATTCACTGTGATCAGGACTGTTGAGCTCACTACCAATCATCTGTTTCATTGTTTTCATCTTCAAAGAAACACATTTGAATATCTCCGATTGGTTGGGGTGTTCCAAATGAAAGATACCCTCACCAGTGTCACATTTTCTGCCAGCTTCAAATGTGAATTTACCCTGTCTGTACCCGTAACGTCGTATGTACCTATACGGCCAAGTGGCATACAGTTTATTGTCATTTAAGTCTCTTAATTCAATAGCTGTGGTTGTGAGGAGTAATAAGTACCTAATAGGCTCCAGACCGCATCGGGTTGAGGCTTCAGAGGGGCTCAGTTTGACAGAGAATACTCCTTCACCAGATGAACAGTAAAGGTCATTGTCCTCATCACACCGGACAGGGCTTACATCTCGCCCCTTAAACGCTACAGACTGTAGAGCCTTCACCCATTCCAAGGTTTCAGGTTCGGAGTGCGCACAAAACTGCTGAGTGTGTGACTTAGTGAGTACAGTTATAATGTTTGGACTAGAATGTGTTATTTTTATACAGTTCTCAAGGGTTATTATTTTCGGGATAGCGCCAGTGTTTAAATCTTCTTTGTTATCATATATTTCCAACCGTTCTATACCTTGTTTGCTGGAGTTGAGCAGTATGCAGTATTTCTGTTGCCAATTTTTCTGAAAATGCAAATATTTTAAGAGTTACAATTTTAGTTTTTAAGTTAAAACATTAATACTGACATTTATGGAAAAATTCTAAACCACAATTCAATGAGTAACATAAGTAAAAGCAAGACCCCATTTACCTCAATGGTCAATGCCATTATTTTAAGGGTTGTCTTGTGATTGTGATGGGATACAAGATTAGTATAACTTAACTATACTAATTTGGTAGCTTCAGCTAGTTACATCAAAGAGATAAAAAAAATAGTGATTCATCATAAATCAGGTACACAGGAGGAAACGGAAATATGTGATATGATGAGTTTCCGAGTAAAGTAACAGGCAATCGAAAGCAGAAATCACACAGCACATTGCTACCTTCAAAGTGTGACTCACACCTTACTAAACAGTGTCGTAACGTTATTTAGTCGCGTGCCACTAGGTTCCGCGTGATTCACTCTGTCGTAACTTAAATCGTAACACCTGCATGATTTCATCTTTAAAATTAAAAAAAACATAATGTTGTTACCTTTTTAGGCAATTTACAAAACACATTCCCTCCGGCTGGGGGAAACAACAAACAACCGGATTTGAGCACATCGTCTTGCTCCATTTCAGATGTTGCTTCGTCTTATTTGCGAAATTGTCGCTAATCGGTGGGCACAGTATAACATATCAACACACTTCAGACGTTGCGCTTTCAGTATGCCACTGAAAATAAAAACCGTGCTCGAAAATGCTGCAAGTCGTAGGTATGACAGCCAGCTGCATTGCAGTTCTGTCAAACTTTTTTTTATAATTCATCCCATACAGGATAAGCAAAGGAAACTAAGTCCATACAACCATGTCTGATGAGTTTTATAAATTTTCTGCAAATTAACACGTTCGCGGATGGGCATTCTACATATAGCATCAAAATTTCAGGTACCACTATCCTAGTTCAAGACTATGCTTGGGAACAAACAGAGGAAATATGCGTTTTCACTTGAGTTCTTTATTTGCTGGGCACAATCACTAGGGCTAGCACGACTAGCGGCGACTTTGTTTGTCGCGCGAGATTATATTACCCGTCCTGTTTCATTCTGAGTGACAGAAAAGAACGGGTAGTTTTTGTTCTCGCGCGCGCACTGTGCGTTGTGCTGGACCTACAGGTTAATTTGATACACCACCTTTACTATCCACCAAACAACAGCACAAACCAAGTTTCGTTTCCCGCCAAGTAAGTACTCTCTATCAAACTCTTTATCTTTTTATTCCTTCAGGGATAGGCAAAGGAGACAAGGGCCATACTTTGTCACCATTGGGTCTGTTCAAGTCATGAATTCATATCATGACACGTTTTCATTATAAATAATAATTTAGTTTTTTTATGAGCATGTTATTAATGCACTTTGTCAATAACTAATTTCAAATCAAATTAGAATTCTTCTGTAATAATATTATAAAAAAAATCAACGATAACAGCTAAGTAAAATTTCTAGCGGTAAAAACCTAAAATAAAACATACTGAAATGTTTAAGGTGTTTTTAGGGTGTTGTAACTACATCAAAGAGAGAGAGAGAGAGTGGTTTTATTGCTTACAAAGAGCGCTTTTAATATTTTTGCGGAGTTTGTAAGACGATACAAAATCCCAAATCGTTATAGTCATGGTGTTGAATTAAATAAATTAGATTCCTTTAACAATTACTGACACTCAAAATATGTCCCATAACTATCACTTCGGTGTCGGTGTTGACATTGACATTTCAATCCGCATTCGCATCCCATTCCGGTCCAAGTCAATCCAAGAGCGAAATACTGTTTTATTTTCATGAGAAATTGAAATCGATTTTTAAACTTTACATAAAATGAATATGTCTAATAATGTCAACCCCCTGGCAGGCACAGCTCATTTACTAGATGAATTAGACAGTACGTTCCTCTAATAATCTTTGTGTACTTCATACTTTTGCATGGTCTTTATCAGTTATTTCTTGTTTCATGAAGAGAAACTTATGGTTCTGCTGCGAGATGGGCGCACATTGATTGGATACCTTCGCTGCGTGGATCAGTTTGCCAATTTAGTGCTGCACAAAACAATAGAAAGGATTCATGTGGGCAAGGAATATGGTGATATACCCAGAGGCATTTTTATTGTTCGAGGCGAAAACGTTGTACTTCTTGGAGAAATAGTAAGTATCGTCATCATCAGCCTATTTACGTCCCACTGCTGGGCACAGCTCTCCTCTCACAATGAGAGGGCTTGGGCTATATAGTTCCCACATGGGCTCAGAGCAGTATAGGAACTATAGTAGGTATAGTAAGTAAATAAAAAAAAAAATTAAGTGATTGTTCAGCTATTGGTAAATTTAAAACTTTTTATTAGTGCAATTTTCAAGAACATGACAATATCTTAGCATTATATTACTTAACACTGCAAGAAAAAGTTTTTGAGCTAGGTATATTGATTATCTATTTGTGTAATGGTAAGTACATCTGCACTACTTTAGTGTGCTTGCATCTTCTTTTTTAACATAAATAACACATGTTGGTTATGAACTTAAATTAACAGTAATATTCAAGTAGTCCCGTGGTGGATGCGGAAAGCACAAGACTAGTCTGAGTGGAGAGCCTTGGGGGAGGCCTATGTCCAGCAGTGGACATCTTTCGGCTGACATGATAATGATAATGATTCAGGTTATTTTGTTTGCCTTTGTTTATTATGTTTGTTTGTTTGGAAATATTTTATTTTTATTACGAAACAGAATAAAACCGTAAAAATGTTAAGATTATACCTAGGTAGGTATTTTGTGTCAACTCTATTTAGATTCAAAATTACAATTCACTCAGAACTACTTGAAGGTTAACTGGCAGATATATATCCCTATAGGGCCTTTGTATGTGTAATTATTATGGTCCTATAACCTATTATTTTTTATTGCCTAGTTTGTTAGTTTTTATGTGAAATAAAGAATTATACATAGAAACATAAAATTGTCTTTTTTTACAGGATAAAGATAAAGAAGAAAGTCTACCGTTAACAGAAGTATCTGTAGATGACATATTAGATGCTCAAAGAAAAGAACAGGATGCCAAGATTGAACAGCAAAAACTTCTCTCAAAAGCACTTAAAGAGAGAGGCTTAAATTTACTTGCAGAAATGGGACATGATGATATGTTTTGAAAGTCCATTCTTGTATATTCTACCTTATAAGGCTTCTTTATAAAATATATAGACTATCTTTATTTAATTAAGATTATTTTGGTGTTTTATTTATTTACAGTATTCAGAATTAACAGGCTAATGTTTATCACACACAAAGCATTCATCCCTACTGCACTGACCCAGTGGTTAGGAAGAGCTAAACGTCATGTTGGCGACAAAACCTAATGTGCTGGATCCACTGTGCACACTTTAAATCATGTTTAAAACTATTAGTTATGTGCCTGTGAACTTGTTCAGGCAGGTCGGGTGGGAGTGTTGCGGTCCCTCTCCTGCATTCCTGTTAGTCTCTATGCATCTCACTCCCTTACAAGTGATCATCATCATCATCATCAGCCTATTTACGTCTCACTGCTGGGCACAGGCCTCCTCTCAGATTGAGAGGGCTTGGGCTATATAGTTCCCACGCGGGCCCAGTGCGGATTGGGAACTTCACACATACCATTGAATTGCTTCGCAGGAGTGTGCAGGTTTCCTCACGATGTTTTTCCTTCACCGAAAAGCTTATGATAAATTACAAACGTGATTTCGCACACAAATTCCGAAGAACTCAAGAGGTGCGAGCCGGGGTTTGAACCTAGGACCCTCTGCTTGAGAGGCGATAGGTCAAGCCACTAGGCTATCACGGCTTATCAAAAGTGATCAAGTCATTCGAATGACTTCTCTCCAGCCCCCATACTACGAAATTCGAAAATCGAACTTTCGTATCATGCGGTCCCTCTCAAGCTAATACTATTTAACACGAGAGTGAGTGGAACGATACGATACGAACTTCGAAATTCGTAGTATGGGGGCAGGCGCATTTAAGTTTAGCATGAACCTGTACACAACTGCAGGGGAAATGCATATTCGTGCCCTTTTATGTATTACTTATGTGTACGCTTTGTGTACTGTTAATGATAATTATTCTCTTCATTACCATTACTACAATTATTTGAAGCGTTTTTTTGTACGTCTTGAACAATGTCAAAGTAACGTTCAAAAACATTATTCATTAGTGACATGTTAATAACTTTCAAGGATTTAACCATTCTAATCGAATTTACTCAAAACACCTTGCCTTTAAATTACTCTAAAGACACATGAAAATAAGAAAATATATTACTTAGGTACTGAAATTTCATTTGCCTTTAAATTTGTAATTATTATGGCCCTCGTTGAACGTTTTTAGTTTCGGAACGTAGATTTAGCCGTTGTGACAAATTGACGTTTGAAAACAATGAAAACGGCGGAACTATTCATAAATTAATCGAAACAAAAATGTTTCCTAAATAAAATACGTCGTTATGTTTTCATAAACAGATCTATAATAAACGCGTGTTCTATAAAAAGAGGTTTTATGATAAACATGTGCCCAATGCAGTGTAAAAGGAGAGGCACCCTTTTATAGTACATGTGCAAAGATTTATAAAAAATACGATGACTTCTCCTGATGTGTTATTGATAGAGAGATTACGGAAAGAGAATTTAGACCAATTTTTTACTTTAGTGCGCATGCATTTATCTTTTGTGGTAGATATAAATACTGACGAGTAAGTACTTCTTAAGGGCATTGTACTGTAGCAGAACACATGTTAGTTTTCCTAGCTGCTGTGTGATGAGCAGCACTGGCTTTCTAGTACTAGGTATTCTTTCTCTGTTCACGTTCTCACTAGAATTACATGACAATTGAGTAATTGTTTTCATGGAAACCTTTCATTTTCCTTTGCATTCTACTTATCCATACTTTTTTTTCTAGTGTTGATTGTTCAACTGATAAACCGAAGCAATTTAGATGGAATTTTCATAAGAAAATAAAGAACCCCGCACCTACTTCTAGTCAGACCTCTAGCAATGGTCCTAAATCATTAGCAGAAACAAACTCCATCACTGAAGATGGTATTTTGAGGCTCAATGAGCTGATAGATTTCCTCTCAAAACCAGAAAGTAAGCATGTTATTATTTTATGTACATTTCAATCCGTTTTAAACTAAATTATGTTGTGATGTTGTTTTAATGTTACTCAATATTTTTCCAATTGCTAATTTGAATATAGTTATACTAATTTGACTTGCTATTGTGCAAAACAGGATAACATAATAATTGCATAAGTAATATAATGTTTTTTTTTACATCATCTGTCCATTAAACCTCAAAAATTAAGCCTTGCATTTTCTTAGTACCTTTTTCTGTTTTGTTTATTATGTGGTGGTTAATAAAGAGTTCTTGTATTGTATTGTAAACATTAAAAATTGGCACCCTTTTTAAATTCATAATGCAGCTTGTGTTAATCCAAAAGTTTAATTATTCTCTTGAATATTTTCAGATGTAATACAAGAAGGAATATTCCGTCGCACTGGGTCCTTGAGCCGGCAACAGGAACTCCGTCAGCTGCTCCTCACGGGCTCCAGTCTTAGGCTGGACGAGGGCCGCTTCACGGTGCATGACTGTGCCTCCGTGCTGAAGGGTTTCCTGGCCGAACTACCACAGCCTTTACTAATGGATCAGTATTATCAGACCTATTGTACTTTAGCGAGTAAGTTATTTACTGTAAAAAAATGATGATAATTTTGCTGTGACTTTTTGTTAAAATGGTGTATGAAAATGGCATTATATTTTTATTATTTGTAAATAATGAACTAGTAGTGCTGATGAATAATGAATTACTATTTTCACAATATTACCTTCAAGTGGGTATAATATCTGGCATCTCTTTCCCCTGGGAAACAAACTTGCTTTAACATCAGCTTAAACAGCATTCACACACACATCTCATTAATGAAATAAAAATATCTTCTTACAGCTCAATACCCTCCAACCGCGGACCCGTCCGAGCCCAAGCTCCTCACTGCTCTGCAGCTGCTTCTCCTGCTTTTGGCTCCGCTGCACAGGAATTTCCTACAAAGGCTTCTAACTTTACTGAGACTAGTTGCCGACAATGAAGCATCCAATAGAATGTCTCCGGACACACTTGCAACTATGTTTACACCTCACCTGCTGTGTCCTCGGAAGGTAAATTTAATGTAGATGATGACCCATATATGTAAGCTTGTTTGATCAATCATAGGTACTCATCAGAGACAAGAAGCATTTTCTTATTAGTTGGAATAGGAAGAATTTGAAGGGTACATTTTTTTATACTTTTTTTGTTCTGGAAAGGTTCCTTGGATGGTACGCGATTCCATTTCATCAAGATCGGAAAGGCGGAATTTGCGTGAAGCGGTAACAAACAGACAGATAGGGAGACAGAGTTACTTTCGCATAATTATAATATGAGTTAGGATAAAAACAATTTTTACCCTGGTTTGATCGGTCCAGCCTCCCCAGGGATCTTCTAGTGATTGCTTTTCGCGTTCGGTCTGGTCACATTCCATCAAATATTTTTTTTGCATATGATGAGGGTTGTACAGTCCCCGAAATGCATAACTTGTGGGGTAACAGAGGATTTAATACATTTTTTGGTGGAGTGTGCCCAGAACGAAAGCATCAGACGCAGATATTTGGGGTGCTTGGACCTGAGTAATGGAGGGTTTAATGTTGTGTTGTCCAACCCTTTGTCCGGAGATGCTGTCCAAATTTACAAATTTGTAGAGAGCTCCTTCATTGCTAGGGAAACTAGCACTGGAGGCAGTGCTCCGTAAACTATTAATACCCAGAGTCTCCCCATGAGGCTGACATGGTCACAGCAGGTGTACCAAAGCCTCAATAAAATATAAGATAAAAAAAATAAATTATAATGTCATTAAATCCAAGCTAAAGCTAATTAATTAAACTAAAACTAGGATTAGTTAGGATTAGGATGGCAGATATCTTTTGAAAAGTTCAAATTCACTTTTGACATAATTATGTCCTAAAAGGACTTTTTATCTGACTAGGTTGAGTTGAATAACCCTCCTACAGCAGTCGGGTAAGGTAAGAATGACAGGTTTTTGTTTTTCTTTCAAATCAGAATTAAAATTTCCAGCTGTCTCCAGAAACGTTCCACGCGGACGCCATCGCCCTCTCGCCAGTGATCAGCCTCATGATCCGCGTGGCGCCGAGCCTGTTCCGCGCGCCTGCGCAGTTGGTCACCGACGCCGCGGCTTACCTGAGCGCCAGAGACTCCAGGCAGCATCTCGATGAGAGCATCTCTGACAAGTAATCCTACTCCTACTATCCTACTAATATTATAAACTAAATGTTGCCCGCAACTTCGTCCGCGTAGATATCGGTTATCGCTATCCCGCGGGAACTATACAATTTTCCCAAATAAGAAGTAGCCTATGTTATTCCTCAATATTTAAACTATCTTGTTACCAAATTTCATCTAGATTGGTGCAGCGGTTTTTCTGTGAAGAGGTAACAAACAGACAGACAAAGAGACAGAGAGACAGAGTTACTTTCGCATTCATGATATTAGTTAGGATGCGGAAGTTTGTGAGTGAGTATGTTTGTTACTTCTTCACGCTGAAACGGCTAGACGGATTTGGATGAAATTTGGAATGGGGATAGCTTATACCCTAGTTTAACACATAGGCTATCTTTCATCCCGGAAAATATTTAGGATAGGATAGTTCCCGCGGGATAGCGATAACCGAATTCTACACTAGTTACACCATAAATAAAATAAATAAACTGGCCAAGTGCGAGTCGGACTCACACTCGTATATTGAAAGCCGATACAACGCCGACTTGCCTGAGTACGGCTTTCAATGTCCGAGGGTCATTATAGAATGTGCTATGCTATTGCAATTTCAACCTTGTGACTTAGAGAAGATGGTAGCTATGTATTTGTGTGCATTTTTAAACCCCGACAAAAAAGAGGGGTGTTATAAGTTTGACATGTGTATCTGTGTATCTGTGTGTCTGTGTATCTGTGTATCCGTGTATCTGTCTGTGGCATCATAGCTCCCGAACGGATGGACCGATTTAAATGCGGTTTTTTTAATCGAAAGCTAATTTGTTACTTGCTATAAGTTATTAGCGGTAGCCTTAAAAAAGAGAACAATGTTATTATTCACATAAGCTCTAAGTGGTAAATGGCCAATAAAATTTCTACTATACTTACTTCCAGAACGGCAGCGAACACGGTATACACGTTCGTGGACCGCGGGCGGACGGCGGCCGAGAACTCGTCCAACCCCACGGACACGGCGCTCGCGCAGCTCTACGCGCACATACAGGCGCTGCCCGAGTCCGCGCACAAGCGCCGGCTCATCAAACACTTCAACCGGCAGAACGGATACGGTATGATATACTTATAAGCATTTCTTTTTCGCGCGAGCCAAAAAGAAAAAAAAAAAGCTTTTCTTTTAAGTTCTGTACCACAAAAAGAAATAAATCCATTGTTGGTATTGGGTTTTATTCTATGGGTACTTACGTACTTATATACATACTAGCTTTTGCCCGCCATCTCGTACGTCTATTCTCTATCCCGTGGGAAATTCAACAAATCCGTCCTTAGTGCTTGGCAACTTTTTTTGAAATGTCAATACAATTTGATCGGATCTGTTAGTATGACATTTGTATTGAATTGCAGAACTGTGACGTCATAATTTTCAGTGATCAAACTGCCTCCTTTTGTTAGTTTTTGTCGAATTAAAAATCGTTTTAATTGCAGTAATAAGTGAGGCATCGGTTTATTATGGGTATTTTTGGGAGCTTGATAAGTGAAAATGTAATATTATTTTATTTTGGCATCAGTCAACTACCCTACCCTTTTTGTTGTACAGTCAAAGTCAAAGACATGGATCCGCGCGAAGTTGCAAAAATATGTATACATCAACCTTACCGTCGCAGTAATAAGGTCTTTATACATATTTTTGGGACTTTGTGGTGTATACATATTGGTGCCCTTGACTGTATGTGTGATCTTGTGTCAGACGAATCCAGAGCTATGTGAGAACTACGTACCAGCAAGCAAAGGCGAAGATCTACTTTAAGTTTTCATCATTGATCAAATGTTGCAGGCACTCCAATACAGATCCAGAGGACGGGCAAGGTGGCTGGGTCTCGCAGTTTCGGGGACTCCATCAAACGGCACATTTTCAACAAGGGACTCCTCAACAAGACTCCGAAGAAGGGCTCGAGCTCCGCTATCAACTCCGTCGAGGAGGTAAGTTATATATGTTTGTATTTGTACAAGACCTTAATGAGCGTGTAATTTTTTTTGTAAATGTCAAATGACACGTCACTGTTGAACTATATTCCTAAGTCAAATCTTGCGTAATATAACTCAGACAAAATTTAATTATGTTACGTCAATTGTCAATTTCATTTTCATGATTTCTTTGTACAGCCGCGGAATTTGAATACATGTTTAGCAAGTTGACAGTTTAAGTAAAACAGTATTTTACGAAACATCGTACATGATATTTTTCGTTATCAGTTATGTAGCGTCGGGAATTATAAGACAGCAACGTAATGATTCAACTTCCCAAACATTCAGATTCCGCGACTGTACAGTCACCAAAATTTTCTTCTAAAATAGTATTTCGCATTGTGAATCATCTAAACTACTTACTAAACATTAAGCGTTACTAAGTTATTAAATATTAATCTGTACTTCCTTCTCTATCTGTTTTGTGTCTGTCTCTAACACGCATCATGTGCTAACGCATGCCTTATCCACAGAAATGCAAAGGGAAACATCTTGACGACAAAAACGATGTGTTACATAAGAATATTGTTCTAAAAAATCTAGCGCACAAAATAGCCAGTTCCGAATCTCTAGATGATGACGATTATGAATCGGATGGTAGCAACGAAAGCACGCTATCAGAAGGAGCTATAAGTTGCCGTCGAAAGCAAAGTCCGAAATTCGTATCCGAGCCGAATCTGAGCATGATAGACAGCGCGGAGACTCCCAAAAACACGAAAAAGGGCTCTAGATTATTCCGTTCGAAGTTGCTCTCGGCGTCACAGAATATAAATAAGAAATATCAGAAGCGTCACACTGTTATAAGAGCGACGCCGACGTCTTGCGTTTCGTGTTTCGATGAACAGGATACTGGTTCCGATAACGACTTGTCTCATGACAGTCCGATAGAGGAAACCCCGAAGAAGAGGCCGATGCGAGACGAAGATTTCCGAATGCATTACCTGACCAGTACGCCAGGGATACCAGAGACGCCTATAGTTGAGGATTGCGCCACTCCTTATACTATGAATTTTCGAAGGGCATCTATGTCTCCTATAACAAAATCGACGCAGAAGTTGTCTAAGGCTATGCAGGTTTGTATCGCATGTTACTAACTCATTGATGCTAGGCACATCAAAGAATAAATAGATATCTATGGACTTTAGATAAATATGTACACGCAAGCCTATAGCGTATAAAAAAACGATTAACTTGCTCACCCGCGACCATACCTGAACGTCCACACTTCCACTGCTACACGAATCAACACATCACACACAAATACACAACTATCAACACCAGTACCCTAAGCACGACTTGTCGAATCCTGCGTTACGTTACGGTTATCGTATCGAGATCGAGAAATCTCATACTAAATTTTAGTTTCAAATACGCTCACGGGCGGGCGCTGTTCCAAACGTCATACAAACTCGTTATAGTTTACTATTCGATTTTACGTGACGCAGGATTCGACAAGTCGTGCTTAGGGCACTGTACTACATTATACGCTGTTACGCGTTTCAGAACCCTACGAGCCTACTCTCAAAGCACCAAAACAACCGCTCAACATGATACTGGTTACTATACTGACATGTAAACCATAAACCCAATATGGTTATTTACAAAAGTATGCTGCATTTTTTTTATATCAAACTACTAAGTACGATAAAAAGAGAGATCTTAAAAAAAATTGCATTAATTAATTAAATAAATAATAAATATCATGGGACAATTAACACCAATTGACCTAGTCCCAAACTAGGCAAAGCCTGTACTATGGGTACTAGACAACGGATAAACATACTTATATAGATAAATACATATTAAACGTCCAAGACCCGAAAACAAACATTCATATTCATCATACAAATATCTGCCCCGACTGGGGATCGAACCCGGGACCTCAAGCTTCATAGTCAGGGTCTCTAACCACTAGGCCATCCGGTCATCAAATAGATAGATATATCTCTTTTTTTTTCTTTGATGTGGCTAGTTGTCAAGCATTGTGTGTGTTATCATTATCATCTATTTGTATGTCAATGTTGTTGGAGATGCTTTGTTTTTATATTTCAACTGTTTCTTTTTCAAAATCATGATCTTGAACTAATCATTCCGATTAATAACTCTGAATTAGCCAGCGAAGTGTGCTGAAATTCTTTGATTGTTGATTATACAATTTAGCTGCCCGGAGCGTTGAACCAGACCCACAGCGAATTTGAAACAAATTAAAGTTGTTTTTTTAATATTCATAAGTTCATAACAATGGGGATAATGACTAAAGCCTTTTGTACACCGACGCTGCCAACTGCGGTAGAAATGCGAATCCTCACTTTTTTTACATATATTTTACACGATTTTCCCAGTTACATCGCAGTTCTAAGCGTCGTCGTTGTACTAAAGGCGTAAATGGTCAAATCAGCAATTTTTTTTAAATGTCAAAGTAATCGCTTTTGGGGAGGACTTCAATAGAGATCTCTCTCCAGGCAGATGTTATGACTGGGGGCCGAATTCCGGGGGAAGAGAATTGAAAGTTTTATTTATGCGACCGACTTGAGAAACTTCATTAGCGCGATGTAGGACAGTGATGACTTCATCCGCGTGTGGCGCTAGGGTCGCTACACGCTTGGTGTTAAATTTGTATTGAATTACTCAAGTCTGAAGTCATAATTTTCAGAGATCTAAAAATTTACGAAAGCTATTTTAAGTATTTTCGATAGCTTGATTAATATCACAAATGTCACAATCAGTAATTAAAAGGATTTTATTCTGACATAGTCGTCAACCCAATAGGGTTGTTTCCTCTTAGCCAAATCAGCAACTTTTTATGAAATGTCAAAACGATGCGTTAGTATGAAGGTTGTATTGAATTACGAACTATGAAGTCATAATTTTCAGTGATCAAACTGCCATCTTTTATTAGTTTTTGTTGAATTAAAAATCGTTTTAATTGCAGTAATAAGTGAGGCATCGGTTTCTTATGAGTATTTTCGGAAGTATCGAGCTTGAAAATGTGAAATTATTTTATTCTAACATAGTCATCATGGCCGCTGATTGCTAAGGACCGAAAGTAGTGGAAGTATTGGGGGGAGGCCTTTGCTCAGCAGTGGGACAGTTCAGGCTAATAATAATAATAAATAATAGTCATCAATCCAATTCCAGGAGTCTATAATGACGCCTCGCTCGCGCAAGCCGCTGATCATAACGTGCGAGCAGCGCGACCCGCCGCAGAAGGCCGGCGCCGGCGCCGACGCCTACCAGTCGCTGTCGCTCAAGAACGACAGCGACTTCGTGTCGTCCGACGACGAGGCGCGATCGTCTGCGTCGTGCGACAGGTGAGCACGTTGCAGGGTGACACTAACTTGTGCTTGTCAAAGTTGCTCAGAAAATGGTACAGTCGAGGAAATTAATTCCTGACCCACCCTGGAACCTTTTCCCAGTAAACGTCATAGTGACATCGCATTGCTTGACAAGGGAAATTGTTATGACGTTTACTATGAAAATGTTGTTATGACTGCACTTTTTGTGGCTATTGTATTGACACGCAATAAAAATTAGAATTTACTTTTCCAAGGCGCTGGTGGGTAATAAGAAGACCGCTAGCCGCCTTTGCTTTCATTATGTGGTGTAGTATGACCTTGGCGAGTGTTAGGACCTTGTGCGAGGTCCGTCCGGATCACGTCCACCATCTTACTCGCAAAGCCTGCTCTAAGCAGCAGTGCTTGCACTGTTGTGTTCCGCTGTGGATAGTAAGACAGCCGAGCAAATCACAGGCACAAGAGATATTTAATCTTAGCCCTCCTGATTGATTGGCAACGCATCTGCAAACCCCCCGGGGTTGCGGGTGTCTAGGCAATGGTGATCACTTACCCGCAGGTAACCCACTTGCTCGTTTGCCTACCTCATTGTAAAAAATAATCCGCAAATGTATTGAAAAGTGTCGTTTTCACTCGTCCCCAGTCTCGACCCTCCTAGCGGCTTGGGCGTCGTACGAAATGACGTACTATCCGCAATTGTATCAAAAAGCACTATTTTTTCAGGTCTACAAACACACCACAACCCCGATCGAGGACGTTTGAGGGGCGATCACTATCTGCCGGTGATATCAGCCCCCTGCGCTCAGAAAACACTAGGTTCATACTCAGCCATGAACGACCCAACCTCATGGACCGAGACCTTAACACCACACTCTGTGACGATATACCCAAAATAACCGAGAACTTTACAGTAGAACGTGCTAGATCGTTATCAAAACCGTTCCGTGAGTATTTGCTAAGCAGGTCCGTTTTAACGGCCACCCCTGTTGACTTGTCAATTTTGAATACTTCTAAAGAAACAGATAAGATATCTGAATCACTACTTTACTGTTTAGATGGCAATGTGCCGTCGGATCTCACTTCTTCTATCGGTAGTTTAACGGTCGGTAATGTTTCATTAAGATCTCCGTTAAAGAATGTCAATGTCCTTGAAAGTCCTAGTAGGAAACGTGGTGCTAGCTCCCTTGTTAGTGATGAATCTGGTACTAAGAAGGCGATGGTACAGAAAGAGAATGTCTGCGAACCGGTACCGGGTTATGAAATAAGAGAGACTGACCTTTAGAGTTAAACTTAAGATAGGAACTTAAGTGCCTTATAAGTTTAAGGCTAAGATGGCGCTAAATTGTTAAGTTCGCTTCACGTTAAGTTCGTTGTTTATCGATCTTTTTATTGAAATAGCTGAGTATTTCATATTTGGAAAGCTTTCTAAAAATTGTTTTTTTTTTCTTCCCTTCTACTCTTAGAATAGACACCTGTTCATCTTTTACCTAAACATTTTTCAGTGGTTATCGTAAATTGACTTTATTTTGTTGACATTTTATAATTATTTTCAATCCGAGTTTCGTGAAAGAAATTTATGGATTTAAATTTTAATATTTCCTTGTGAATGGTTACTGACAGAAATGCCAAAATTATGTTTTAAGATGTACAATGTGATTCTTATTTTTATGAATTTAATATTTAATAGTTTGAAACTAGATACAGCGGCCGACGCCCGTAACTGTTAATTCATAAATCTTATAAAACCCATGAACGGGTTGTTGAAAGGGTTGATGGCTCTAAAAAATGTAAGTGAGGATTATTAATAGTTCCCATTTGCCGTTTCTTTAGAAAAATCAGGCGTAAAATTGTGTTTATAGTTAGGTGCATTGACCTGTAGCCAAGCTTTTTAAGTAAATAATGAGGCCTTACTAAAATTGCTTAAATATTTTATCACAACTATAATTATATTCTACCAAAATGATATGACTTCTACAATGTTGTATTCTGCTGTGTTAAAACCTTAGAACACACAATTTAATATTATAGGTAAATATAATTTAAATATTTTAATTAAAAGCTGGTTTTATTGCTAGTACACTCAATTTCATAAATCACTGGTAAGTAATGTGGTCGCTTTGAATGTCAAACAAATAAATGTGCCTATATTGCGGTACCGTGTGTTTGATGTAGCAGTCAGTTTGTTTTGTATGATGGTTCTGGCCCCTAACTACGAAGTTCGAATTTTGCACTTCGAAGTGACCATCGCCGTTCTCACGTACACATTGACGCGTTCTCATCACTAGTAAAGACGTAAATTTTGGGAACTAGAATATTGTTTTTATGGCATTATGAGCCACAGCAAACTCATTTTCTTATATACAGTTCACCGGATTATGCCTGCACGCGCGTTACAAAACAGCCACTGGACCAAACTAAAAAATGTGAATTATAAGCAAATATTGGAACTATAGATACATTTTATTACGGACTGTTACGTCAGACTGTTACGTCAGACTGTTAAGTCAAAAAGCGATTATTAAGCCTACGGCCAGCAAAACGATGATGGTCACGGAACAGAAGAGTTTGCAGCAGAAACGGTAGCAGCAGTTTTGCAGTCGGTGGTCGGACCGAAGCGGCTCAACATAAGCGTAATAATCAGGGCTGTAACAAGAGAATACTCTGACTTTGCGAAGAGTGTGTAACATGAAGGAGTGTGGGAGGAGGTTCATTTTGACACACTCTGACCTAAGTTTTTGACACAAAATAGTTGTTTATGCAACTGTTACATAATGAGGGTCCGTAAAGCAGGAGTGTGCTTTCATGAAACGAGGTGAAGTAGAGTTTCATATTAGGATCACACGATTGTTTTAAGGCCTAATTATGTAGAGTCGCATACTTTACTTTATCTACACACATATTATAAGTACTCTAAGATGGATTCAGAAGCCGAAGGCATACTAAACCTATCACGAATTTGGCTGTTTTTAGGGTTCCGTACCTCAAAAGGAAAAAACGGAACCCTTATAGGATCACTCTGTTGTCCGTCTGTCTGTCTGTGCAGACTCTTTTTCTCTGAAACGTGTGGAGATAGCATGCTGAAATTAATATCAAATACTCAAGCCTGCGGTCCCTTAAAGCCGTGAAAAAATCAACCTTCTAAGTCGACGCAATCAAAAGATACAGTCATTAAAAAAACCATTTCCATACAAATTGCCGATTTTAAAAAACCTAAAGGCTACTTTCAGATGTCCTAGAAACTTGAAATTTGGTATGAAGGTAGCTCTTATAGCACAACCACTCGGAAAAGTCTCAAAATCTAAAATTTTCATGTCTGTCTGTAGATTTCACAGACCAATATAAATTGACCCCACACTGCGTACATCTTGCTTAGGAGCAGTTAGGAGCATGTTTGGAGTGTAATGGAGTGTTCTTGGTAATTCAACCTCCGTAATCTCTTCTCTAGTGGCTCCAAGTAGCTGTAGTCACAGCGGCCACACTCCGGTAAACCACGTCAGTGAGCTAAACCTAGGGAAGGGGGCTATATCTACGAACATCTGTGGAGTAGCTATTGGACGATCCCCGATCAAACCTGCATCGACATGGCGCTATCTCTTAACCGTCAGTGCAAAAAGGTTATGCGAAATACCTTAAGGGCGTTTACCAGGATCTATGTAGTGGCATACGGCCTTTCGCTGCATCCCAGACTCTGCCAATCGTACCGGTTTTCCGGTCCATTGGACAACAGAGAACGGGACGAGAGAGTTGACCTGCACCAGCGCAACCGCTTGTTCACTTTAAATAGTATCACGCGCAGATGACCCTGGCTATTTTTCATGTATATAGGTTACGATAATGATAAAAGTCCTGCGGCGATGAGATATTGGCAGTGGGGTTGGGGCAACGATGTGCCGAGGCCTTAGTTAATATCCTGCACGTAGGCGGTCAGGAGAGAGTGGTCGCTCCCGGAGTCGATGTAGGCGGGGCTCGGGGTTCGGCAGTACGACTGGCGACAAAGCAGCCCTATTTAGGATCGCTCTGCTTTCCTCTGCACAGAGGAAGGACCTAGAAAAGGTGGTCCAAAAATAGTCCGTCTCAACCATCATCTAGACGCCAAACCGCGGGCGTCTAGACATCGTCAACGCGGTCACAAGACAACAAAAAATAAACGGTCTCCCTTTAAAAAACGACTTTGCTTTGCCACATGGAACGTACGAACTTTGTTAGATAACGAACGTAACTTATGTCCAGAAAGAAAGACTGCTCTCATAGCAAGAGAGCTGGCCCGTTACAGTATCGACATAGCTGCAATCAACGAAACCCACCTGAACGACAGAGGAGAACTGTGTGAACAACTTGGTGGCTATACGTACTACTGGAGTGGACGTCCCGCTGGTGAGCGGGCTGGAAGTGGCGTGGGCTTTGCTGTTCGTAGCGGCCTGGCTGCGGATCTAAGTGAATTGCCTAAGGTGTCAATGACCGCCTTATGACTACGCCTGCCAATTAACAACAACAAAAACGTCCACCTTATAAGTGCCTATGCTCCTACTCTGCCTTCTCCGGATGAGGACAAAGAGCTGTTCTATCAAAATCTCCGCGGAGTCCTCCAAAGTATACCAAAGCATGACAAAATAGTTTTGCTAGGTGATTTTAATGCTCGAGTTGGCGCCGCATATGAACTCTGGAACGGAGTCCTTGGAAGGCATGGAATCGGCAAATGTAATGATAACGGACTACGCCTTTTGTCGTTGTGTGCTGAATTCGGCCTTGGCATCACCAACTCATTCTTCCAACTTGAGAAGAAATATAAGACCTCGTGGATGCACCCTAGATCTAAGCACTGGCATCTTCTAGATTATGTCATTGTCCGCTGTAAAGATCTCCGGGATGTTCTTATAACGAGAGCGATGCGCGGAGCGACGGGATGGACTGACCACCATCTCATCAGATCGAAGATGCTCCTACAGCTTAAAGCACCACGACGAGCACAACACAAAGCCCCATCCAAATTAGCCTTCTCAAGGCTAATTACGTCACCGGAACTGAGAAACAAGCTGGATATGGAGTTTTCTGCTGGAACTCTTGAGACCGAGTTTTTATCAGCTGATGAACAGTGGAGATCACTTGCCGAACGTCTTCATGAATGTGCGCTAAAGACTATAGGAAGAACTAAAAAGAAAAACCAGGATTGGTTTGATTCATCAGATAAGGAGATCAGAACTCTAGTTGAGGCACACAAACGCGAACTTAACTCACGAACAGCAGATTCCAGCAGTAAAAAATGAGCCCAGCTAAAATTAAGATCAAAGGTACGCGAACTGAAGGACGGCTGGTGGAAGGAGAAAGCTGCAGAATTGCAGCACTACGCTGATACTCACCAGACTGGAAAATTTTTCGAAGGCATACAGGCACTCTTTAGTCCCCGTGTAAGAAAAACTGCACCTTTGTACTCGAAGGATAAGCATCATCGAGTCACTGATAAGACATTTTAACGATGTTTTGAATCCTAATGCGGTCGGCGCCGATCTATCATATGTACATGCTCTTGAAGAGTTACAAGTCTGCCAAGCCCTAGACGATCAACCAACCTTCGAAGAGTTCGTGAGAGCGGTCAAGCGTCTTAAGAACTCAAAAATACCCGGTATAGACCAACTTCCTGCTGAAGTGTACAAATATGGTGGCAATAATATCATATCAGAGCTTTATCACCTAGTTCTGAGAGTGTGGGTCAATGAGGAGGTACCGGAGGGAAGCTGTAAGCTGTACAAAGGGAAGGGAGATGTCTCCGATTGCAGCTCTTATCGTGGTATATCGCTTCTTGCTAGTGCCGGCAAGGTCCTTGCTCACATTCTTAACACCCGCCTTAGCTAATTGGCTGAGAATTACTTGCCGGAGAGCCAATGTGGCTTCCGTCCCAGCAGGGGTACTATCGACGCGATTAGTGTCGTAAGGCAACTCCAGGAAAAAAGCCTTGAAAACCAACGGCCTCTCTATATGTGCTTTGTCGATCTGGAGAAAGCATTTGATAGAGTTCCACGTGAGGCTCTTTGGCTTGTTCTCCAAAAATCTGGATACCCGGAAAAAATCGTTAACCTCATACGCCAATTTCAAGTTGGCATGAAAGCGCAGGTTCAACATGAAAACGAACTTTCAGAGGTGATCCAGATTACTAGTGGTGTTAAACAGGGTTGCGTGATGGCACCCACGCTCTTTGCCATTTACTTTGCAGTTGTGATGAAAGATGCACTGCGAGGTTGTAATGACCAAATCCGCCTTAACTTCCGGACTGAGAAGGGTGTCTTCGACATATCAAGGTTCAAAGCAAATTCTAAAGTACAAAAGGTTGCTATATTGGAGGTACTTTATGCTGATGACGTGTGTTTTATGTCCGACAGTGTGGCACATCTCCAAAGCTATATTGACGCACTGCATCTATCCTGTCAAGGATTCGGCCTGGTTATTAGTGCTACCAAGACCCAAATTCTTAAACAGCCACCCCCGGGTTGCGAGGCTGATAAAGGGACACTGAAACTAAATGGGAGACCACTAGATGAGGTATCGCACTTTAAATATCTGGGTAGCACTATTCGGCACGACAATACTTTAGCTTCGGAAATACCATCGCGTATCGCTAATGCCTCGGCCAATTTCGGGCGACTAGCTGACCGTGTCTGGAGGTCTCATGACCTCAAGCTGGAGACTAAAATTAGCGTTTACAAGGCGCTAATACTACCGGTCCTTTTATATGGCGCAGAGACATGGTGCCTCTATAAAACGGATATCAAGAAACTCGACACATACCACCTTAGATGTCTGAGATCTATCCTGAAGATTAAGTGGCAGGACCGTGTTTCCAATCCCGAGGTTCTGCGTCGCTCCGGAATGCATGGCATCGAGGCTATCCTCATGCAGCGCCAGCTCGGGTGGTGTGGGCACGTCTTTCGTATGGATGACCGCCGCAGACTCCAAACCCAAAGTCCCAAAGTCCCAAAGTCGTCTTCTATTCGGAGTTGGCAGAAGGTAAGCGAAAGCATGGCGGTCAGTATCTGCGCTATAAGGACGTGCTAAAAAGACATCTTAGCGCTTGTGCTATCGACCCTACAGGTTGGGAGGAGCTCGCTAAACAGAGGTCTTCGTGGCGTAGCACGATCTATAATGCAACTGAATCGTTTGAGATAAGTCGTCTCAAATCGCTTGACCTAAAACGCCAAATTCAAAAGGAGAGACCAAGGCCCTCCTACACCTACACATACAACTCCCGAGGCCAGCTCTGCTGCTTTCCCTGTAACAGAACTTTTAAGACCAAGTTCGGGCTGGCGAGCCATATTAGAGCTCATGCCAGATCTGGAACATAAGTTGCTTGTAAATATAATAACTCTGTATATATAGAAAAGATGTATATAAATGATTTGGTTTAAGATTTAAGTAGGATTAGTTAAATATGGTTAGATTAAGTATTATTATAGTCAGGGTCGCCGTCGTCGAAAACGATGAGGACTATAATGCTTAGGAGCAGGGCTCTGCTAAAAAGAACTCCAGTTCTTAAAACACTGGGGAAAAGCGTTAAAATCTTTCTACGGAACCCTCGTGCGCGAGTCCGACTCGCACTTGGCCGGTTTTTTTAAATCATAGACAAACATATCGAGCTGACGTTTCGTATAGACTATTTTTTTTTAATTGAGGCCTATTTTTTAATTGTATTGATTTTTGAAGATGAAAACTGATTGTCGTAATGATGGTAATTTCCTACGGTTTCTGGACGCATAATAGAGGACTTATGATAATGTGTGTAGATATAATAAGATTCAAAATCATTTCCGCTTACTAGAATCCTTTGTGCCATACCGCGCCTTTCCGCGGGCGATCTCCGGCCTTAGATGGCGACGTTGGAGGGGGCGTTCTAGAAATGTAAAGACGGAAAAGTAAGTCTACATTTCATTTAAAAGTTAGTATCAATTTTGATACCGTATGCGTCAAAAGGTTAAAAGTCCAATATCTCATAAACGGTTGAGTACATTTTGATGAAACTTGGCTAGAAACCTTCTCGATTAAACTAGCTTTCGATCAAAATAAGCCGCGTCCAAATCGGTCCATCCGTTTAGGAGATATAATGTCACAGACAGATATGTGTATCTGTCATACAACTCCCAAACTCAAACTTATAACACCCTTCTTTTTAACCCCCGACGAAAAAGAAGGGTGTTATAAGTTAGACATGTTTGTGTATCTGTCTGTGGCATCATAGCGCTTAAACGGATGGACCGAATTCGATGCGGTTTTTTTCAATCGAAAGCTAGTTTAATCGAGACGGTTCATAGCTAAGTTTCATTAAAATCGTTTCACCCGTTTTTGAAATATTGAACTTTGAAATGACAAAGTCGGGGTTTTTTCGACTTTTCTAAGTTGGTTATTGCGTCAGTTGTTTTATTAAGAATCGTGGTGGCTTACCGTTCCTTGCTACGACTTGTCATAAGCGAGGTGTATGACTTTCCCATCCACATTATGTCCTTTAGCGGCTTCACACATGACATATTAAAAGCGAGTTATATGAACAGCGCGGCTCCATTTGCTTCGGCTCTTCGGAACCATATCTATAAACTGGTTGACTAGATGATTTTTCGCCTTCTGAGAAAGAACAATGAGATGTAAGATATCCGCAACGAATCCAAAGTCACGAATATTGCTGGAATCTGTCAGTTGAAGTGGTGCCGCATTGAGAGAGACTTCTCTAAGCAGCACACGTAGCACGGCGCGCCATTTTGTCGCTTGTCGCGCAGTGCGTCCCTTTCATAGTGATGGAATCAGTGGAGGACGCACTGAGCGACAAGCGACAAAATGGCACGCGTGCTAGCCCCCCAGGCCCCCGTTTCATAAACGTGACAGGTGACAAATGACAACGACAGTTTGGTGTAGGTTACTGGCTTGTAAAGTTTTTGTATTACCAGACTTCATATTAACTTCGAAGTGTAGATCGAATTGTCGTTGTCATTTGTCACCTGTCACGTTTATGAAACTGGGCCGTGGTGTCATGCCTTGGGACCGAAATCCGAAGGAGAGAGTTGGAATTTGTATTATGCATACGACTAGGCCATAGGCCTAAGATCGTAAAACTCTTTTGAAAAGTCCACTTCCTTAGAAGGTTCACTGTATTGAAAGGAGCACTTTCTCATAAGATGCAGTACTTGCCTAGGTATAATATGTGTATTTTCCAAGGACCATAAAACCAAGAGGACTGCCAGTGTCTATACGATGTCGCGTTCCTTTGAAATAATAAGCCTGCTGTAGCTTGTTTTACTACGGAGGGGTCTCTGTACCATTCATTTGGTATGACATTTAGACCTCTGGCTAACACAATAGCGCCATCTAAATTCGTTTTTTCTTTCAGTTCATAGATGACGCTATTGTGTTAGCCAGAGGTCTAAGTGTCATACAAAATTAATGGTACAGAGACCTTTCTATAGTGATATGTGCTAGCTACAGCAGGCTCATTATTTTACAGGAACGCGACATTGTATAGCCATTGGCAGTCCTCTTGGTTTTATCGTCCTTGGTATTTTCCAAAAAGGTGCACTTCCCTAACATATTATGCTCTTTGTGACAAAATTAAATAGAAAAAAATGCATCTAGATACCTACTGATTCATGTTAGTCGAAACTATCGCTTGATCCAAGCCTTGATACTTAGCGTTCGGAAATTAGAGTTGAAAATTGTTCAAGCTAACGCAGGGGAATCGAAAAAACTTACATTATGCAGTCTTGTCTCAAGTCAGAAGAGGACAATAAGGCCCAATCCCAATAAAGCGGCAATGGTCACGTAACAGAACACCCTACAGCAGAATTTGTAGCAGCAGTCAGGCAGCGGGCAAGTTTCGGAAGACCGTTGCTGGCGTCTTCGCATATACTTGTCCAAGTTACCGCTGTAACAATAAAAACTTAATAAATACTTAACGAACTAGGTAAGTACACTAGAGTATCATTCATCATCATCATCATGGCAGCCGAAAGACGTCCATTGCTGGACGGCGGCCTCCCCCAACCAGTCTTCTGCTTTCGGCATCCACCGCGGTCCCGCGATCTTTACTAGGTCGCCGCTCCATCTTGTTGGAGACCTACCGACAGCTCGTCTCCCGGTCCGTGGACGCCATTCGGGAATCTTCTGACCCCATCGGCCATCAGTCCTGCGAGCAATGTGCCCCGCCCACTGCCACTTACGTTTCGCAATTCTTCGGGCTATGTCGGTAACCTTAGTTCTACTGCGGATATCATCATTTCTGATTCTATCCCGCAGAGAAACCTCAGGCATAGTCCTCTCCATCGCCCTCTGAGTGACTTTTGAGTTTCCTTATGAGGCCCATCGTTAGCGCCAACGTCTCAGGGTCTGAGGCTCAGTACCTACACTGAAATTAATGTATTGTATCTTACCGAATCTCGTTGATACGCGGTGGCGGACTTAATATGCTTGGAGGTGGGGAGCCACATACTTTCAATAGGTTCGGCTTCGATCTGAAGCCGGATCGGCAGAACGATCGCCGTGAACATGCATTGCCAGCTAAAGCGTTCAAGAACAACCGGCGAACATAGTCGTCTGGAATGAGCCCCCTTTCCCTGCGGGGAAAGGGAAATAATTATAATCTCTGGCTCTACAGAAGCAAAACATGTTCTTAGGTTCGCTGCTGACCCGGCTTAATGCAGACCAGTGAAGATTATACTTATTTGTCAGCTATGCGGTCTTAGCTGTCGCTCCCGTATCGGCCTTACAAGCCACGCGCGTTAGTGCTGTACGCGCTGTTACGCACGCTGGTTAAAGTTGTCGCACATGGTGTAACCGCTCGGCAACGGATACAACCAAAAGCAAGGCGAGACCATGCTGTTCCAATGCCGATATGTGTGCGTTACAGTATGGAGTTTATTACAAAGAATACTGAATGGCTCGGGTTGAGACGGTGATGCATATCCGGAGCAGTTACGTAGGTATGCGACAACCTTCACAGATGGGACAGGCCATTGATGATGATGAAGATTACACTTACCAGTAATTACAGGTCGAGTCTGACGTGCAAGGTCGAAGCATACCGATGCGTTAGATTAAATCTTGCTTCGTCCTGTTTTTTTGAACGGCTTGAACTCGCTTGGATTCTGTGGATCCAGCTCTACAAGCATTTCTAAAACTGGGGCCGGCAGCATGTGTTGTGTCCTTTGGTCTTCTGCGAAGGAAAAGCAAAGTAAGTTGTGACTCCAGACTCCAGCCCATCTTCGTCGATGGTTTATTTGTTAATTTATTGACCTCAGCGGTATACGGGCTAGTTATTGTTTTCTCTCATCCGTCACTTGTATCGCACAAAATGCAAAAACGACACTTAGAAGTACAGCATCCCGAAGAACTTTGTAACTTATACCAAAATACTCTTCATCCCTCTTTTTTCTCATCGTACGGAATCTTTTTAAATGGGTAGGCTTGAACTTTGTTTAGGGAATCAGTAGGTACATGGTGCGGTTATTTGGCTGGGGACTATTTTTTTTAGTTTACGTGCTACATTGTATGAATTCTGATTGTTAGCGTCGTGATTGGCAACGTCACTTGAGTTTTTCTATGAGAACTGAAGAAGAAGGGAACGTAGACAAAGGTTTTAATAAGAAGGCTAGAATATTGTCAAATAGAAAGGGTAATTAATAGTTATTAATTTCGGCATGTTACCTCTACCCGTTCCAGAGAAAAAGGGTATTGATCTCAGTAGGAGTATCTTTGTGTGTTTTTTCTCCCAATTTTTTAGTTTTACGGTTTTCCCGTGAATATCAATTATATTTTTTTATAAATTCACTGAAACATGAATACACAGAAAAAAACCAGAAAAATGCCAACCGATGGATCCGGGTTCGATTCCCGGGGTTGACATTTTTCTGGTTTTTTTTCTGTGTATTCATGTTTCAGTGAGTTTATAAAAAAATATAAAAAGGGTCTTGACAGAAAGACAGACAGACGGACAACAAAGTGATCCTATAAGGCTTGCGTTTTGTCCTTTTGAGGTACGGAACCCTTAAAAGAGTTTGTTAATAGGTACTTATTTCTTATTGTAGTCTTTTCGTCAAAATGTAGGTAAGTACGGCAGACCACAACGTCGCGTGCTTCTTATTTTATCTAAGAATACCCAAAATACACCATTATAAGTAACACTGAAAGTGAAATTATTATAAGGATTGTCTTGTGCATTTATAGATTATTAGGATTCACAAGGGTCAATTGGGAAGGAGGGCTGTGATCTACTTAGATAACGGGTTCCCTAGGGCGGCTCCTTTTCAAACTTAGTGTTTGTCTAGTTAATTCCCCAGGGAAAACCGTAGTTGTGAGCGGAAGGGACTTTAGGGTCGCCTACAGAAAGTCTACACAAGATGTAATTAGTGGTTAGACTAGTGCTACTTTTGCGAACACATCTGATAGGCCAGAGGAAGGTACACAACCTTTTTTTTGTAGACCACTTTTAAAATGTGACTGGTTTCGATGGACAGGCTGCTTGACATTTACTCTAGGTACCTATGTAAAGCCAAGCCAACGCCTTTGTTCTCTAAGTACTATCGAAATCAGACACATATTCGTGGACCTCCACTTACAACTTGTGTCCTTTTGTTTTTCACTCCAATGTAGAACTAACCCCGTCGTGTGTTTGACCTGTGTGTTAGGCCATCTTGTCTTGGCGACAATTTTTCGTCGCTACTCCATCCGACCAATTCAGACGGCTTTCGTAAAGGGATTGTAACTAGTAGGTTACCAGTGTAGTGTTCTTCTTAGATTAAATTATTAAGAAAGTAATAGGGTGATACTGAAAAATGTGAGTATGGCCCTTTCATCCCTATTCGGCACAGCTGTAGCATTCGTTTCTAATTATACAAAAACGTTTTGCATGCTGATGTGTTTTGTTTTGCGGGTGGTAGGACCTTGTGCGAGGTCCGTCCGGATCGCTACCACCATCTTACTCGCTAATCCTACCGCCAAGCAGCAGTGATTGCACTGTTGTGTTACGGTGTGGAAAAGTACCTAAGCCAGCCGGTGTAATTACGGGCACAAGAGGCATTTCATCTTAGCTCTCTAGGTTGGCAACGCATCTGCAAACTCCCCGGGGTTGTGGGCAGTGGTGATTACTTACCATCAGGTGACCCACTTGCTCGTTTGCCTTCCTTGTCGTTTAAAATAAAAGATGCGCCTGCACCTAGCGGCGAATACCCGCAGCGATCCAGCGAACACGCATTTCTCAGCCGTAACCGGAGAATAAACTTAAGTGTCGTATTCATAGCGTTTTATTCTAATCTCTGACACTGCTTAAACAGTCTGCAATAGACTATAAGGCCGATGATGATTCTGATCTCTAATAATAAGTACTTTATCTCCTACCTTTTATTAATTTAAAACATATAACAGTGGACCTTGGTAGATTCTACGTCGTCAAGTCGCTGATAACTGGCTAAAGTAAATACAATACATAGGTACATACATTGTTTTGTATTATTATGTGCAATAAAGTATTTTACATACATACCTAATAGCCAAAAATTAGGATCTTATTTTTAACCAATTTCAAAGAAGAAGGAGGTTCTACATTCCACTAGTACCTAATGTGTTTTATTCTATCATGATCACCGATTTTAAATTTTTTATTCATAAGAGTATACTCCTGAGGTGATTCCATTGTCACCAAGTCAGGATCTGATGATGGAATCCCAGGGAAATCTAGGGCAAACCTCAAATTTTATAAGCACGTAGGTATTGCGTATTTTTATATCTAAAACTATTCAAGTAAGTATGCTTATCTTACTTGAGCATAATATCTTAACAACATATATTTATTTATTTATTTATCATACAAATTAATAATTAATACAAAATACTTTGCAAGTACATACCTAGTCAAAATAAAACCCTAAAAATACTAATCAAATAACCCGCCTCTGACCGTTCCCGGCGCAAAGGTCCCCATCACACTCGCTGCATTACCGCGCTGAATGGCGATGGCCAACCTTTGCACCAGAACGAACCGGAGCGGGAGTCACCACAGACATCCGCGAGCCTACGACCCAATTCCCGCACAAAATCTTTTGCATAATTATGCACCCCAACTGCCCAAAGTCTCCACAGCCACAGGAACAAAATGGTAAAGCTGCTCCAAGGCTGCGTACTTAAATCTTTTTTTTGGACCGGCGTCCTCCGCGGCTGCAGACGGGACGCGGACGGTACGGCTCAGGTGGCTGGCGGCAACAGTGCTGACGCAAGTAGCGTCCCAAACTAGGCACTTATTCTATACTTAGCGAAGTAAGTATTCGCTTTTGGTACTTAGTTATCATCTCACGATGAGCTTATGATAGAAGGTACAACTCCTTAACGGTTAGGAGTTGGAGGATAATTAGCAGCTAAGCACACGTTTTTCAGCTTTTCGAAGATAATTCAATGAGGAAAAATATATGTCATAGTCATAACATTTACGAGCGGTATTTATTTAGTTTATCTCATAAAACTTTACACAATTTTAAGAAGTGCCTTCTTTTCGAAATTGACCGTTAAATTTCTAATAATAAAATAACCTAACCAACTTAGAAAATTTGTAAATCCCCCGACTTTCAAAGTAGGTAATTTCAAAGTTCAATATCTCAAAAACCGCTGAACTGATTTTTATGAAACTTAACTAAGAATCACCGCTAGAAAAAGAAAACCTGCTTTCAAATGAAAAAAAAACCTCGTCCAAATCGGTTCACCCTTTAAAGAGCTACACTAACGGTGCCACAGACAGACACACACACACTAATAGCGGTCAAACTTCAAGGGGGGTTAATAAACGGAGTATACGTAGGATCGTGAATATACTTTCTCAGCTGTTTCTTCGAAACTAAATAAGCTAGCTAAAGTTCGTACTGAAAAGTAGTCCACAGAAAGTTCATATTTCAGCTTTAGATTGGCCGACGCGCCACAGAGGAATGTTCGCTGTATCGTACCCGTACCGTGTGGAATGAGTTTCGACGCACTGCAACCGACAACTTTTGACCAAAACTTCTTTATTGGAACGAAATAAAGTTGAGCTTTGTCGTTGCCGGTGCCTCGAGTCTTTAGATTGTGTTTCGAAAATGTTAGAACGTCGAGTTTCGGGGGAAAATTTGTTACGTTTAAATTTCAAAGACTTGGGTTATTATTTGCAAACTCTGTCAGGGAGTGACGGTGAAGTATTGACTTGGTTTTGCGAAGCATGATAATTTGTTGTAAGTAAATTATAGAGGACCGGGTTGAGGTTTTGAGATCGTAGCAATTCTTAAAGTCGCTTAGAGTACCACGAATTTATTAATGCATGCTTTATTATGCGCTTGTAGGTAAAATTGATTGATTCGGTTAAGTAATTGATAGAGTAATTTTGTATTAGGTACATACACTGCGGAAAACTTTTAAGTACGTGGGTTTGAGCTATGTTTCTGAAGAATCTTGTGCTTGGGGTCTACAATATTAAAGCAGCTGAATAAAACACGTCCGTTGATATTACATTTAATACGAGACTGAGAAATTATAATCTACCCGCACATTTGGAGATGGTTCTTAAAACTACCCACATACATATTTATCACAGTTTCGTACCCACTACTTATGTTTGTTTAAAAACACTGAATACTTACCTACTGATGTTTTATAGCCACTAGCTGACATGTTGTATTTATAGCAATATCTTGTACTGTTATTTAGTATCCGGTTTTATTGTTACTGATATTCACGGCTATTATCTATAGTTAATGATAAACTTTGCGACACTCGGCTCTAGTGGAATCTAAACAAGCAATTATTGGTATCTTAGAGCAGGAAAGGAAATGGAGATGTTAACGCGCGATTTTTCCCTCTGCCAAAATTGTAACATTAAGTCTGACCAAAATGATCAGAGTCTGTTGATTGTGTGCGTGTTTTTGGCATTTGTGTGACAGTTTATTCTAATAAATATATTAATATTATTATTAAAAAAAAAAGTGTTGTTTTAGTGTGAGTTTGTAGGAACGTAACAAATTTTGGCATGAGCGCAGATGTGCGCCGTACGTGTGTCCCTCGTCCCCCTCAAAAAGTGGCAGAAAAATTGTAGTGCATAGATAAGCCAAAGGCGCCTCCCGTCTGTCTGCTTTATGATAGACGTATAGTCAATTATTTCCTGGTAACTACGAGCTTGTTGCGTAAGAAGTTTCTTACGTAGTGTAGGAATGAATATAGACAACTTCGTCTGCGCAGAAATAGTGGTACCAAGTAACAAACATACTTACAAAAAATAACCTAATCAACTTAAAATTAAAAACAGAAAACCCGACTGCAATTCTGGGAATCAATATACTCTTGGCACTCCCATAACCTGAGACAAATTCAATGACACTTCATACGTTGAAATTCATCAAACAGTTTAGGCTGTAGAGCGTGGCAAAGAATTGGACATAGGTACATTACATACACACAATATTATGCTTACAGTCGAATTGAGAACCTCCTCCTTTTCCGGTTAAAAACAGATAACTATGCTGGTTTGCCTTTCGTGCTTGATAAAAATCTGCTCTCATTCAGTTCATTTTGTTATCTAAGTAGGTATCTATCCGTCGAAAAGTAACTAATTTATCAAATACCTTTCTAACTCAATTTAAGAAAAGCATTATAATTGTAATCACTGGCACTTGATGCCTTTTTAAAATTAAGTGCACATGTCAATCTCTTAACCCATTTTTATCGGATTTGCGATACATTACACTTACATTATGCAGTGCAGGTGGACAGTTAGCCAAATGGTTATTAAAGTTAAAGTACCTAGTGCACTAGTAAGTTGTAGCAGTTAATAGAAAACTACTGTGAGACTCGGACATAACTAACGTAAGATACCGAGTTCTATTAAGTCGGATTCTCGTAATAGCCGGATAGTTTCGAATCTATTCAAGTTCCTTATAATTATATAACACACACCATTAATAAAGAATCAAAATGTTATTCAGTAAGTAGCGATTAAAAGCTCTTTTAAACGTATTTTTTTAGTCTATCGAAAAGACCATGATTGCCAAGAAGAATGCGCCGCAAGAAACTTGGCACAAAGCTTTTTTTTTCTAAAAAAACAACTTACCTACAATACTTAGCTCTCACAATATATAACCACAAATGAATATTATAAAAAAACTCACAAAATCATAAGAAAATAAAAACATTACAGTATTTTAGTTAAGTATAGGAACAAAGAAGATCTTGAATAGAACCGAAACTATCGGACTATGACATAACTTAATAAAACGTGAATTTTAATAATGTTTAAATTAAAGTGAATTGATATCAAGTGGTTATTATACTACTTTTAACATGAAACTACCGTGAGACTCAATCATAGTGAAATAAACGGATCACTCACGTATGTCAGTCGAGTAAAGCTTGACATGTTTCGGACTCCCAGTCAGTTTACGTCTCGCCACCGGCGTGGCGTGTGCTCCCAGAGGAAGGACTACGGATTGGTCCGAAACATGTCGAGCTATACTCGACTGACATACGTGAGTGATCCGTTTATTTCACTATGGTAATTATACTAGTTTCAAATGATGAACTTCAACGATCATCGAGCCATCACCGATAGCAAATGGGTAAGCAAAGATTTCGTTAAATAGATAACCATCATTTGCCTCATAGTAAGTAAGGACTAAGTATATTTTACAAAATAAAGTTCTTCATCGTCATCATAATCAGCCCACAGCAATCCACTGCTGGCCACAGGCCTCTTCCATCTGTCTACGGCCATCCATCCGCCGCCAGCAACCATTTTTAAGCTCGACCGTCCATCGTAAAGACCTCAGTGCCCTAAGCACGACTTGTCGAATCCTGCGTTACGTTACGGTTATCGTATCGAGATCGAGAAATCTCATACTAAATTTTAGTTCCAAATACGCTCACGGGCGGGCGCTGTTCCAAACGTCATACAAACTCGTTATAGTTTACTATTCGATTTTACGTGACGCAGGATTCGACAAGTCGTGCTTAGGGCACTGGACACTACTTTTCCCCTTCCGTGATCTGAAAAAAAAAGTAATGTTACAAACAATCAAATTAGAGCACGTTGCTGATGATGTTTTGTAATTTAGGTCAAGCTAGTTGACGAGGCCTATTGCTAATGTATTTCATGTAAATCCAGTTACTTGACATTGTACCTAATATTAATGATGTAGTTTTATATTGATTAAAGGAATAAAACTTAATTAGAGCACATGGGTGGACTAATCTTTACCAGTTAACCTTTGAGTGGTGGAGAGGAGTAATTTAATAGGAATAATTTACTAAACACTGATTATAGTCTATGCTTATAAGCAGTGTCAAGAGGAAATGTACAGTTTTGCACGGCTGTGCAAGCCATAAGTACATAAAGACATATTTAACTACAGTTCATGTCAAATTTAACTTTAAGTCTGTCACTTGTCGGGGAAGCGAGACGTACAGAGACTAACGAAAATGTAAGACCGTGATATACCTCCCACAATTTCAGAAGCGCTTTTAAGTTTGAAGAGTGCGTAGGTTTTTGATGAAAGAAAGAAGGAAAAATATTTATTCAATGTACACAATTCACAAATATAATGAAATAATTAAAGCAAGTGAACATGGACGTCGAACAGGATCCCTCTCATCATTGTGCCGCGGCTGGGACCACAGCACTGGTTTTCAGAGGGAACCCGAGACGAATGACGCTAACTTAGTTAAAATATGATTATATGCATAAACATTAAACAAGCACTTCGTTTTTATATTATATATTTTGCATAAACATATTCGTCATGAACACTGATGGTGCCAGATACGGAGATATGAAAGAATTGATGAGCATGCACACTAAATGTTATATATTTTAGAATGTTCGCACTAAACTAATTTTGTTTCCTTTTTATTACATAAACAAATATTTTCCACTCGTCATTTTCTGTAAATAATCTACAATATCTACAGCATGATAATAATGGTTTGTAGGGAGTTATTTTATCAGTTAAGGTTAAGCACAAATAAAATGTAATCACCGAATAGTACCTAATTTATTTTAATTATTTTCAACTGCAAAAAAATTACAGCCAATATTTTTCATCTACTTCAAATATGTGTACTGTAATATGTTGGTGTAGGTATATTAAATAGGAATACTTTAATTCTAATCGGATAAAGACTTAAACTAAGTATGCATTATGCCTCTAAATATTGCCCTAACAAAGGATAAGACTAGGTACCTCTAAAATGTACGAGTAGTGGTAGTTTATTACCGCGGTATTACTCATAATATGCAAATAAAACGCAATAAAATAAAATGCACTATGTGTCTATTCTAATTGCAACGTCCTGTATAGCTATACCTTATCACTCACGTCATACAAGTATATTTGTTGACATATAAGCCACAATCGCATAGTTTATATCACAGTCAATTATATGGAATAGACCTGGAAGTGTCGTCATGCAGAACTAAAAAACAATAACAAAACAGGAGACGATCTAATAGTAATTTTATGTCCAGTATTTAATTTGGTGTTAAGTATTCACGTGACAATGTGTTATAATTCCCTTTTCCTAAGTCTTAGGAGAGGATGTGTGAAGAACAGACTGATTGGAGATGGTTACAGGTTTAACAACGCGCGCAGTTTTAGCATACAAGGATTTAACTTTAATGTAAGTACTTACCGACAACACAATTTTAAACTTTTCGAATTTCGAACCGACAATTTTGAACTAATTGAGAATGATGGCTGGACAGAAAAAAAAAACAAAAACAGGCTGGGAATGCTCTGGAGTTTCGGATTGGATTTTCCGGATCAGTTGCTCTAGCCTCAAAAAGATTTTCAAAGCAACTCTACCAAAATACGAACGTTTGAAATCTGCCAAAACCCGTTAGCGGGTGACTCGGGAATAGGAAGACTAATCGCGTTTCTGCACTGGACAGACAAAAACCTTTTTAATAATATTGGTACAGACCTGCATGTGAAACTGAACTAACTGACTAAGTTAACTCTAAAATTGACCCACTGTCTACTCAGTGAAACAATTAGATGTTATATTTATAATACCTACGTACATTGCTGTACTGTTTACCTAGGTTTAATTTATGACTAGGGGTAATTATTAGGGTCGGTTCCGTGGTCATCAAGAACATAGTGACGAAATATTTTTAACTTTTATATTGGTCACTGGCAAGGCGGGTAACTGATAGTCTAGAAACGATGCGATGCGATGTACTTTAAATACGTCGTGTAGACGTAGGTACAAATTGATTGATTATATTGCTAAGGGCAAAGTCTGTATGTGTCTCAGCACGCATTGCAGCTGTTAATCTGTTTATTACCTAGCGTTTTATTTATCAGGAGACCTTTGTATTGTATAAACTTCATAACTAAGTATTAACGGATTTAGAAGAAAGAAAAGATTCCCTTTTTACCTTCACTCAATGAAATCACCGTAAATAAACGTCACGGAAATGAAAAGGACGATCGTAATGAACAAAGTTTAATACCTAGGTAGGTATATCTTTAAATATCCAAGCAACTCATACCTACAAGGTATCATCGATCACATAGATATTTTCTTGTACCTACTTATTTATTTAATGAAAATAGTGTTGGCCTAAGTTCTCCTTATTTGGCGTACCTACAGTAAATTGCTACACAAACCATTATATTTTAACTTAAAAGAGAAAACTCTCATTACTGTAATCTTATTTTTTACGTACCTAATCTCATATTTATTTTGCGTTTTGTTTCGGATTGGCATTCTACCTATTTGCGAAACATATCGATTATTTATTTAATGAAAATAGTGTTGGCCTAAGTTCTCCTTATTTGGCGTACCTACAGTAAATTGCTACACAAACCATTATATTTTAACTTAAAAGAGAAAACTCTCATTACTGTAATCTTATTTTTTACGTACCTAATCTCATATTTATTTTGCGTTTTGTTTCGGATTGGCATTCTACCTATTTGCGAAACATATCGAGGCCGAGTTTACTCAATAACAAATTCCGAAAATACAACAGCATTTACGTATTTATTCATACGAAATAATGTTTGATGAGAGAAAATTGTCTCGTAATTTCCATATTAGGTATTTGTCTAAATAAATAATGTTTATTTTGCTGCCTTTATTTCATGTTAGGTACAAGCTATTACGTATTTTGCCTATAGTTGGTGAAGTGAGTTGGTGGTTGTAGAGTGTTTCGTAGTGAATCACTTCGAAGGGAACAAGAGAAAAACCGCCTTCGGCTAAAAGGCGACCGTCAGAAGCTTTTAATGCAAGTAATTCCGCGCTAATCAAAATAGCGTATGTCCATGTAGTTCTAAAGGATATAAAACCTTTTAGATACAAGCTACTGCAGCGAACTGTTGCTCTTTAAGATTTTTTGCGACCGTCGAAACTGGGAAAACTCACAGCCGAATGTTTCCGAAAATGTGTGGGTAAAAAATTTCGTTCAACGTTTCCTATTAGGCAAGTGTCTCTCGGTGTGTCGTCTGCAAATGTAGTTTGGATCTTTTTCGTATCAAATTCGTATTTGGACCGAAATAATACTGTTATGTCGGATGTCTCATTTTGATTAAAGTTAGCGTTTAGGATATTAGAAATGACGTTTATTTTGCTTAGCTATCCTGATTATGACTAATTGATTGTCCACGCGCGGTTAAGCGGTGGCGTATCTGTATATTTTTGTATATCAATGAACGTCTCTATCATTTCCAAGCATGGAAAAACATAAAAGTATTTTTAGATAAGTACCTATACCTAACGTACATTATTTCTACCCACGTAACTCATAGTATCTTAGTTTGAATTACCCAATGCAGTACAGTTTTAGGTCACGCTGGATTGTGAATTTAAACTTTAGACTTTTGATATAGAAATCCAAGTTCACACAAATAAATAGACTATGCGTAAAATCTAAACACGAAATCACTCATTCGTCAGAATTAAGAGAAATAAGCTTTGGGGTGTCACAGGGAAGCGTCCTTGGACCATTATTATTTTTGATTTATATCAACGATCTACCGCGGGCCATCGACTACCTTATGGTGCTCTTTGCTGACGACAGCACGGTGATAGTTACGGGAGAAAATTTTAATACCTATCAAGAAAACATCAATAGAACATTGCATTCAATGATACAATGGTTAGACAGGAATAATTTAAAGATAAACTTAGAAAAAACAAAGGTTATTATTTCAAACAGAGAACTAAAGCACAAACTAATGTGACTGTAACATATAGTTCACAAATTATTGATGAAACGGATGAAACTAAATTCCTAGGACTACATTTAGATAATAAGTTAAATTGGAGGAATCAAATTGACATTTTATGTAATAAATTAAATCAATTTTCATTTGCACTATACCAACTTAACAAGGTGGTTAATCAGTCTGCTGTGCTGACCGCTTATCATGCCTATGTCACATCAACATTACGGTATGGGATCATATTCTGGGGCAATTGCACAGATCGAGAAATGGTGTTTAAAGGTCAGAAAAAATGTATAAGGTCGATTTGTGGCATTCGACCCACTGAATCATGCAAGCCATTTTTTATTAAGTTAAACATATTGACTATGCCATGTCTATACATTTACGAAGTTGTACTGTATGTTAAAAACAACAAGACCAAATTTTCTGAATTCAATAGCATTCGTCAGCGCGGTAAAATATCTAGAAAACCTTATAAAACAGCCCTCCTAGCTAAGAGTATTTTCGGAATGGCTCCCAAAATTTACAATAAACTGCCAAAAAAGATTTTAGAAATAGAAAATATGCAACTATTTAAAAGTGCATTATTTCAACATTTAAAAGAAAAGGCACACTACTCAGTACAAGAGTTCCTTAATGATTATTTAATTTAACTACTGCTGTAATTTGATTGTATACTATTATTTTATCTTGTTTCAACTCTACTGTGACATTTTATTTTTATATTAACTTTTAATGCAATTCAATTCTACTGTGACATTTTATTTTTATTTTATCTTATTTTCAATTTGACATAATTTCGATTATTATTTTTTGTTTTAGTAGGCATGTTTTGAGCAAAAATGTATTTGTACGCCTGCGGGCGAAACATAGTGATACTAAATACGTGTAACACCTTGTATACATACTTATCCACCTATGTTGACAAATTATATATATATATATATATATATAAAAGGTCTAAAGGGCACATTCCCAATTATTAAGTAATAAAATAAAATAACACCTCTCTGATAAGACGCCATTGTGTTAAACCAATTGGAGGTCGCGGATAATGACCAGCGACAATGAACTTTGTTACCATACAATATAATACTTTTAATCGTCTAATCATTCGTGTGATGAATGCAAAAGTTTGAAAAGATTTTTGGTTATTTTTCAAGAATAAATATAAAAATGATAACAAAAACCGACGATTCATAAATTTTACATCAGTGCCCGACGTGTTTCGGACCAGGTAAATAGCCCTTTCTCTAAGAATATTCGCAAAAAACCAACTACAGGTTGCGTTTTATTGAACTGTCAAGAATTCAGCCAGAGGTTTAGTAAGTTTAAGTGAGCACCCCTGTCTTCTTTTTTTAAAGTTTTTTTAGGTAAATAAATATAAAAAACGTTCTCCCGTAGAGGCAATGAATGTACGGGAGAATCGTTTTTCATTTTCAAATAAAAACTTTACAGGGGTGTTGACTTTGATATACTCAACCCCTGGCTGAAATCTTGACGGTTCATTAAAACGCACCTTGTATAAATACAGACGGTAATTTATAAGTTGCACAAGCAAATGAAAAGTTATAAGGTAGTACGTACACAGCTCTGCAAGACAATCAATATAAAAAGAACATAATACTGAACTGACACACACATGCAGAGAGGGTCCTCATAATATTGATTGATTTCCCTGATTTAACACACTGTATCGTATCGATACATTTCGGGCGTACACCGCCAAATTGATGGACGTTCGTTCACCAAAGTTTCAGCGCAGTGTTAATAAAGCTAATATTGTTAATACTCACGCCACCAACGATAATTAGTTCCTAATCGCGGTTGCAAAACATGCAGCGACCACATGAGGCAATAAGCCGATTATCAGCAGTAATACTGTCTTTTGTACTGTTTCAGATAACAGTAATAAGATAAACAAATGCTGTAATATCTGGCACGTGGGTAAAGTGTAATTACAGCTCGCTACTAAAAACTACTTGCGTTAAGCAGGTACCCATCTTTATGGTTGCAGTTGTTCCATTTCATAGAGTCAGTTTGTGCCGTAATATTGTCAGACGCATACCTACTACAAAATGTTCATTAAGAGAATAGCAACACACATTTTAAACTGAAGAGTGACGACGCTTCCATCTCCTTACACAGACAGTAACCGCCAGAATTTTAAATGAAGATTTGTCATTATTCCTAGCGATCGTTGTGGTAATCATTTTAAATTCATTTTAACTTTGGGACTTTTAGCTATGTGTGGTCCGACACGCATTTGCCCGGTTTTTAAAATACAGATCTGTTAAGAGATCAATTGTAAAATATTCTAGGTACACCCACACCCCAGTTGACATAAACAATTAGGAAGATATAGATCAAGGCTCACTTAGTTGTCGCTAACAAGCGTGCAGCATCCATTAGATGAGTGACGTTGAGTGCAAACACGTTGCATTGCATTTAATATGCGTTGCATTTAATTTGCACGAGAGTCGCCAACTCACATATACATACGTGGTAGCGTTGAAATTGGATTAAATCGAAAACGTTTTTTTGTTGTTTTGGCTTTACTGTTATTAAATTTCGGTGATATTTTCCGTAAAGGTCAGGTGCGTAGTACTCGGAACCGGCGAGCGTGTATGAAGAGATGTATGAATGTGAAGGAGGCTAAAGAGGTGTGTAAGGATCGTAGCAAGTGGCAAGCCATAGTTTCTGCCTACCACCGTGGGAAAAAGGCGTGACGTATGTATGTTATAAAATTTCTTGTTCTCTTTTGACGATCATATTTGGATCACAACAAAAGGTCAATTTAACTTAATAAATTTTAAATTGCTTTGATCGTTAGTCAAGACAGGGGTGTAGGATTTTAAACCATGCCTGAAAGACAAAATACCCGTCATTTACTGAAGGCTGAAATAAATACCCTAATAATCAGCTTCTTTTTCTCCTTTCTTTCGCACTTGGGACGTCCACTGCTGAACATAAGTCTCCTCTGTCTCAAAGACAGCCGTACAAACGAGCGGTCGTACGCCGTCTGCATCCGACGATGTAAGGCGATCTTCACCAAATATCATAATTGTAGTTCATAAGTAGGTATGTACACTGCAAAATTACTAGTATAATTAGTCAATGCTGTGTAATGACCCTCTCCAAATAAATGTCAGTAATCGCTTTAAGATCACACAAATCTATCATAATGCCTAGCGCAAACAACTTTTTGTCGATAATAACTGTAATTTAAAATGTTAGCGCATTTATTTAACTAAGAATTAAGTATGTCATTATTACTATCAAGCAGTGATAACCGCTCACATTTCGTTGGGTGTTTATCATTTTATTTTCACCAGCCTATTGCGTACGTCGTGTTGCAATGAACTACTTGTACTGACTTTAGTGAAAAAAGTGCAGTGAAAATGTTGTACTTAAGTTCTCGATTAGTGAAAAGGTTCGGAAGGAGGTTTTATACTGTCGTGGGGAACGACAAACCGCCTCTCATTACGAACTTAACCGAGGTAAGATAACGAATAGTATTATTATACTTTTTTAGTTTGACCACTTTCTTGGAAGTTCAGTTTTTAACGGGAAAACTTTCGTTCCTCATTAAATAGTTACGTTATAGTTTGGCAAAGTTAAACTTTTATGAGCTTGTTGCACAACTTCTTATTAATTGAAACTGTCTTTATTAAAGTTTATTTCTGCATGAAAGTCGAAGCTTATAATACCTATTATAATTATTAAATTTTAATAAGTAATTGAAAAATTACACTTTTGTGTCTGAAATTAGTGGCAATTATGAATACATAATATTCTCTTTGTTTTCCTATAATAAACTCAAAATATGTGGCTGTTAGTCCATATAAATGTGTATTCATATACATATTGTCTGTATCTATCTACGGTGAACTATCTACGGGTACTATAAGTACCTGAGGGTCGGTTTTTGAATCTCACTTGGTAACTAAATTCTCATCTATTTGCCTTGTTTTTGAATGCCATACCCGACAAGCATGTCAACATAGTAGATTGAGGTTAGCTGTTAATGCCAGTGGTCAGAAAGTCACTCCGTCAGATTATTATCATAGTCGTCATCGTCGTCAAATTATCATAGGCATGAGAACTTTAGTCACCGGTGAGATTAAAAAATACGACCTTTTTAGAAATCAGTGAATTTAATCACCGGGTGAGATTAAAAAATCGACCCCTTGTAAGTTACTACTACACTCAAGAGCAAAAAAAAACGGGTCACTTTGTATGGAATTGTTCATACAAAGTGACCCGTTTTTATTGCTCTTGGGTAGGTATATGTAAGTATGGAGGTAGGTTATTTTCACAGCTCATAACTGAACAAGAACTTGTACGGCTAGCCAAGTTTTAGTTCCATCCCTTCAGGAAGTCGATGTAATCCTTAATGTAGGTTGTATATCTAAACTTGGAAGCCTGCGATTTAAATAAATAAATATCATGGGACAAATTGACACCAATTGACCTAGTCCCAAACTAGGCAAAGCCTGTACTATGGGTACTAGACAACGGATAAACATACTTATATAGATAAATACATACTTATATACATATTAAACATCCAAGACCCGAGAACAAACATTCGTATTCATCATACAAACATCTGCCCCGACCGGGATTCGAACCCGGGATCTCAAGCTTCATAGTCAGGGTCGCTAAGCACTAAGGCCAACCGGCCTCGTTTATACTTTAAATTCGATGTTGTTTGCCAAATTCCATTTTCTTGATATTTTTATTGTATCCAGAATTTATGATTCGATTTTATTGAATTGAATAGCGGTTTCGCTGCGTCGTAATATAAGCTCGAAAATTGAACGTTGTTTTAACCCCCGACGCAAAAAGAGGGGTGTTATGAGTTTGACGTGTGTATCTTGTGCATCTGTCTGTCGCATCGTAGCTCCTAAACAGATAGATTTATTCGAACATGGGTTTTTAAGCCAAACTTAAAACTTACTTAATTGAGTTAGGTTGTAGTTAAGTTCTATCCAGAAAAATATAACTGTTTTTGAGATATTGGTCTTCGAAATTAAAAGTTGGAGGTTTTCAACTTTTCTATGTTACAAAGTACTTGCACGCGTCAACACGCGAATTAAGTGACATGACATCTGATGTAGTATAAGGAGCCCTCAACAGTGACTGTTACATAAAATACACCTTCCGCCCACTAAGGTTTTTCCCTTATAATACGTAATAATATGTTATTTCTGACGTGACGTGTCAAACCCTTCGCAAGTGTCACGGCGGTAGTCTTCAACCCGACATCCTAATCCGGTAAAACTTTCTTTGTGTCTATATTTCTTATATTTACCACCTTTTTACTCTCTTACCAATTTGCGTCAATTGCAAGAATAATGTATTGATGTCACGTCATAAACAGATGTATAAACTACACTGGTAGTTCTCTTATTCATGAAAAGTTAGGGATGCAGCTAACAAATGTCTAGCCTGCTTCTTAGTGAAGGCCTTGGTGAAGGCAAAAATTGGCATGGCGTTAAGAAAAGACAAATAATAACCATTGATTGACTAAACGTTTCTAAATAGGTAGGTACCTAAAGGTTTATTAAATCATTAAAAACGTCAAATATAAAGAGCGTCAAATTTCGGGAGTTCGTGACATCACGCGGAACAGCATCGCACTACAATATCTTCGTAATTTTTTATTTCATTAATGAAAAAAAAATACGTGTCTATTTAATTCTTCTTGTCTCCGCTCTGCTTCAATAGAAGCGCCCCATTAGGCCACAAATACAGGTCCGACGTGTTTTCGCGAAGTACCTACCTCATAAATAAATAAATAAAATAAAAATACCCTTGTCAATTCGAGTACTTAATTACTTAGTCCGAAATGTGGTCCGAATGCGGGATTTCTTGGCCGCTAAGCGGTGGCAAAGGAGCCACAAATCTGCTCAGGCCACTAATGGTCGGCTTTGGACATTATAAGGAAAGTTAATGAGTTGCGGAACGAACCTTTTTTTTGAGAGAAAATATTAGTGTTTCCCTTATAAACTGATCGATGGTGTAAAGAATTATATCTGGTAAATATCTTTAAACATGAGACACATTTCTTGTTTTTTACAAACTTTTATTTAGTTGTCTTGATTTGACTGTGTAGGAAGAATACATACCTAAAACATGTTATTCACGGATCCAGTTAACTATCATTAAACTTCCTACATAATAATATTTGAAACTAATCTTTAGGTGTCAAGTGTCATCTTAATGCTATCATGTATTTCGTAGGTACCTACTTAGAGACAGTGAACTAAGGTAAAAGATTTGTCTTGTTTATAGAGATATCGTACTTGTACTTATATTGTATGCGAGATTATCACAATTTTAGTTTCCATTTAAACAAAATAGTTGTCAATGTCAGGAGCATACGAAAACACCTACCTAACGACAATTAAACAAAGACATCTGATAAAAAATATCATAAGTATCTTTAAACAAAGATAAACAACTGAAGGACTCTCTTTGTCAATGCCAGATCACTATAGAATAATGTGCAGGTAAAGTCTGTTAATTATTTAGTCATTCGATTGGAATTTTCCTATATGGTTAATAGATTCAAAACTAGGCTTGCTGCATTTTAATTGGCAATGTCGGCAAGTCCACTGTGAACATTATTTGCCCAGCTCGACTACTTTGTGTACGCTGGGTTGCCATATTGTGTTTATTATCAGACTTGTATTAACTTTCTGTATTTTTGAACACCTTATTTTTTATTTTTACTATTATCCTGTTAAATAAATAAATAGGTAGATTATGGATAATCTTGGTGTAAGATTAATGACACGTGACACAGAATGTGAAGGATCCGGGTTCGATTCCTGGGGCTAGCTATCGTTTTAAATTTTCTGTGTTTCACGTTTCATTGAGTATTTAGAAATAAAATCACTGTGTTTATTGTATGTTGCGGCATGAGAACAAATAAGGAAGTTATGAGTTCTGACTGCTTATCTAAAAATTACTGTTTATTAAAACATGAATAGGAAATTCCCACTTCACTGTTCATAGGGGAAGGACATCATCATAAAGACGGTAAATCTTGTATTGAGTCGTGGACTAATATTAATATAGGTACTCCCAGATTTAGAGTACGAATTGGGGTAAACCTCAAAATGGAATCATTTACAATAAGTACCTAATAATATTTTAAGGCGCTACCTGGGCTAATGCTAATGCTCCTTTTAGATTGTAAATATCTAGTTTAATATTTCAAATAAAGGTTTAATATTACCCATAATTAACGACATGTCTGTACTTACTTAGGAACCTTGAAGATGAAAATATGATTGTAAACAAAGTCCTCTATAGTAACGTTTTTCAAAGTTACGTCGGCTTCGGCACTTTTATCGTTTCTGGAAGGAATATTATCACTGCGATTAAAAGGAAAAGTAATTTTTGATTCTTCTTTTTGGTTAGACAAAAATCAAATAAGCACTTTGGTTTCTTACCCAGACCAATTTAAACGCTTAAACGCGTATTACGTTTTGAGCACATTTTGACAAGCCTTATTTCTATTGACACACGCGTTACTGGATAACGTTGTCCCGCTTAAGTGAATAAGGCAATGTAAGGCAACTTACCCGATTTTTCTTACTAGTGTTATAGCAGGCTAATTAGTTGCTAGATTTCGATTGCTTTGCGCGACAAGGCTGAAGCCAAATAATACATTTCCCAGGTTGTAGTGAAACAAACGATGCCCCCAATTGATCTAGTCTTGTCCCAAACTAAGCAAAGCTTGTACAACGGATGAACGTACTTAAATAGATAAATAAATACTTATACAGATATTAAACATCCAAGACTCGGGAAAAAAATAATATTTGCCCCGGAACCCGGGACCTCAAGCTCAAACCACTACGCTATCCGATCGTAAACCCGTCGACAGTGTGCATTAAAATCGCATAGGCGCGCTCGAATGCAGTCCCAGCATATTCGTATAGTTTAAAACCATTTTATACCCTGTACGCTTGCTCATAAATCATACATACAATATCTCGTTAGGCAGGGGACACATCGCTGCGGTCAAGGTGAACGGCACGGCGTATCAATTACTGGTTCACGTGTGCACTGTGCACGTGATTGTACCGCTGGCCGTGCTGTGTCACTGATGAGGTTATTTTTAGAGCATTCTGATTAAATGCAGTGAACCTTTTGTTCGCGATGTTACGGGATAAAATAGAATCTTACTCTGTGGTAGAATAGGCAGTATGTTAAAAAATTCTTACCTACCGCAAAGAAAGACAGATTGAAGTAAATGTTTTTGTAGGTTTGGTATGGCTTAGCTGGCGTATCGTTGATAAAAATTAACAACGTGTTTCTCCGCACAGGAGGCACAGCAAATTTAAAAAATAATCAAAATATTCTTATACATTTTACAGACAAAGCAACTTTAAGAATGAAACAGCTACAGTAAAAGTTTATTGTTTCAGAAAAAAACTGTCGAGCAAACATTGCACCTGCAGATTCGGCTTTGTTAAACTTTCATTGTGTAACTACTACGAACACCAGAAGCCATTTTATTCTCTTTTATGACTTCCGCATTTCGCTGACCGTCTGAATTATTAAGCGTTATTGGCCATTATAAAATGAAACAAATTAATGCTCGTTATATTTCTCGAATCATTAATCTACCTTTGTGTCGTGAAATTTTCATTCACACTTTTGCATTTGATAAAATAAAATTGTTTAGTAAACTTTCTACTGATGTGAAGCGGGCTTAAATAAGGCATCATTTGTTTTCACCGGCGGAATGCAATTAAAACCTCCTTAATATTCATTCCCTTCGCTCAAAATTAGTAACCGCATTCGAAGACTCAGGCCACAATTAGGACCGAATTGAGGGAAAATTGTTAAAAATGATAAGTAGGTACCTATGTACCTACTTAACATTGACGTTCAAAGCCCTTTTATTAGGAGTCGAATGTAAAACCTGGCGTTATTGAAATTGATCGTCCCATTTGAGTTTAAAAGTGTAATTGCGACCTTTTTATATACAATAACAGAAATAAAGGTATGAATTAGGCACATGTTGGTCGTGAGGCTTTCTGGCGCTGCTAAACCTGCCTCAGCTACGGCGCCCCAGCGGCATATTACGTCGCATGAATTATTTCTGCACGGAGGCATCCGTAATGACTACTGCCCCCCTACTACGAAGTGCAAAATTCAAACTTCGTATCGTGCCGTCCCGCTCAAGCTAATATTGTTTAATACGAGAGTGAGCGGGACGATACGATACGAACTTCGACTTTCGAATTTCGTAGTACCTAGTCCCTCAGGCCACGAGTGTTGTTTTGACGTTCACAACTCTTTCGTTTGTAAATTCAAAAATGTTTTTTGGTTGGGCCGTTATGTTTTTGACACTTTCAGTAACTATGTGTGTTATTTGCTGGCTTTGATAAAACCATTAGCATTTTATTATTTAATAGCTCGGCTAAAACGCTGATGATCAGAGCCCACTAACTGGTCTCATGAAATAGTAAACGCGAATTAAAAATCGCCCGGTCCGTCAGTTCAGTTCATAAAGCAGGCAGACGGGAGGCGCCTTTGACTTATCTATGCACTACAAAATTTCTGCCACTTTTTTAGATGGACGAGGAACACACACGTACAACACAACATCAAAACTTGTTACGTTCCCACAAACTCACACTAAAACAAAACTGCCACACAAATGCCAAATCACGCACACAATCAACAGACCCTGTGCATTTTGCAAGGACCTAATATTAGATTTTTGACAGAGGGGAAATCGCGCGTTAACATCTCCATTCTCCTGCTCTATGGTTCAGTTCCACACCGCGTAGAAAAAAAGTGAAACCTTGCATTATCCTTCATAATCATTAACAGATTCCAAAAACGACTGCAAACCACTTTAATAATAGTGCAAAGCAACGTTCCCCGAAACGTTTGCTACCTAGTTAATTACTGACCATTGGTCATTAATACTTGAAGGATAAATTGATTAAAATGCAGTTGGACTGAACCTTTAGCATTGCGGTACGGATGCATGGATGACCACTAAATTACAGTGGCGTTTAGTTTCATCTCCATATAGTAGTTTATGCAACTGTTACTTATTGAGTCTTAAAACACGAGGATTTCATAAAAGGACCACACGAGTGTTTTAAGGCCTAATTATGTAGAGTTGCATACAATACATTGCATTATAAGTACCTACTCTAAGAGGGTTTCAGAAGGCGAAGGCATAATATAAACTTGTCACGAATTTGGCTGTTTTTAGGGTTCCGTACCTCAAAAGGAAAAATCGGAACCCTTATAGGATCACTTTGTTGTCCGTCTGTCTGTCTGTCTGTCTGTCAAGACCCTTTATCTCTGGAACAGTCTATGTAGCATGCTGAAATTAATATCAAATACTCAAGCCTGCAGTCCCTTAAAGCCGTGAAAAAATCAACCTTCTAAGTCAACGCAATCAAAAGATACAGTCATTAAAAATCTATTTCCATACAAATTTCCGAAATCTGAAAACCTACAGGGTAATTTTTCACAAATTTCAAATTTGATGCGTAAATATCCATCCATCTATGAGATTATTGCATAGATGGCGTTAGCGAGTCAATATCGCTAAGTAACAAGATCTGATGCGTGAATATATAGGAGTTTTTCGTGCTAACTTCCAATTGCTCGGATAGCGTAATTGGATTAGCGCGTTACCACGGTATGGTAAAGGTTTGGGTTCGAACCCCAATTCGAGAACAAATTTTTCTGTACATTTACTCATCAAATTTGAAATTTGTGAAAAATTAATTTCAAACGGGATGACCGTAAAAATAAAAATAATACAAAAAGTTAGTTTAAAACCTACAGGGTACTTCCAGTTGTCCTAGAAACTTGAAATTTGGTATGAAGGTAGCTCTTAAAGCACAAAAACTCCGAAAAGTCTCAAAATCTTAATTTTTTATGTCTGTCTGTAGATTTCGCAGACCAATATAAGTTGACCCCACACTGCGTACATTTTGCTTAAGAGCAGGGCTCTGCTAACACTGGACTTCTTAAAACACCGGGGAAAAGCGTTATACGGAACCCACGTGCGCGAGTCCGACTCGCAATTGGCCGGTTTTTTTTTTATTATAGACCGGTTTTTGTTAATTATATACCGAGCTGACGTTTCATTATGGTTTTCTAATCTTTGGTTACTAAACCATTGCTGAAACGTTTGACTTAATAAAACTTGACGAAGCAAAAAAATGTCACACAGTAATTTGACCAAATTAATAAAACGCGGAATGTACATCTGCTAAAGATTCATTTGGGACAGAGCAGGGCAGAACACCCATGGTTACTCATTTAATAATTCTAGATTTGGTTCTGAAGAAAATTATGAAATACAACTGGCTTATGCCCCGCGGCTTTGCCCCCGTGAAATATTTCAAGATGGGCTAGTTCCCTATCTCGTGGGAATTTCGAAAAACCCAGGTATATGTTTGCCAAATTTCAAGTCTCTAGGTCCAGTAGTTTAGGCTGTGCGTTGTCTGTCAGTCAGTCAGTCACGGTACTGTTTTACGAGGGCTGTTTGATAAGTACCCGTTTTCTAAATATATTAATATCACTTGCCGCAAATAAGTATACCATCTTTTGAAGCCATTTTTCAGAGGCGGGATAATTAAAAAAAAAATGGCATTCTTTTGTTTTTTTTTCTCATTTGACAACGATTCAGTGAAGGCGTGAACTTAAAATTGTTAAAATGGAGAAAGAACAGTATCGGTCTGTAATGAGATTCTTATTTTTGGAAGGAAAAACATGTGATGAAATAAAAGTAAGAAAGCAAGCGGTTTACCATGAATGTGCTCCTTCTATGACAACCGTCAGATATTGGTATAACGAGTTTAAGCGGGGGAGAACAACCGTCTTTGATGAGGATCGCCCAGGCCGGCCAGTTGAGGTGACTACAGACGATATGGTTAAGAAAATTGAAAATATCCTTTTAGCCGACCGCCGAATTAAACTTCGAGAAATTGTTGATGCTGTAAACGTTTCAATCGAGAGGGTACAACACATATTAGAAGAAAAATTGGGTATGAAGAAAGTATCGGCGAGGTGGGTGCCGCGTTTACTCACGGAGGAGCAAAAACGGAACCGACTGACTACTTCGGAGCAGTGTTTGGCCGTGTTCAAACGTAACCCGAATGAGTTTCTGCGTCGTTTCGTGACCGTGGACGAAACGTGGGTCCACCACTACATCCCGGAAATGAAAGAGCAGTCGAAGCAGTGGATTTTACCGGGTGAACCTGCTCCAAAGAAAGCAAAAACCGTCCCATCGGCTGGAAAGGTCATGGCGACCGTTTTTTGGGATTCGCAGGGTATTATACATATTGACTATTTAGAAAAGGGAAAAACAATAACAGGGCAGTACTATGCCAATTTATTGGATGAATTTGACCCGTGTTGAAGGACAAACGACCCCATTTAAAAAAGAAAAAAGTACTGTTTCATCACGACAACGCCCCGGCTCATTCGTCCAGAGTTGTGACGGCTAAATTAGCACAGTTACGCTACGAACTATTGTCTCACCCCCCGTATTCTCCAGATTTGGCCCCATGCGATTTCTTCTTGTTTCCCAACCTAAAAAAATGGCTCGGTGGCAAGCGATTTGGATCAAATGACGAAGTCATTGCCGCCACAGAGGCCTATTTTAATGACTTTCTAAAATCATACTTTTTGAATGGTTTATTGAAGCTTGAGTATAGGTGGAACAAATGTATAGAGTTAAAGGGTGACTACGTAGAAAAATAAATGCATATATACAAAAAAAAGTGTTTTTTTTCCATAAACGGGTACTTATCAAACAGCCCTCGTATAGGTATAGATGGGATCGTTCGCAATCATCAGCCACAGTGAAAAATTACGTCTTGCTAAAAAAAAGATCAAATGAAATCCTTCAGTTCCGATTACTTTTTCCAAATTACATTAAGTGCTCTCCTGGAAATCACGTCACGATTTAAATTATTAAGATCAAATTACGAACACAGGCGGTTTTTCTGAGAATATTTATTACGCTTAGAGAGGACTTTCGAGAAAAAAATACTTAGTTACGATTTTTCCTCTTGCGATAAAAACTAATTATATTTTTAATTTTCTTTCAATAATTCTTTGGGGGAACCTAAAATTGGAACCTATCGAAATGTAAAATTAGGTGTTAGATTTAAATTTAGGTAGGTAGGTATTTATTCCAAGCACATGACAGATGTCTTAATATGTTAATAAAGTAATTGCTTAATCGATTTTGATAAAATTTATATAGGACCAACGCTGACAATATAGACAGAAAAAATGGATGAGAAGACTTTTTGAAGCCTGTTAAAAAAGCGGTTCGAGGTGAGCAGGTTGAAGACAAACTTATCAAATAAACAGCTAATTCTGACAAATTTGTCTACTTACAGGCATATTTTTTTATGCTCAGCTTAATTCAGATATAGTACTACTGCGTTTCACTAATTCAAATTGTCTCTCTCTAATTAAGGTAAGCCGTCGTCCAATTATACGTCATAATAACAATAACCAAGCAATCTCGCCCACGCAAGGATGTTTGCGGTAAGTTAAGCGAGACGAGCAGGGTTGCTTCGGATTATCCACTTATAGCGGAGACAATTCTAGCAGGAGATAGTGGAATGTGTAGCCCAAAGTACGTATGTACTCGTGTTAGGCCGACTTGCACCGACCAGGCCCGAGTACAAATGAAGTGTACACGGAAAGAACATGTCTTTGTCTAGTCACTTTTTTTTAAACGAGATTTTCAAAATGTAGAACACTCAATAGACTATAAATTATTAAGACACTACTCAGTTACAGGTACACAATGTAACTTGTCTTTTTATCAGTTTGAAAAAGATGCATAGGTTCGAAAATGAAATTGATAATTAGTTAATTACATGGTTCCAAACTTTCAAATCGCGATAACTCAAAAAGTTGCTAAGGAGACTTTGTGTACCCATCAAATATTCGAATCCTGCGTAACGCAACGTTATCGTATCGAGATCGAGAACGTTACGCAGGATTCGAATATTCGTACTCGGGCCTCTGGATTAGGCGTTAACGTAACGTCAGACGATACAAATACGTTAAGATAACCCCGGGTTAGTGTCTAACCTAAGTCTAAACTGTTATTCATAAACCTGTTTGAACTAAAATGCCGTTAAAGTTCGTTTGTCCTTTTTTTTCACGTTGACATTTCCGTTAGTAAGAAGAAGACAATACTTATTTTAGCTAATATTAATAATAATTGCAAGGGTTACAAGAAATTATTGTACCTTGGATTGTATTTCGAAAGTGATGATGAAATGAAGCGAAGAAATGGATACCGTTTAGTTGTAAAACTAATTTAATTCTCACTAAATAGTTCTCTCCAGCCAGTGTTCTCTTTTTCTCTGTCTTGATAATAACTTGCAACTGGTAAGCATAATATCAGGGCAACATTCCGTTACTCTGTCCGAAAGTGGGACAGCGCCATCTGTGGGATTATTATCGGAACTATTTTAATCCATATTACATAATAATATACAAGGCTACTTAATGACACTTTTTTATCACTTTAGAATTAAAATTTTCTCGAAGATGTAAACAGTTAGTGAGCATAGTGTTTGCCTGCTGTAACTATGCCCACTTTAATATTACCGCAATCCAACCACTCCCTTTTCAGGTGTTAAATGTCTCACGGTTATTTTAATATTTGAATATGCAAACGTTTGGGGACCTAAGCAGCCTACAGTACCTACCTAATGTAACAGCTTTCGGACTTAATCGCTTAGCACTTGTTGGGATCAAATTGGATTTATTTAAACGACCTAGGTCTGAGCTTGGATTAATGTCTTGAATTTACATTACTGTGGGTAACGTTCTTTATGTATAAGTACTTTATGTTTTTAGTGGTTTATGGTAGAAACAAAATGTTAGTTTAAGAGCAGAATGTTATTTGCTGATAAAAAGTCTTAAGCTTCGTGGTCGTCGGATTTTCAATCGCTATACCGGAGCGAACAAGGTGCTCATAATTCTCATGGGTCAATATCAAACATAAACTATTGTTTTTTTGTATTGTTGATATAAACTGTGTCCCGGACTTTTGGGAGGCGTGCGCGGAACTGAAGCCAACGCGTAGCGGCCCTTTTGACAAATTATTATTATGTTATCTAAGCACGGCTTTATTGTAATGGCATTACTATGTGTTTTTTTTTCACATATTTTTGAGCATCCTGCAGTGCACAGATATTTTATGTTCGTAGTGACACCAATGTCGGATTTATTCCTATCCCGGTGGGTGAGGCCATTTTAAAACGATTGAAACTGAGAACAAGTCTTGTTTTAGGTACTTACTTACATAAATATAGTCTAAACAAATGAAATTTAAATTACTAAGACTGGTTTGCGTAACAAGTATTGTTTTTTATCGAATTTAAATTTAACCATAGACAAAAAAAATCGACGTAATACGAATTGAAAAGTTGAAAGCAGAAAATAATTATTTTGAATCGTAACATTTTTGGAAATTGGGTTTTCTATGTTCACTAGGTACCTTTCTTTATTTCTTCAGTTTTGGTGCAGTGACATTTTGTAAAATTAATATAAGTTTCCAAAATAATCAGTTCGTTGTACGAAATATCAAGGTCTAACATTGGTCTTGAAAGGAATGATGGTGTTGAGGAATGAGGATCAAACACAGTTTTATGTAGAGCGTAGAGCAGCTAATTTATCCTTCTTCTAGTTCTCTTTTCTCATTTACACAAAAACACTTGTAGCCTATAGGCTATAGGATAGTTACAACGCTATCTATGGGATTATATCTAACTATTTTAACCCATATAACTTTACATCCGTAATGAAACGAGTCAATAGTAAATTGTAGTAGGCTCAGCAGTCCCTGCGCCCTTTCCTTTCGTAAGCCACCAAAACAAATTTACGACCTTTTCGCCTGATAAGTCATCCACAAAAACATTGTCCTAATAGCTCTATTATTAGTTTTACCACATAGATACCTTATTTTGCTTGGAAAATTGAAGTGACTTTCACAGACGACTTCATGAATAGCTAACGTTCACCGCTGCGAAAACATTGCATCTCATCTCAATTTTTAAAATTTTCTACTTTCGACTATGAACTATCCACTTGAGGTATTTTTACTTTGTGGGTTAGTGTGTTTTCTTAGTGAGGTGAGTTTGTAAAATAAAATTTGAAATAAACCACTGCATACCTTAGATTTGTAGGAAATCCTAACTTTAAATAACAGATTCGAATAGGATTTCTGAAACGAAAATAAAATTCATGTATTATTTGAACAACTTTCAAACAAGCATTTCGGGATTGAATATCTTATTAAACATTCTGATTTTTATTTTACTTTATTTGAAAAATTCAGTTAGTATTTTTGGCGCCGTTGCACCTGTCAAATAAACTTCTTTTGTTGAGTGATTAATCAATTGCGTTAAATTTAAATTACGTCCTATTGTTTGCAAGGTAAACAATTATAATTTAGAACGTTTCACTGAAAATAGAGAGTGTTTTAACAGTAGTTTTATTCATGCTTCTGATGTATAACGTATTTAGAATTCTGTTCATCTCACACTTCAGTAAACTTTCATAAAACGCTGCTTGTACGCAAATAATTACATTGAGATCAAAAGGCTCACTGAGAATTTTCACGAATTCACTCTCAGGAAAGGGAGTAAACATTATTTTTAATATCGGACGCGTAATACAATTTTATCCAGGCGTTCTTTGCAGAATGTAATAAAAAAGTTCCTGTAGCATTTTATTGCGTAGACAGCCCCTGTTCCCCGCGTCTTTCGTCCATACGCAGGCCAATTACATCGAAAGCCTGGCTTTAGATTATTTGCCCAGAAATATAATGACATTCCGGTGCTTGTTGGCTCGAGATTCACTAAACTTGTTACTTTTGGTTGACTCTACACGGTTCTCAGAAACAAGAGGCCGAGAACAGATCTTAAACGTAGATTAATCCCTTTTTCTTCCAGAGGTGAAGTCAGTTATCATGACAAAGTTAGAGAGTAACCTAGCTTAAGGTAAAAATAACTATGAAGGCTGCGTTAATGGGAAAGCTCACAGTTGGAATTAGTCAGTGCAGAAACGAGAGCTACGCAACCTGGTGAAGTTATCCACGCTGCAGTATGTGGACCATTCAAGCAAAGCCCTTCAAAGTTCCAATACTCTTATCAGATGAAAAGGCAGAAGACTGTTGAGAAAGGGAAAGTTGTACGCCAGAATAACTACCCTTATGCAGTTGAGGCACTGAGTTAAACAGCTGTTGGACACGTGAGCAGTCGAAACACTCCATGAGGGAGCTGCGTGTGTAGTTCTGTGCGCCTGATTCAGTTTCAATTAAGTGAGGGAAAGTGCTAATGTCTATGGTTTTATAAGGTAGCAACCGTTGTTGTTTATAAAAAGTCATTTTGTCACTTAATAAAAATCGTCTTACAGAAAGCACTGACTTTCGAAATTTCCTTTATAATAGTAGGCACAATCCCATTAACACGCTGTAATCTAACAAGAAGGATAATTCTAATCACGGGCTAGTATATTTTTCTATCGAATTTCCTACAAAAACTCGATCTAACCTATGGCGAGATTCAAGACATAAATAGTGACACGACTTACCGGCTTTCGGGCCCTTCAGAAGTTAAAGCATTCACGTTTTTAGATAAAGGCCGAGAAGTGATTGAGTGGAAGATACCGTCCAGACCCAACAAATCAATGCGTAAAAGGTGTTTTAGATTGATTTATTCGACCTTCGAGACATTTATTACAAAGTCAACGGTAAAGAGACAAGTGACTGTCAGCCTTCGGCCGTGTCTTCAAGATCTACCTTTTATTGAAAAACGTAAGATTTGAGACTACAATAGAAATAATCTGAATAATGCTTCAAGTTTTAAGCATTTCAGCATTTTTATTTATTGCTCTAGAAGTTGTAGTTTCGTTTTTTCTTATTTTATCTTATCGTGCTCTGTTTGTTATACTATATACGTTGAGTTTAGATTCAAGTTTTTGGAATATTCGGGTGTATGTTTTTGGTGCACAAAATGATATATGCACGATTGAGTGTCGAACGCGGGCCGGCAAATTCCCTTCTCCACTATTCCCAGACAAACGACAAACAAAACTATAGTTGCTCTTTTGTTTCAGGGAGCAAACGTCGACAAGCGAATGCTGGCAAGCGCTGAGCGCAAACAGCAAACGTTTACCGAACGTTCGCAGCTCAAGTATGCCAGGCGACTGGTGGTCAAGCTTGGTAGCGCTGTCATCACGAGGGAAGACGCCAACGGACTGGCGTTGGGACGATTAGCATCTATAGTTGAACAAGTATAGTAATAAAACATATCATAAGTCCTCTCTAATGCGTTCAAAACCGTAGAAAATGACCAGCATGTCGACAGCAGTAACGCAATGTCATTACGACATCGAATTAGTCAGTGCCCTTAGTGTAATCAAAAAGCACAAAATACGTTTCGATCGCGTTTGCGTTCAAGTGTCAAATAGTATGAGAATTGTTAAAAACGAACGCGATCGAGAGGTATTTCTTGGCCTGGTCGGCGATTACAATGCGCTCAGAGCGCTTTTTGATTACACTAAGGGCACAGGTTTTCTGACCACTGTATCGGGTCATGAACTACATTGCTGCTTGCATAGTGTTTAACTCTGCAATGCAAACACGATTCGCGTGATGGGTCGCGCGGAGAGTGTCGCGCAAGGCGCGAGTCGTCGCAAACCAATCGGTAAGTGTGTCCTCATACTTTTAAATGTCTATCTATTTGTGCACTAGCAATACTGCTTTTAGCTTACCTATGCTTAGACTAATCTGGTTATGTTGGCACACTTGACTCTGGAGCGGCACGAAAAAGGTAGCTCGACGGTGGGTCTGAGCTGGACGCTAGGAGGGATACGAGAGTCCAGATACCATTCTGGTAAGTGTTCTTACCTAGTATTTTGAGTAATCGACAAATGCAATAGGTTGTGGAACGATGAGTAGACTAATCATGACCATTAATAATTTCCACTAACATGGAGTCCAATCTTGCAGTACAAGGTACATTGGTAGTCAAGGACATTGGACGGGGAGCCCGGGTGCTCATCAGAGTGTGTATTGGTAGCACACAGGCAAGTCATTGTAACTACAGTCGATTACGAGTTGGAGCAACGAGGCCAGGACTATGGGGAAGGTGGAGGTCCTCGCGGGGGCAAAGCCCCCGCGTCCGGCTGGTGTCATGCTTAGGGCATCTGCGTACGGCAACCCTAAATAACAATTAATAAAGCCCGGACCGGTCACATGCTAAACGTAAGACACCAGGCACGTTGGAGACTGTGCTTAGACCGGAGGCGTAGTCGACCGTAGGAGGGTAACTCTGGACAGACCAGGCCCTCACACCATGATATGTCATCAAGTACATTTTATAGATATTAACTACGGTCGATAGTCAACTCATAGTTTTGACACCTGATCTTTATCCTGTTAAAGTTGTTAAACATTTCAAGTGAAATTTATGTCGTTTGTCTTAACTCTGTACAGAGAACTTAGGCATTAAATTCATGTTTATTAGCGGTAGTACAGAGTGCACGATAGAGAGTCCACAAAAATGATTTGGTGGAATTGGGCTCGCCGGTGGAAAAGCACATTCAATCAAGTGATTGGCAAACTAAGGCAGTATCTTTTTATTGGAGTAGGTATGTAGGTAAGTGTTCAATACTTGGTAAGGTTCTGGAATTGCCAAATGGTCATAGTTCCGTTAAGAACGTTATTTATCACTCTTCCTCGTAAACCGCAAGAATCAAAAAAGGTCGCCTTTTCTACCTCAACGAACGACGAAAGCGTTATTTCAGTTCTTTCTATGTATATGCTTTGTCATTTTCTAGTTAATCCTTCGTATTGTGTTATGTTAGTTAGAGCATAAACAAATAAGTATCAGTACCTGGGTGATGTTAAGTGGGCGTTATGACGTTTCTCTTCATTAAATATTCATGCTCACCCACACAGAGTTCTGCCACCCGTGCTTTGCTAATGTAATCCAACAGTATAAATTTTATACTTACTTTCGTCAACGTTTGCCTAGTGCAAACCTACACTGCAAGTATACGTAAGATTTACTGCTAAGATGTTTCTAAATATACCAAGCAAACAAAATAGCATCTAGCACTTTTGACAGCTTCGAACAGAAGACGATGAGTACATGAGACGTATTTTGTCCTTTTGAAACAAGGGCCGGGCCGTTGTCTTTTGGATAAGTTTCACAGCAGATTTTGTGAGTAAAGAAAAGGATAGTAATTATGTAAGGAAGTATTGAATTATCTTTGTTTTTCGATGGGTGATAGTGATTAGTGCCAGCGATACGAGTGCGACGGCCGCGCGCACCGCTCCCCGCCGGCGGGCTCGCAACATCATTCCAATTTCAAGATGTTCCAAAGGGCATATTATTATCCTGATGTTTATAATAATGATTATATTGGCATAAGGACAGGGTCTTTTTACTTGTAAACTATCGTGGATAGGATGATTTTTAAAGTGTTTTTTTTTTAGGTAGCAGAATGCCATCACGAGGGTCGGGAAACCATCATGGTGAGCAGCGGAGCCGTGGCCTTCGGCAGACAGAAGCTGACGCAGGAGCTCCTCATGTCCATGTCCATGCGAGAGACGCTGTCACCCAGTGACCACACTCGAGAGGTATACACCTAATTACCTATGCCCGACATAATGTCACATCCTTAGATAATTGTAGTCTTTTGATCACTACACCGATGAGGTCGAGTATTGCTCGATGTCTTTCGCCGTAAGATGATGTTAAAATACTTAAACCTCTTTTTTTGGAAAAGTTATTCACTCCGCAATAAAACCTGTCTAGACAAACTGTGAAGGCAAAACTTTAGTCTACCTTAGTTACAAAAACTCACCCAAATTGTACCCGTAGGGAATTAGGTACAGTGTTGTCAATGTTAGATAATAATAAGCCGTTGTTAGTGACTCATTATTTTTCAATAGTACTGAAATCGCTGCAGCACCGATAGGAATTGTATTTTTATCGCATTATTCTACTGTCTTAATGGTATCCTTTGTCTGGCAAAGGCTTCAAGCATTCTTCCACAAACCCTGAACTATTTACACTTCTATCACTTACTCACGACTTGTCGATAACTTTGCTAATGCTCGTTAATAATTTATTTTCAGGATGCCAGTAGTACGCTGGACCCGCGAGCAGCCGCGGCGGTTGGCCAATCAGAGCTCATGTCGATGTACGATGCTATGTTCTCGCAGTACAACGTCAAGATTGCACAGGTATTCTATCAAACCTTTATCTGAAAATACCACTGAAACCAATTTAGAAAAGTTGAAAAACCTCAGACATTTCCTGTTCAAAATTCAATATGTTTTTGCGCCGAGGGTTAATGATAAGGGATCTGAGTAAGGTAAGCGAAAGGTGGGTGAAAATGCGTGAGTGCCGAAAGATTGTCAGGGTGTTGACAGTGTAAAACCTAGAGAATGATGGAACAACATTAACAACCAGGAATAAGATAGTGTCCATACCAAAAATCTAAGTACTGAGTGGCCTTAGTCGCTACTAAACTTGCGTACTTATTTGATACTTGAATGGAAACAATTCAATGGAATTTGAAAGCATCTGTTTATTACTTATTATTATTACCTGCTCCGTTCATGCCTTTAGCTATCAATCTTTGATATTTTCATTTGCAATTATAAACAGCTTTAATTTAAGCCACCTTTTCGGGTAAAGTAATCAAGTTCCCATTACTGTTAATTAAATCAAATCTATGAATAGATTTCCAATCAGAGCAACTGTTTTAATTATCTCGAGGATAGCGAACAAGTAAATCTCTGGAGCAGATACCTTTTAATACTTGTCTAGACATTCATAAACTAAATATTTCGAATAATAAACAGTTTAGAAATATACCTGACAAAGAGCAGATTAAGATAAAACGGAGGCATTTGGTTTTTACGTAATAACTTTTTAATTACTTTTTGTAGATACTTCGGTAAAAGAACGTCTAGCAATTATTTGTGACTAGATTTATTAAACCTTAAAAAGCACTTACTTTCCCTCTGGCGGGCGTAGTCCGATAGAAAAAAAGAAACAGTGCCCTAAGCACGACTTGTCGAATCCTGCGTTACGTTACGGTTATTGTATCGAGATCGAGAAACCTCATACTAAATTTTAGTTCCAAATACGCTCACGGGCGGGCGCTATTCCAAACGTCATACAAACTCGTTATAGTTTACTATTCGATTTTACGTGACGCAGGATTCGACAAGTCGTGCTTAGGGCACTGTTCCTGAACAATACGTTTAAAACTCCACCAACACAAACTGCAATTCCAGGAAACAATTATGTATACCCTATGTCACTACCACAGCTGATATGAATCTAATGAATGACACCTCGTTATGTTGAAATCCGTCAAACGGTTTAAACCGCAGAGCGTGCCAAAGAATTAGACATACTTACCTACATACCTACATAAGTAGATACGCTCGAAAAACAACCTTCCTTGGGCAGTCGGGTAAAAAAGGGCCCAAAAAAAGAAAACCCATAAAAAATAATTCAAAGGTTTAACAAACTCGGAAACGACTAACATTTTAGGTACTTAATACAATTATTATCTAAAAAATTAATAACAAAATAAAATAAAATCTAGACGCAGATCCAATTTGGCAATTTGGATCGATACATTTGTTTTGACAATTGCGACATAATACTTAACAGAACTAGCATAATAAACGTTTCACAATTTAGAATCCTTCCTTTTCTTGAGAAAGGATGAAAAATTTAAAAGGCATAATCATAACATAACGCTCGTGGGCATAAAAAAATAACGCATAGCAACACATTTCTCATTTCCCTGCTCATAGTAACTGCCATGTTATTAAGATGAATACCATGTGCGTTCTAAAATTGGGTTCTGCGTAAGCATGTCACGGACTCCAAAAGATGTTCTACAAAACACCCCGGCGATGTCAGGGCGTGTCGTATAGTATTCTATTTATATAACCCCACGTATAAAGACACGCTTAGAATACAAAATTACACCAATTAAACAACGTGACACGTTATGTTTACGATTTTGAAGTAAATGTTTTATAATTATGACTCACGTTAATATAAATTTGCATGTTGAAGCGTACTTATTGTGCGGTTCGCTGCAATTTTGAGTAATAGCATTTTGTAATCATTTTGGTTGATGAAATTCTGTAAAAGCTACAAAAAGTTCTAAAATTTAATAAAGGGGTCATATAGTATATGTTATGGTTACGTTTGTCTCCTTCTGCGTCCTAATTATTATAGCTATGATAACATGCTCTAATGCGGCAAATGTAGCCAATTTTGGCTGTGAAAGCTCAGGCTTGCAACTTTAATACGATTGACGGTTAAGGCGGTGAATTTTAAATCACGAAATCGAGAATGCGCTCAAAAAGGAAATAGCAGGTTTTGCTAATCCACGAAATTAGAAATATAAGTTGCAGATCAGATTTAGAGCTCTTGCAAGAATAAAATTAAGACCTGCGGAACGAATAACTAAACACCGGAAAAACTGAATATTTTGCATACATATAGACAGATCCCGGAATCGAAAAATATTTTTCACGCTCCCCCATGCAGTATTTTTGAAAGACTCCAACGACACCCCACACCTGGGATGGATGAGAAGTAAAATCACCTCCACTTTAGGTACGTGCTGGTAAGGTACACAATTTTTCTTTACATTTTGTTCTACCACTTTCTCGGCATGACTAATTTGTATATGCATGCCAAACTCCGATCAACAATAGTACGTACGTACTAGTACGTAATTGTTGATCGAAGATGCCAAACAGCTTTCTAATTCTAATATGTAAAGTCGAAAAACCAGAACGAGATAAAAGAAACAAGACAGAGCCAGATGGCCAACACCATTTTGACACGTTTCTCCCAAACAACGCATTATTTCTCCGGATTTTTAAAGCAATTCGATTCTTTGATCTTGGGAATCGCGAAAAACTTGAGAAAATGTGATATTGGGTGTATAAGTTTTGTATATTAAGCAAAATAAAATCGCGAGTTCGAATTTCGAGCCAAAAGCGAGTGACGTATTATCTATGCCAGTGTTGCCGTTCAGGGATAAAGAAAGCCATTCATTATCCTGCATTGCAGTCTACGGAAATTTTAAATTTTATCTATGTAAATTTTTATTGATAACATAGAGCAAAAAAATACGTGTCGGACTAATAGTCTGACGGACTAATTAGGAATATTACTTTTTTTACCCAGAGGACACATTCCTATTGCTATTGAGATTCCTTACGTAAATAATATACCGTACCTGCATAATATAATTTTCCACGCGGGCGGAGCTGCGGGTGCTCTCTAGTATATTATAAAGAGTCTCTGAGCTGTGCCGCGTACAAACGGACTGATAGACGGACGAACATGAAACTATAAGGGTTCCATGTTGACGAACCCTAAAAAGGCGGAAACATTTTAAAAAGTTGCGACACAGAAACACACTTTATTCTCCTGTGACAGCAGATTTATACAGAAAACTTTACGTAATTTAAGTTGGCCCAGCCCTTAGCTTTTATCCCGTTATGCTTGTTTGTTAGAATGGAATAATAGATGAAGTGAACAAATAAATAAATTATACAGAAAACTTATTATATCAATTCAATTATTTTTTTGATAAATATATCGATGATTCCGCCAATGTCGAGATAGGTGAAGATACTTTCGGTACCTAATTATTTGACCGTTGATAAATACATCAGTACTGCTCTGTGACTTGTGTAAAATATATGCAATGGGGCAATGTTAAATAGGTAGATCTATGTAGCTGTCTCGTCACGCGACTAGTTTAATTGGTTAGGCACTTAGTTACTTGGCGAATAAGTAATTTGCATGTCTATAATCCTGGAGTGTTTAATTTTTAGTAATTATTTTGATTAGAAAACGGGACTAGTTAAAGAACGGTCAGTAGCAGAAGTAACTGCGTGTCAGAAGCGTTTAAACTATCTAACTAAAAGATCTAAAAGATCTTAGAGCAGTAAAAGAAAGGAGATACGTATGTCAAAACTTTGACATTAAGTCTGTGCAAAATACGTAATCTGTTTATTGTTTGCGTGTTTTTGGTTTTGGTGTGACAGTTTGGTTTTGGTAAGAGTTTGTATTGGCGGGAACGTAACAAATTTATAGACGAGCGTAGACGTGTGTGCAGTGCTGTGAGTACCTCATCCCCTTCGAAAAGTTTCAGAAAAATTGCAGTGCATAGATAAGTCAAAGGCGCCTCCCGTCTGCTTTATGAACTAAGTAGATATTAGAATCGCGGAGCTCTGCCGGAAACCCTCGCTACAACATGACAATACATTATTGACAGATGTAACATAGCTGTTTCTGCCGCGACTAAATGTAATTATGTACCTATCCCTCCACCTTTACTTAACGAAGCTTTGTATTCGGATATACTCTAGATGCAGTTTGTGCAGTCTGTCGTTGCGCCAGTAATAGCCGGTTACAATTTAGTTAGATGCAGTTTGTGCAGTCTGTCGTTGCGCCAGTAATAGCCGGTTACAATTTAGTTAGTTGCAGTTTGTGCAGTCTGTCGTTGCGCCAGTAATAGCCGGTTACAATTTAGTTAGATGCAGTTTGTGCAGTCTGTCGTTGCGCCAGTAATAGCCGGTTACAATTTAGTTAGATGCAGTTTGTGCAGTCTGTCGTTGCGCCAGTAATAGCCGGTTACAATTTAGTTAGATGCAGTTTGTGCAGTCTGTCGTTGCGCCAGTAATAGCCGGTTACAATTTAGTTAGTTGCAGTTTGTGCAGTCTGTCGTTGCGCCAGTAATAGCCGGTTACAATTTAGTTAGATGCAGTTTGTGCAGTCTGTCGTTGCGCCAGTAATAGCCGGTTACAATTTAGTTAGTTGCAGTTTGTGCAGTCTGTCGTTGCGCCAGTAATAGCCGGTTACAATTTAGTTAGATGCAGTTTGTGCAGTCTGTCGTTGCGCCAGTAATAGCCGGTTACAATTTAGTTAGATGCAGTTTGTGCAGTCTGTCGTTGCGCCAGTAATAGCCGGTTACAGTTTAGTTAGATGCAGTTTGTGCAGTCCGTCGTTGCGCCAGTAATAGCCGGTTACAATTTAGTTAGATGCAGTTTGTGCAGTCTGTCGTTGCGCCAGTAATAGCCGGTTACAATTTAGTTAGATGCAGTTTGTGCAGTCTGTCGTTGCGCCAGTAATAGCCGGTTACAATTTAGTTAGATGCAGTTTGTGCAGTCTGTCGTTGCGCCAGTAATAGCCGGTTACAATTTAGTTAGATGCAGTTTGTGCAGTCTGTCGTTGCGCCAGTAATAGCCGGTTACAATTTAGTTAGATGCAGTTTGTGCAGTCTGTCGTTGCGCCAGTAATAGCCGGTTACAATTTCCTATCACGTCGAATTTATTTGTATGGGTATTGGACCTCGCTAGCGCTAGAATCTCTATCCTAGAGAAATTCAGCGTGAAACAGTGTTAGCTTCGAAAGGATAGCTCTGCTACGTGAAACGTTACATGCGAAGGTAAATGATGCTTTGTAGTATTAAGGAGATCTTGTATGCGAGTACGGCACTTGTACGGTTAAATTAATCTTGTATCGTAATACATGTTTCTTGTCTTTGTAACTTTGTAAACTGTTTTCCGGTGCCGTTCGTGTCGTCACAGAGTGTGTATGTGTTTAATTTTAAATGGGTGTCACAGACGGTAAAACAGCGCTACGGCTTGCCGCAACATTGAGCTGAGCCCGGCCCATTTCACATCGTTCGATGCAATTTTCTTTAGTGTTCAATTAGATATATAGGTTGCTACATTTCTGTTCTTTATCTTAGTTTTCTTTTTTACAATAATTATAAATTTGTTTATAAGCTATGTTTGTTTATAAATACCGGTATTTTGTAACTGTGGTCCGTCTTAATTGGCTGCTTCACTGTGTCACGTGGATTAGTTTGTTTAAATTTAGGTAATTACCTAAGCCTTTTGATTATAGTTATGTATATTTTACTACTAATTATTACATAATGCATCATTAATTTAGCAACTGAAATCTAGTTAATACCTTCCTTAAATTATACCGTTACGTATGAAAATTTGAGACGCAAATTGCCCGCCCGGTACATTAATATTAGAAGCTTTGCACAGCTTTTCGATACTTAACAATGGTTTGTTGTCATTTACATTTATTTATTGTTTTACAAACATGCCCCATAAGATCCTTAGTCAGCTTCGCGTAAACGGCAAAAATTTATTGTTTTTACATACAATGACAATGCAAAGAAAAATCCGTTAAGCAGCTGGAGTTCATAAGTAAAATATTATATTTTCATCTCGCCTAGTTAGGCCGTTAAAAGTAGTTCATATAAAACAATCATTACTGGAGATATGATTATCACAACTAGACAGCAACTTTGCTAATGTCACCTTACAATGACATTTCGGTGTAAATTTCTGACTGGAAGAGTTTTTATCTACACACATTAATAAATCCTCTATTATGCGTTCAGAAACTGCAGCGCAGGTAAATAATGACCATCATCGTTAGATAGATTCATTTATTTCAATTTGAAAATTACACATTAATATTATTTAATGTCGTCTTCAATGAAATAGTTAATAAAAAAAAATGTTTTGTGTTATCTTTTGTCAATATAATAATAACATAAGACGTACGTGTAAAGTGTAGCTTGCCCGAGATCCCAACAATCCAAACTTTAGTTATTTGACCTAATTAATACTTAAAACGTAATAACTAGGAAATAAGTTCTGGCACGTCATCAATATACAATACAAAGAGCTTTAGCCATTGTTATCCTTTTAATTAAAAATAGAACCTAAGCTACACAATTCAACTTATTCTATTATTTTCATAATTGCCTCTCTGAGTAACGAACTTATAATAAATGTTTTAAAACCGACGGACTTTAATACTGCAGCAAATAGCAATTTGACGAGAAATGATATTTTATTTTATAAGTATAAATAAACCTTGCCTTGTTTTGTTCCCAGGTTTTAGTGACCAAGCCTGACTTCTACAACGAAGAAACTCGCAAGCATCTCTTCGCCACGCTGTCAGAGTTGATCTCGCTGAACATTGTGCCTATAATAAACACGAACGATGCAGTGAGCCCACCTATGTTCGTCCATGACGACACCGTGGTACCCGGCACTGGAAAGAAGGTGAGCTAATTGAATTGAAAAGAGAATGATATATTATTTACTGAGTTTCAGCGATGTAGAGCCTGACAGTAAAAGGCAGAAAACAGAACTAAAATGGAGACACTTCCAAAGAAAGTTGCACAATTGGGGTTTTATAAAAAAAATATACCAATGCTTTTTATATTTTTATTGCACAGAAAAGTAAATTATAAGAAATCGGTTTCGCTATTTTCGCACATAAATCACTCCTTGTTTTTTAATTATTTTGGCTGATGACGTCAGAGTTGTGTCTACTCTTCCACAGAGTTGCTTATTCAATAAATTTATCAGTTAGTGTATGTTGAGACCTTGCTTTAGTTCAGTTTTAATCTGTGGTGAATCGTTAAACTGTCATTGTCACTGCCACTGAACTGTCAAATGTCCAAATCGAATTTAGTAGCATAAAACGCGGGTAAATCGTAATGAATTCTTGTACTCACGTCTATAAAGTACAATTCGGACCGCTATGTCATAGTTGTGAATGATGTGAAGGGCAAATGAAGGTCATTGCTTATTCTGTACCTATATTATTATGAAAAATGAAAAATTACCCGAAGTAATTCAAAAAGCGTTAATCTCGAATTGCAAAAAAATAGACAACCCCAATTATTAAAATTTCTTCGTTGTTGCACTATACCTTGTTTTTGCATGTAATTATGTACCTATATTACGTTGGTGAGAAATTGAAACAATCATTATACCTACTTAAAACATATTATTGTTATCGATCGAAACAACACGCTCACCGTTTTCAAAGAGAATCATCTGAAAGAATTATGAAAGATAAGAAGTCGACTTCCTTGTTAAAAGTACTCGGAACTTCCGCGGGTTCTTATAGGAAAAACTTGACGGTGCCTTTAAATTGTGTTTTCTTTCACTTACGGGCTTGATAAGGGTTTTTACAAGGGTGCGGCTATTTTGTTACATTACTTAGAACTCTTCGATAAACGACAATGTTTTGAAGAAAGAATATTCGAGCGCGCATAATGCTTGCCTTATTTTGACTCAGAATTATGTTCTTTTATTCATTGTCTGCTGGCAGGGGCTCTTTATTTTATTTCTGATGTTTTAAATGTTAAATTATTGTATATACCAACTCTTTTGTTCGAAATTTAAACATCTTATTTGTTTTAGGGCGGCGCGCGGTTTTTTCCTCATGTGGATAAAATAACTAACCCTGTTTTTATTACATTTCTAAAATACTTACTGAAACACCAAACCCGAAAACCGAAAACATTAGGCATAGTCTAGGAAATTTGTAACGAGTATATGCCAATGCCTTATCTTTTCCCAGGGTATTGGTCTGAAGGACAACGACAGTCTTTCAGCATTGCTGGCGGCAGAAGTGCAGGCTGACCTGCTAATCATGATGTCAGACGTGGACGGGATTTACAACAAGCCCCCGTGGGAAGATGGAGCGCGCATACTGCACACTTATACAGCAAAAGATAAGGATTCCGTGGAATTTGGGACGAAATCCAAGGTAATGAATCTAAGATGGATAAAGTTTGGGGATAAAAGTAAGCAAAATTGCGAAATGAAGAAAATATGCTTCAAAATTGAGTTGATTCTGTTCAAATCTTGGATACTCTGAATTCTTGGGATGAGTAGGTAATTTAACCTGAATTTGAGACAATGACTTGAGAAACTTATACTTTGTTTAATTTGGAATTTCAGACGACGTCTGCGGTGAGAATTCTAATAATTTGTAATGCAATACAACTTTATAAATGTAACCATTTATTTGTATTTTTATTTCTGCTTTTAGGTCGGAACCGGAGGCATGGATTCCAAAGTTAACGCAGCAACTTGGGCCATGGCGCGAGGTGTCAGTGTCGTAATCTGCAATGGCATGCAAGAAAAAGCAATCAAGACTATCATCAGTGGAAGGAAGGTCGGAACCTTCTTCACCGATAGCCCCGCCCCAGCATCGTCTTCTGTAGACGTTGCCGCAGAAGATGGTAAACTTTTGAACACTTGTATGCAAAAATAGCGGTAAGCAATAAGTAGAAAAGTTACAGAATCACATGATTTATTTATATTTCAGCTCGTACTGGAAGCCGAGTATTACAACAACTTTCACCAAGCGACAGAGCTGCAGCAATACACACGTTAGCTGATCTTTTAGTTGACAAACAAGACATGATATTAGAAGCAAATGCCAAAGATTTAGACGAAGCAACTAAGAGTGGTTTAGCTAAACCACTCCTGGATAGACTAAAATTAAGCCCTGGAAAATTGAAAACGTTGGCAATTGGATTAAAACAAATCGCTGATTCCAGCTACGAAAATGTAGGCAGAGTTTTAAGGAAAACGAAATTGGCCGAAAACTTGGTCCTTCAACAAGTAACAGTACCAATTGGTGTACTACTAGTTATTTTTGAATCGCGACCAGATTCGTTACCGCAAGTAGCTGCTTTGGCTATGGCTTCGGCGAACGGTCTTTTGCTAAAGGGAGGCAAAGAAGCCGCTCATTCTAACAAAGCACTCATGGACTTAGTGAAAGAATCTCTGAAGACGGTTGGCGCTCAAGATGCGATATCATTAGTGTCAACCAGGGAGGAGATCAGTGATTTACTTTCGATGGAAAAACACATTGACTTGATAATCCCACGAGGATCATCTGAATTAGTCAGGAATATTCAGAAGCAATCGCAACACATCCCTGTGCTTGGTCACGCAGAGGGAATCTGTCACGTGTTCGTAGACAAAGATGCAGACCCGGCTAAGGCTTTAAAGATAGTGCGGGACGCCAAATGCGACTACCCAGCCGCTTGTAATGCTATGGAAACCCTCCTACTCCACGAGGATCACCTAAATAGCTCTCTATTCACGGATATCTGTAACGTGTTGAAGAAGGAAGGTGTTAAGATTCACGCTGGTCCTAAACTTACTAATTACTTGACTTTCGGCCCATCACCGGCGAAGTCTATGAGGCATGAGTACGGCGCTTTGGAGTGCTGCATTGAAATTGTCAAGGATCTCGACGATGCCGTAGATCACATTCACAAGTACGGCAGCTCGCATACCGATGTAATCATCACTGAGAATGGTTAGTTCAAACTCTATTTTTTCTTTTTATTTGGGTTATATGCCTATCCTACCTATCCTGTGCCACTTGAATCCATTCTGACTGCGGATCTGTGTTCAAATTAAATTATCATTATTAAATTACCAATGGGTTATGAGTTAAACAACTGAATACTGTAGCGTTTATCTATTTTACTAGCTGCGGAAATCGTGCATGAACCAATAAAGATAACATAGGCACCTATTATGACTATTATTTCAAGGCAAGATAAGACGATGTTTGCTGACGCAAGAGTTTGTTGGTGTCGTGTGATTTAATTGTAGTTTTTTTATATTATTTGAATTGTCTGCAGATAATATTTCTGTCAACACTTTATCTAGTTACTTGTATGTTTTATTTACAAGTTTGTTAAAAATTTTGACCACGAGTGTCTTTTGTTTTTTTATATAACGCTTTTGTATACTGTATCTTTCTTTTTAGCTCAGTGGTCCACAATGATAAATTTATCGTTTCAATCCCTTTGTATAGGTACCCATTTGTACACATCGGTAATTTCGTAGGATTTAGGTAGCATTTGACAGTACGAACAGACTTATTTTTACTTATGTTTAAGATCATTGATATATAGCAACGTTTTCGGTAAGTAAGTATTAATATTTATAATATTTTATCATTTAGAGTTACTTAGAAAACTTGTCGCGTCACAAGTCTGTAGTATAACTGTCAAGTGCTACTTAAATACTACGAGATTACTGGACCGTGTTTTATAAAGCTACAAGTTACAATTTACAAGCGGAAGTCTCATTCTATCACCTTTTGTTAGAAAGAGCTACAAGCTACAACTTGTAGCTTTGGTGTGTACTTTTTCTTCGGTCGAATCTGATCAATGTTCTTTCGTATCTGTCACAGATGGAGCAGCAAAGAGCTTCCTTCACGCGGTGGACAGCGCATGCGTCTTCCACAACGTGTCGTCTCGGTTTGCCGACGGTTTCCGTTTCGGACTCGGCGCAGAAGTTGGCATCTCCACTGCAAGGATACATGCCAGAGGTAACTATTTCTCAGCAACATTAGACTACCCTCTAAAAATAATTAAAGATTCTGAATATTTCATTGTTCAACATGAATATTACCCCGGTTCTCTTAGTCTCGTATAAAATCATGAGGTAGTTCTAATGTAATTTTTGGTCGAATTATTGTTTGGCTGTTTGCCATATTTTTTCTGCAACTGACACTGGAAATATTCCGGAAATTCTTTTACTTGGATTACGTAGATTAGGTTAGGTAACGTATATTATATAGCTTTCTAGAATACTGGATTTTTTTCTTTGAATATTGGATAGGAATACGAGGCTGGCAATGCATTTTCCACGCCGAGGTGTAGTAGTAGTATTTTAGTGCTTTTCTCAAACACGCAATAAAATAAAATAAAAACTTCACCAAATCAATACTTTATCCGTAAGGCAAATAAAACTAAACTACATATAATTAAATTATAAACAGCATGAAACGTACTTATTTCATCTTATTTCAAACTGTAGGTAGGTAATTGTTTTTTTAACGGCTGATCGCCAATTCAAATTCCATTACAGACCTCTCGTCTAACCTCTCCCAAAACGTGACACTTCGCAGCCTATTTTTTGGAACATACTGTCAATATTTCATTGCATGTTTGAGAAAATAATATTTGTCTTACTGTAGGTATTATATTAAGACTCCCCCATTATCCACCCCCACCGGTATTACCTTTCGGCGCGCTGTTTTGGCGAGTTCTAAGCTTTCATCTCTTATCTAGTTATTAGTTAGTTGTTAATGGAAAAGTTTCAAGTTGATTGAAGTTGATGTGTAGTTTCAGGGCGACTTTGGAATGACTGGATTATGGATAATTTAATTTATCTACACACATATCATAAGTCCTTTATAATGCGTTCAGAAACCGTAGAAAATAACCAGCATTTTAACATGTCGCCGACTGCTCGCCGCCGACAGCCACCCAGCCGCCACCAGCAGTAATGAAATATCATTACCACATCAAATTCGACGTCGTAACGACTTTTCGGTATCGAATTCGATGTCGTTAACAGTTCCAAATTTGAAACCTCTTTTAACATGAAACTACCGTGAGAAATAGATCACTCACGTATGCCAGTCTAGTATAGCCCGACAAACAGTTATGTATCTTCAAAAACCAACATAATTTACAATAAAAAAACAGTCAAATTCGTGACAAATATGGGTATGATATGCTTCGGCTTCTGAACCCATATTAGAGTAGGTACTTATAATATGTGTGTAGATAAAGTAATGTATGCAACTCCACATAATTAGGCCTTAAGACACTGGTGTGATCCTATTATGAAACTCAGCTTCGCCTCGTTTCACAAAAACACACTCTTGTTTTAAGGACCCTCATTGTGTAGCATAAACTACTATTTATGTTCTGCCCTTTAGGTCCTGTGGGAGTCGAGGGTCTTCTTACCACGAAATGGATCCTAGAGGGCACAGACCACACAGCTGCTGAGTTCAACGAAGGCAAGAGAACCTGGCTGCACGAAAAATTGCCCATCAATTGACTAAACGATACATTTACAGAGAAATTGTTTAAAAGAATTAAGAGATTATTTTTGTATAAGTAGGTACTGTATAATTTTGAAACATATGTATGAGTTAAGTGTAAAAATTTAATACGTGTTATGAAAAACGTTAATAAATGGTTGAAATATCTTGCTTAAATGTTACGGATATTAAATTGGCAGTTCTACCCCATTCAATCAAGGCCTGTAAAAAAAAATTGGACAAACGGAAATATAAAATAAACATACGTTGGTAAACTAAGTCAAAATTATTTTCATCTCGGCTCGTTAGGCATTATGAACGTTCACGAAAATATTTTTTAAATAAGTTTCTTCAATCACACAGTTGGTTGATTTGATTTTAACAACTAAACCCGACGGCACTTTAATAAAGTTTATTCTAGTTATAAACTCAGTGTATATTAAAAAGAACGCTGTAAAGTACGTAGTGGTCCGAGAAAATATAGTAGATAAACTTGTGCAGTTCATTTTAACGAGATTCTTTCTCCAGTTCGTTTATTATTTCGCCAACTTCTGTTACCTAAATTCGAGTAAAGTAATGTTTAAAAAAGCGTGGCGTACAAAAACATGGTACCTATAAAATGTCTTTATTTAGGTGCAAAGCTGGGAGATAAAGTTTTTCGTCTCCAAAGAACATCGGTTTTACGTAAAAAAATCTATTTCCTTAAGATTGTCAATCTAATCTTACGTTTAAATCAATCGACTGCCCGCTGTATCGGAAAACCCTTAAGGCTAGCTGTCACGAGGCTCCAATATCCTTTTAACTCCGTGGTCATTATTTTACACTGGCTTCGCTCTCGATCAGCGCTGATTTACGAGATCCTCCGACCTCACTTAACGCCGACTTTCTTCCTATTGCAAAAAGTCACACACGGAACAGAATGTGGACTGTGGACCCTTTGCTCTTATTGACTTCCAACTGAACTCGACCAATTAGTAACCAACTCTTTAATTCTCCGTCTTTTGTTTATCTTAATTAAGGTAATAAAGTTTAGTGTTATCGGGCGCCTTCTTTTGGCGGCATCTTCTAATTAACTTTGACAAAAGTTGGCTAACAATAAAGAACAATTTCAGAGTTGGTAGACTTATTCAAAAGTGGGAGAAGAATTGTTTTGGTTTGACGCCGAAAATTGTGCGAAATTTTGATGAAATTTCCGGAATACCGGCATCCGTTGACAAGGGACGCTCGCCTGTTTAAAGCTGTTGGAATCGTTAAAAACTGCAGTAAAATGTTTAAAAGGTTACAACGAGCTCCATTATCGTTAAATCTCATATTTTCGCGCCATTAAAGTCGTATATTTGAAAGTTATATTACCGTGTTTACCAATTTTACACTGCACTAGAAAACTTTGCTCGTTCCATTAGTCATATAAATGCAGGTTAGCCACTGGCCTTCTCTACAGGTTTTTAAAATAATGTGCCTTTTGGAAATAATGCCAGTTGATGAAACTTTAGAAGTAATAAAGTTTGTAAATAAAACTACACAAAGGCGTAATAAAGGGATTTAGACTGCAAAGATGCGACTTAAAATAAAAGCAGTGAGTGATGTCTTCACATTAAACTTTTTCTTTGGAACAAAAATAGTTTTCAGAACCTGAGTGGTACGTTTTAAAAATTGTTTCTGTTCATAGTCATTTCATTCCCATAAATGTACATACTTAGGGCATCTGTTCTCTAGAACTTGCGAGTAACCCGGCAGTTGATCTCAGTCCAAATAGCTTTTAAACTCCATATTTAACTTCGAAGCCTTCCAATTTGCGGGCGAACCTCAAAGCCAGTTAAATGTTTACTCAGATTTTTATGTAAAGTGAAATAAATTTTAATCATGCGAATCCGTGAATAGGCGCTAATTTGATGGTTTTTTGTGCAGATTAAATTTTTTCAGCAGTGAACGAGTGGCAACAGTGCTTCGCCGCACGCATTTAAAACGTCATTATACGTTAATACAATACGTCGGATGTGCATGGTTTCAACACTCGGAATAAGCATAAACTTGCCGTCCATAAATTTCGTCTACGAAAAGTCAGTAAGTCTTTTTTGGGAAATTGCGTGAGGTTCTACAATAAAGTGCCTGTAGATGCATGGGAATTGCCTCACAATCCATTTAAAAGATACATAAAGACCGCTCTCTTGAAAAAAGCATACTAAAAAGTGGATGAATACTTATGTGATGGCACCACCTGGCCAAGGCTGAAAACAGAAGATAATTAGGACATCAATGTGACTTTGCTGCGTCCCGAAGATATTCGTGTATGGTGTCCGGCTCTGTTGCCGTTGTCCGCTGCGTACTAATTGTAATACAATTGACATAAATAATGTTTTATTTATTTGACATGATGAAATTAAATGTACATTTCATCAATTTTTGTTATTTGACATTTGGAGACCATATACATCTCCAGTTTATGTATATGTATTATTATACTTATTATTTGACCGTGGAGGCGTTTTACACCGCTGCTGATTTTAAATTTAGTTTAAATTGATCCTAGAGACTATACATCTCTAAGCCATTTAGATTAAGTATTATATTATAGTATTAATTCTGGGACCCTATACATCCCTTTGTAATTTAAATTTTCACAGATATTTGGCCTGGAGACCCTAAACATCTCCTGCTCAATTAAAACGTGCCAGTAAAGTAAAGTATTCTGGTTTTGCTGTTCTATTAATTACTTTTCACACTTGTTTCTAAAATGCGGTATTTTTTTTCTCTCTTAATCTTTTAATGACAGAGTGAGGTTTCTTTGTGTAATTTGTCTGTGGTTACGTATTGTAAGAGCTAATGTAACTTGTTTTTAGAAAAAATGACTTTGTGCCAAGTTTCTTGCGGCGCATTCTTCTTGGCAATCATGGTCTTTCCGAAAGCGCTGGTGGACTCAAAAAAATGACGTGTAAAAGAGCATTCAACTGCCTATTTGCTGAATAAAATTTTGAATTTGAATTTGAATTTTGACAAACCTGTGGCATTATAATTTGTAGGTATGTAATACTCTGACAAGTTATCATACTAAACAAAGCTTACAAACACACACAAGCACACTTATAAAATATAGAAACGAAATGATGTGTTTTTTGGCCATAATGGTACTTGCAAGGTCATCCAATTTGGATATCTATATCAAATGTCAACTCAATCGAACGACAGGAGGCGGGTAAATTTTTAATTTGCAAGATTTCAGCTACATTGATATAATCATCAGAATCATCAGAATACATGCCCTTTGGAACATTTTGAACACAGGAACGGCTCCGCCGCCCGTTGGCACCTGTGCGGACGTGAGCTGGGCTTATATCGCTGCCACTAATAAGTGCCACAAAACTGACAACAAAAACTGAATAACGAGAGGGCCTTCTATGCATACCTAGAAGCTAATACAATATTCAGCTGTACGTAGGTAAACTTTTAATTAGCCTGCATCGGTCTGTTTGCCAAAATGCATTCGTATAATTAATTTGGCAGCACCAGCCAACGTGGCAGTTAAATTTTAGCCATTTTCTCAAAAAAAATACTAACAAATTTATTTTTATTTGGCTAACTACTCGGGCAAGTGTCCAATTTCAGCAGCGTGAGATTAAAGCCACAAACATTTCAGGAAAGGTGCCGCTTCGGCTGCGGTTCGATTCAAAGGCGATTGATAATTAATAAAACACCTTTCAACTTCAATCTTCTTCTTGTATTTATTATAATTTTATTTTATTGTAAGTATAAAGAACGACAGACAATTATAATCAACTTACCAGGTTTCCTCCAGCAATTTTTCCCATCATTATAAATTCATTATTTAACATCAATAAAGAGTACCTACCTACAGTTTTTCACCTCCAATTCAAGAAGCGGCATCATACGGTGTGTAAATCACCCACTTATTGGCAAGCCCCTTCTCAGTGAGAGGGCTGCGCTACCAGTTCGAGTATTTTACATAATATCTACAAATTTGCAAGGAACCCTCAGTGCATAAGTCCGACTCGCACTTGACCGTTTTTTTGTAAATTTTTACGGTTTTCCCGTCAAAATCTATTATTAATCTATACAAAACTTGATACACTCACTAAAACAAGAATACGTCACTCGCGCGTAAATACGAGAGCTGTTTGATAAGTACCCGTTTATGGAAAAAAAAAACATTTTTTTTTGTATACATGCATTTATTTTTCTACGTAGTCACCTTTTAACTCTATACATTTGTTCCACCTATACTCAAGCTTCAATAAACCATCCAAAAAGTATGATTTTGGAAAGTCATTAAAATAGGCCTCTGTGGCGGCAATGACTTCGTCATTTGATCCAAATCGCTTGCCACCGAGCCATTTTTTTAGGTTGGGAAACAAAAAAAAATCGCATGAGGCCAAACCTGGAGAATACGGAGGGTGAGACAATAGTTCGTAGCGTAACTGTGCTAATTTAGCCGTCACAACTCTGGACGAATGAGCCGGGGCGTTGTCGTGATGAAACAGTACTTTTTTCTTTTTTAAATGGGGTCGTTTGTCCTTCAACACGGCGTCAAATTCATCCAATAAATTGGCATAGTACTGCCCTGTTATTGTTTTTCCCTTTTCTAAATAGTCAATATGTATAATACCCTGCGAATCCCAAAAAACGGTCGTCATGACCTTTCCAGCCGATGGGACGGTTTTTGCTTTCTTTGGAGCAGGTTCACCCGGTAAAATCCACTGCTTCGACTGCTCTTTCATTTCCGGGGTGTAGTGGTGAACCCACGTTTCGTCCACGGTCACGAAACGACGCAGAAACTCCTTCGGGTTACGTTTGAACACTGCCAAACACTGCTCCGAAGTAGTCAGTCGGTTCCGTTTTTGCTCCTCCGTGAGTAAACGCGGCACCCACCTCGCCGATACTTTCTTCATACCCAATTTTTCTTCTAATATGTGTTGTACCCTCTCGATTGAAACGTTTACAGCATCAACGATTTCTCGAAGTTTAATTCGGCGGTCGGCTAAAACGATATTTTCAATTTTCTTAACAATATCGTCTGTAGTCACCTCCACTGGCCGGCCTGGGCGATCCTCATCAAAGACGGTTGTTCTCCCCCGCTTAAACTCGTTATACCAATATCTGACGGTTGTCATAGAAGGAGCACATTCATGGTAAACCGCTTGCATTCTTACTTTTATTTCATCACATGTTTTTCCTTCCAAAAATAAGAATCTAATTACAGACCGATACTGTTCTTTCTCCATTTTAACAATTTTAAGTTCACGCCTTCACTGAATCGTTGTCAAATATGAGAAAAAAACAAAAGAATGCCATTTTTTTTTAATTTTTCCGCCTCTGAAAAATGGCTTAAAAAGGTGGTATACTTATTTGCGGCCAGTGATATTAATATATTTAGAAAACGGGTACTTATCAAACAGCCCTCGTATGTAAAAATACGACTCGCACACAGAGAAATACGGTAGGTTTTTAAGTGTGAGTGAGTGATAGTCATGCAATGACAGGTCATTGTGCCAAATTCTTTCTACTCCGCGACCGCACTTTAACCTAAAGGCGGGTGACGCAGGTGAAATTCTCTCTCTCTCTTACTCACATGTCATCTCTTTAACGGAAGAGTGAGATAGAATTTTGGGCGCGTCGTCTATTGTTAACGCTCACAGGCATACCTATTATTTATGGATACATCCGATTAAGCCGCCAAATTACCAAAGATAGCTTATAGATGTTGGTCTCTGAACTATAAATAGTCCGATTATTTGGCGCCGTGACAGGCAATTAGCTCTTGAATATCCACAGCCACTTAAACCTCACCACCCAAACTGCCTTGCTTCAAAAAAAAGTTGAAATGAAAACCCCTACATTTTCATTCCAAAATTCAATAAGTACCTTAAAAACGGCTGAACCGAGTTTTGTAAAACTTAGCTAAAAACCACTGCTGAAAAACCTCCTTTTAAATAAAAAAAGAGCATGCAAATCGGTTCACCCGTTTAAGGGATAAAGTGCCACAGACCGACTCAAACACACACACGCACACATATAGCAGTTAAACTTATAACACCCCTCTTTTTCGTCGGGGATTGAAAAATAACTAATTAATTAATTTTCGTGTGTCGCTTTGGGGTTTTATTTATAATTGTCTATGTGACTAACATAGTTTTAAGTGCGTTTTTACTAACCATTATTGTAATTTAGTTTGATTAGTTTTAGCTTGGATTTAATGTAATTGTAAATTGCTTTTATTGAATAAATAAATAGGTGTTTAAATTTTTGTCAACATGGATTCCCTACTATTTTTGGATCGTACGTGGCAACAGTAAAGTCAAAGGTTAAGTACCTATTATATTATTTGCTTTGGGGTGATGCCAGCGTCAGCCTCGGATCGATTGCAACTTAGCATCGATAAATCATTATTTAATTTTATATTGGCACCTACTATACATATACCCGAAATAACCTAACCTAACTAACTTAGAAACGTTGAAAAACCCTCGACATTGTCATTTCAAAGTTCAATATTTCAAGAACGGAAAACTTAGCTAAGAACCATCTCGATTAAACTAGCTTTCGAACAAAAAAACCGCATCGAAATCGGTTCATTCGCTCGAGAGCTACGATGCCACAGACAGATACACAGGTCAAACTTATAACACCCCTTTTTTTCGTCGGGAGTTAAAGGGTTAGCTTAATCGAGATGGTTCTTAGCTAAGTTCAGCCGCCAGTCACTTCGGCCGTTTCTGAGTTTTCGACTTTTCTAAGTTGGTCAGGTTATACCGAAAGGAATCATTAAATCCGGGAATGCATAGCGTCAGGCCCCCTGCGGCGTCCGATGTGTGGAAACCTTAGTTTGTAACCTGGTAATTACACGTCCCGCAACGAGCTACGGCCCGGGGGAAATCGAGCAGACTTCGGGCATTACGGCGCGGAATGCAGGTGTGTGCTGTTTACGTTGACGACGTTATAGTGAAACCCATGACTACACGGTGTAAACAGGACTGACATAGTGGTGGTGGTGATGTACACAATGGGCAAGTTGTTCGTGTTTGTTTTAATGCTACACACATAACAGTGTGAGGGGAGGGGGGCAAACTTATAGCTATTTATGGACTGATTGCTCTGCGAGGCACCTAGTACTACCGCTATTACTTCTAGCTGTAGGTAGCGAATGGCACTATAAGTAGATGCCTGAGTAAAATTAATCGTGTCGTCCAATTTAAACAATGACTGTGTAAGCAATGATCTACAGTAATGTAAAGCTATTTTAACCAATTATTTTAGGAAAAGGCTTTTCTTGTCTGGCTCTTGGTGACCTCATTTAAAATTGGAAACAGAAATAAGTTTTACTTTCAACAGAAATAACAGGGTTAATAAAATATTCGGGTATAGTTAACAAAATTAGCTAGCTCCCTAAATTACCTATACCTACGCAAAATTCCATGAAATTCCTCCGTATATCCTTAATTTAATTTACAAACAATTTCGTTACTCAAATCAGTTTAATTTGGTCCTTTGTAAATTGTAAACTAGTCGGGTATTTAATGGTAGTTTTGTGAGTTGCCAATTAAGGTTTAGTTTGTATCGGACCGTGTAGATGTTCCCATTAGGCCCGAACGCATTAGTGGACAAAAACAATTAACATGGTCTGCTAATGGGGCCAAATCCGTTTGGCTGTCAGTCGCACTCTCGCCACTTACTGGCTGATATGGATGCATGCGGAGTGGTTTGGGCGAGCGAATACTGTACACACACACACACTTACACACACATTACCACCACCATGACCATCTCTAAACGAGAAAGGCAATCGCACGGCTTCAGATCAATATAATGATCCTGCCCACCCACCTCAACAGATAAATCATCAATTAGTAACGGAAGAATCTTTTGTACTTTTACATTTTTAGGGTTTCGCACCTCACAAGGAGAAACGAAACCCTTTGGGACCACTTTGCTGTACGTCTGTCTCTCTGTCTGTCTGTCAAGACCCTTTTACTCTAAAACGCGTGGAGGTAGCATAATAAAACACTCGGAAAAAACAGGAAAAATCTTTGGAACTCGATTCCCTGTTTTCAAAATGTATTACATTCATTTGTTTATTGCATCACGTTTATTTGTCTCCTACAATTGTTTCAAACATGTCGGTAGAAAAAGTGAAAATGGATAAAATCGAGCAGCGTGCGGTGATTAAGTTTTTGACTAAAGAAGGGAATACGCCTTCGAAAATCAGACAGCGTATGTTACGTGTGTTTGGCAGTTCGTGTTCTTCCGAATTTGTTATAAAGTTTTGGTCAAAGCAGTTTAAGTTAGGTCGTGAGAGCCTGGAAGATGATCCTCGTAGCGGAAGACTAGTTTCGGCCGTCACCGATGAAAATGTAGCCAGGGTGAAAAAAAATATTTTAGAGGACCGACGAGTGAAGCAGTGGGAGATAGCTAGAGATGTGGGCGTCAGTAAAGAGCGAGTCAATGAAATAATTCATGAGCATTTGAACATGTCCAAGGTTAGTGCACGTTGGGTTCCCAGAATTTTGACTGCATTTGACATGGAGAGGCGTGTCAAATGTTGCGAAGAGTTTTTGGACATGAGTCGAGGGAAAGAGGAAGAAATAATTTCTAGAATTGTAACATGTAATGAGACTTGGATTCGACAATGGGACCCGGAAAGTAAGCAAGAGTCGTTACAGTGGAAATTTAAGGATGAGAAGCCGCCTCGGAAATTCAAGGTCTGTCGGCATCCATGGGCAGGTAAACTTATGGCTACAATCTTTTGGGACACAGAAGGGATTTTGCTCATAGATTATTTACCGAAGAAAACTACAATGAATGCTGCTTATTACTCAAATGTACTATATTAACTAAGAGAGACAATAAAAGAAAAACGGCGAGGTAAACTAAGCAAAAGAATTCTGATTTTGCACGATAACGCACCAGTGCATACCGCCTGCACAACGAAGCTAGCAATTAAAGACAATGGCTTCGAAACCATTGACCACCCCCCTTATAGTCCAGATTTAGCTCCCTGTGACTATTTTCTGTTTAGACTCAAGAAAGACCTCAGGGGACGAAGGTTTATGACCGATGACGAAATGAAGGCTGCAGTTACTGACTTTCTTGACGACAAACCGAAATATATTTTTTTAATGGTTTAAATTCAATATTTGAAAAATTTAATAAGTGCATTTTACTAGCAGGGGACTATATAGAAAAATAAAAAAAAAATAGCCACGACAGTCTTTTGTTTCATTGTTAGGTAGATTACTTTTCAGCCGCCCCTCGTAAGTGCACGAGTCCGACTCGCACTTGTCCTGGTCAGTTTTTTTAATTTCAAGACAATTATTATCATGGATTTATCAGAAAATAAGATGAAAATGCAGAAATAATAAAATAAGGGCCCTTATCATACATGCAGTGCCAATATTATTATGTTTGTCATAGTAAATTAACGCAATGCGTTATTATTACTGCCTGTTTATGTATACGGAGCGATAATTAATGAAATAAAGATTAGACCTTATTCAGGAATAATATTTGTGATTAATACAGTTTCAAGTAGCGCTCAATGTGTTAATTGATTGATTGATAATCCTTAGTAATAACATTCATTTTTGTTTGTTTATTCATTTTTTTGTAACCTTTTTGTATGTTTTAAAAAGCGAAAAACCAATATGATACTAAGCAGGTGAGGAGATGGGAAGTTAAATATCTACTTAGAGTTATTTTTTAGCCCCGGAAAAAGACAAAATGACAGAGATTATAATAAGTATATTAACCCTATGCCGACCTAAGCAGACAAAATCACGACAGGAAGCGCGTAACATTAAACACTGTCATAGAGTTTTTAATATTATGACATTAATAAAAACACTCATTTTTTGTTCACTTTAAGCGATCATAGAATTTTTCATGGTAATTGTTTTTGAATGAATTGCGTTTGCATTATGTATCAATTGCAAATAAAGAAAAATGTTTCTACCTGCTCTATGTCCATTGTCCACTTCTGTTTTGCACTAACGTAATTTTGTTCCAAGCTCATAATTGCTAACGATAATGTCATTTCATTACCGAGAACGTAGTAAAAGTCCATTCCGTGTACTCAAAGAAAAACATAACACGATCTTTGAATTAAAACGAAACCAAATAAGAATATTACGTTTCGTGCCAAAGCTAATTAATTTTACAAATTAGGTATTTAATTAACACGATCCATGTTAATTTAATGGGAAAATTTATAGTTGACTAGGAAAATACACACGAGGGATTTTGTGGACAGTGTGCCGTAATCTTGTAAACGTACCTAAAGAAAAAAAATAACACCAATAAATATGTATAGAGGGGACAGTGTTATGGACACCAAAAAACCGCCCAAGTGCTAGTCGGACTCACGCACCGAGGCTTCCGAACAAATTCGTAGGTACCTATGTAAATAGTTCGCTTATCACGAGAATCAAGTCTTGAAGATTTTAAATTGAACGAATAAATGAAATTAAAATAAGTCTCAAAGTGTTTTAAGATAATGTGTGATGATATGTGTGTGTGTTTTAAGATAGTGTGTTAATTTATTGAATCAGGCGTTACTTTGCGGAGGTCCATATTTATGAACTAAAAACAATTACTTTGCTCACCCGCGAGATTTGGTGGTCGCGGGTGAGCAAAGTAATTGTTTTTAGTTCATATCCAATGTTAGCTTAGCAGAGGCTTAGTACTAAGCAATATAAGGTCATTTATGTTGGTCATTGACATACAGACATACACAGACAGACATAAAAAATAAGATTTTCAGATTAAGAGCTACCTTCATACTAAATTGCAAGTTTCTAGGACAACTGGAAGTACAATAACAGGCTTAAGCTACTTGACAGTTTCCCATAATCCATTATTGCCGATTGTTATGAATACGAACACATCTATAACTAAACAGTTACAACATTTTTATTGATTAAAATTAAATTATAAATAAATACATGGGTATACAATGACAATGCAAAGAAAAATCCGTTAAGCAGCTGGACTTGAACCAGCAACCTCGGTAATCCGTACCACGCTCCACCAATTAAGCTATACTTAACGTTGGTGTACCTAACGAATTTTTCAATGCCTTGTGTCATATTTTTTATTTGGAAGATCTCTCCTCAGCGCCATCTATGAGTAGCTTAATCAAGCGGCTCACCCACTACGGAACTTCTACAGTTACGCATTAGTGGCAAGAGATGGAACTATTTTCTGAATCAATGAAAATAATCGTTTTTATTGATTATTTTTGTTTTTATTTTTATGAAACATTCATATAATGAAATTCAATATACAATGACAATGCAAAGAAAAATCCGTTAAGCAGCTGGACTTGAACCAGCAACCTCGGTAATCCTAATCCTCGGTAATCTTTGCATTGTCATTGTATATTGAATTTCATTCTATGAATGTTTCATAAAAATAAAAACAAAAATAATCAATAAAAACGATTATTTTCATTGATTCAGAAAATAGTTCCATCTCTTGCCACTAATGCGTAACTGTAGAAGTTCCGTAGTGGGTGAGCCGCTTGATTAAGCTACTCATAGATGGCGCTGAGGAGAGATCTTCCAAATAAAAAATATGACACAAGGCATTGAAAAATTCGTTAGGTACACCAACGTTAAGTATAGCTTAATTGGTGGAGCGTGGTACGGATTACCGAGGTTGCTGGTTCAAGTCCAGCTGCTTAACGGATTTTTCTTTGCATTGTCATTGTATATTGAATTTCATTCTATGAATGTTTCATAAAAATAAAAACAAAAATAATCAATAAAAACGATTATTTTCATTGATTCAGAAAATAGTTCCATCTCTTGCCACTAATGCGTAACTGTAGAAGTTCCGTAGTGGGTGAGCCGCTTGATTAAGCTACTCATAGATGGCGCTGAGGAGAGATCTTCCAAATAAAAAATATGACACAAGGCATTGAAAAATTCGTTAGGTACACCAACGTTAAGTATAGCTTAATTGGTGGAGCGTGGTACGGATTACCGAGGTTGCTGGTTCAAGTCCAGCTGCTTAACGGATTTTTCTTTGCATTGTCATTGTATATTGAATTTCATTCTATGAATGTTTCATAAAAATAAAAACAAAAATAATCAATAAAAACGATTATTTTCATTTAATACATGGGTAATCGTAACGATCGTAATATTATTTTCATGAAAATTATTTAATTGTGGATACAAAAGTACCCGTTTCATTTTGGAGGTAACTTTGATCTGATATGTTTTGATTAAAAACTGATTGATCGGCGGAACAGCGTATTTCCATAAAAATGTTTATCTAATATTTTGTTTTATTTAAAGCTAATTGAGTGTAATTTTATGATGGAAAACTTTAAGTAAAGTAGGTGCTTTGCAGCTAAAAGCATTATTTCTTTACGTACCTACTTACCTAATTAACATTTATAATAAGGTATGGTTCGGAATCTTACATCTTTTAAGCTATAGTTCGTGAAAAATCTCCAACTTTTGTTATTAGAGTACATAAAATGCCAACATAATTTAAAATACATTTTCATTCGCCTTCAAAAAACATTGCAGCCTTTCGGATCTCAATAAAATTATGCCAAAGAACAGCTTTAACCATAAAACTGCAATTTTCGACAACCGTGAAAACAAGGGAAACAAAATAGATGAGAAATAAATGAAAATCGATGAACCGATTGCCAGCATTTTTGCTGTCAATATTATTTGCGGCCTGCAAATGACTCGTGCTGTAAAGTATCGTTTTATGACCTATACTTAAGCGCGGAATGCACCGGAGTTTCTGAAAGGTAGAGATAGTTTCACAAATTGTCATTTAAGTTACTACCGAAGTGAATCAGAGCAGCTCTATTTTATTAAAATTTTGCATTTTAAAGTTAAAGTTGGAGTTTTCCTGTATTTACTCTTTAAATATTTAAATTTACTGTTTACTCTTTTCTGTAATAAAGCGTTGCTGTTGTTTTTCAAGTAAACTCCTGTTTAAAAAAAATTACGAGGTATTTTTATCTCATACACACAATAAACAAAAACTGGAAATTTGTTGAGTAAAATTTCGGTCTTTTATGATTTTATTGTTAAAAATTTATGAAGGTGATAAAATATGAGCACAACTACGAAGCTTTTCACAGGTTTTGTACAAAGAGTGTCAAAAACAAAAAAAAGGGTAAAATTGTGAACACACATGTTGCGGGGCTTTCACAAAGTGAATTTCGTTATACGAAGTTAAAAAAAGTTATCATAAAATTGTTTTTCAATTCGGTTTGAAATGTTTGCGCTCATTTGCGATTCAGCCCGTCACTTCGAATTACACCGATCAACATAAATTCAAATTTTTCAAATTTGCCATTCTGGCCGCAGCGAGCTGTTGTCGCGAATGATGGGAACTTTCCAGGGACTGCCATTAAGTTTATTGGAATGGGATCAGGCTGGAAAAATTAAATTTTACGCCTCAAAATAACTTAATAATTTTATAAAACATAATCATAGTACAACATACCTGGATAAAAACAACATAGCAGATGAAAAATTGCAGGTCAGATTACCATTTTGTGTGACAGAAATACCAACGTAATGATTACCATACGAGCAGTGTCTCAACGGTAATTGTAATTGTGACTGTGACACCACTTTTCAACTTGCCGAAGACATTGTCTGGTGTAAAGTTATTTAAGAAAATAGGCGAAAATTTTCCCTTCAAATCCGAAACTACGGTGCCGAAAATTTTGAGAAAAATACAACAAATTGTTCTTTGCCTATAGATTACAAAAAAACCTATGAGAAATCTATGGTATTAAAAGTATTAATACAGGAAATTGGAATTTAAATAATTAAAGTACGGAGCCCTATCCACGCGAGTCGAACTCGCACCTGTCCGGTTTTTTTATTTCATACACTGATTCAAATATTGCCTATACGGATATTTATGTAACACAATGTATTTAACAATACTATTTTGATTTTTATTCAACCTCGTGGCTCCTGGAGACCAAAATAGTCTTGATTAGAGTTTAATCGTGCGGAACGCAATCGGTAAACTTTAATTCCGTTGTGGCTTCGAACAATTCCTCAATAGCCGCAGGGTAAAACTCCTAGCGATGTTTTTTACACGTGGTAAGGTACTGACAAGAGTGTAGAGCAGAAGATAGGTGGATGTAAGTAGTTCTAAGGAAATGGAAGTTACTTTGCCGACTCGAAATATCTAAACACAGTTCAATGTCTGCGAGCTCGCCCGAGGTCCGTCGGATCGCGTTCGTGTGTGATCGTTTTCCCAACCGTCGCTGTCAAATATGTCGGCTGCTAACGAATCATCATCATCATCATCGCCAGCCTTTTTTACGTCCCACTGCTGGGCACAGGCCTCCTCCCAGAACGAGAGGGCTTGGGCCCAGTGCAGATTGAGAACGTCACACACATCATTGAATCGCTTAGCAGGAGTGTGCAGGTTTCCTCACGATGTTTTCCTTCACCGAAAAGCTCATGATAAATTACAAACGTAACTCCGCACATAAATTCCGAAAAATTCGAGGGGCGAGCCGGGGTTTGAACCCACGACCCTCTGCTATATCACGGCTTTTTCGGCTAACGTATGATTTTCGTGAATGCGATGCCGTCATCGTTAGGTTTAATTATTTTTGTGTGGTGTGTACAGTCAGCAGCAAAAGTTGCTAAGCAACTGAAGCGCTCACAATGATCTACACAAGCTCTTATGCCTATAAAAATAGAGCCGTGCTTAGGTCATTGTGAGCGCTTCAGTTGCCTAGCAACTTTTGCTGCTGACTGTGCGAGTACTCGTGATTATCCTTAAAAAAACTTTGGAACCGGGTGCGACAAGCGAGCAATTAGCTTATCCTGACCTGTTCCAGGCTAAGTTTTCCACTTTAGCACTTAGATATAGAGCTGTAAATCTTAGAACTTTAAACTCATTAGGTTATCAGCAGGGGGGGCTAGCACGCGTGCCATTTGGTCGCTTATCGCGTAGTGCGTCCTCCACTGATTCCGTCACTATGAAAGGGACGCACTGCGCGACAAGCGACAAAATGGCGCGCCGTGCTACATGTGCATATTCTTGAGATCTAACGCTACAATTTGGTTTCAGTTAATGTTGCTATGGATTGTAAAGTGATGAAGCACTAACAATATTGTATAGGTACTTAATCAGAATTCAGAAATATTTATTTGCACACGGTCTACTAATATGTCTATAACAATATTATTTAGTTGTTTCACGATATATAAAATTTGCAAGTTTGTTACTATAATGATAAACTTGCAATTTGTTATAATCTGGGAAGCCTGTAGGCAAATTTTATACGTTTATTCATCCTTTATGATTAGTAACATTGGTCCTACTTAATTACTATGTTAGTTAATCAATGTCAAAATAAACCCCTAAAAACACTAATCAAATAACCCGCCCCTGACCGTTCCCGGCGCGGTTTGTTATAATTATATTATAGAAAGAAAAGGTTTATTTGGTGCGTAGGTAACAGCACAGAAAAAAAAACATTCAGTATAAATAACGTATCAGCAAAATATAACAAAAACCTACTACCTACCTACTTGATGACTTTTTTATATGTTATAAAACAACAGGTGAAGATAAAAATAAAATAATCACATAGTAGGGTAGTTGTTTCATAGTACCAAGTAGTGCTGGCTAGTCCGAGATAAAAAACATTGTATGTTGTCAACACTGCTAAGCTAAGCCTCCTTCTAGATAAACCAGTACTTCTGGCAGTAGTGGCGGTGGAACTTTTGCAGACTGAATTAAATGTATGTCTACTTAGTTACTTACCGGTAAAAAACTGTCTTAAAATTTACCAAAAGACATCTCTTCTTATTCAAAAGCGTTCGTGCCGGAATAGTGTTAGCAAATTCTTTCACGTTTTCCAGACTTTGTACTGTGCCTCAAACTTGGAGTAGTGCAGGTAATGGCTCTCATAGTATTATAAACTGCCGAGTTCTCAGTTCGACGTCGTTAGAGCCCGCGTTGAATTTTCAATATCACGTGGAATAAGTTTGAGTGAAAACAATATTTGAGAGTGATAAGGTTTTTGGTGGCGACGCTTTTTTGGATTCTTGCTAGGTGTGTAAATTCTGCATTCAGATAATGCATTTCACGTCTGATTACACAACGATAATGGATATTTAAGAGCAGAAGAAAGGCTCCTAACAAACTTTCTATTAGCACAATGTCGTGTTATTCTACTTTGGCAGACCCGAGCCACCCCCTCAACACACAACTATAATTAGTAATTACAAATTTGTAACCATTAAGATAACCTTTAGCATAATTTTAATAGGAATTCTGTAGGCTGTAGGCACCTCGATTTGGCCTGGCTTTTTGCTCCAACAGCAGTATTAAGGGTCTCAAATGTTTTACTACCTTGTTTATTGCCACAATGACGCAAAATTACTCTGCCATCGAAGCTGAATGTGTAATTATGTTAATGTAATTTTGCGTTTGCGCCCACTCCGTGCCCCGCCCACGACTTTCCTTCTTTAAATATTCATACCTGAAAGTTAAAAAAATTTAACCGAAAATGAAATTATTAAGAACAAAAGTAAAATGATTTTGTAGCGGGAGGAGAACGTGACTGACGGTTCTGTGGCAAGGTTAGCAAAGTTGCTTGATTAGTGCTTTCATCCTTGGAAGATAGGTCCATCTGCTTGAGATACTTACGAGTATACCTGAATATTTACTACGCGCCGCTCTACGCCCGCGGGACCCAAGTGGGGTTTGAAGCGGGTTTCATACACTTACGGAAACTAAACAAACATAAGATTATAGACTGAGTCCAGATGCCAAAATAGTAAATATTTTCTTTCTCTCTTTCCAAAGAAGACCAACATGCTAAACCGAAAAATGGGTTGGTTGAAGCTGGACCTAGTATAAAAGACATTCCCAACTTAACTAAAAATCTTCGATACATTTTGTATTGCATGTGACATTCTTTTAAAACTAGATTTCCACGTCGCGGGTAAGCATAGTTTTTACGATAATGGTGCCTGAAAAGTTGTCGAACTCTTAGTTTGGTGAACTGAACCACAACTCCATAGTTTTATAGACTAAAGTTACAGTATTTTATGTAAGAAAAGGTATGTGATAAATTCTGTAACAAGTCGTAAACATGTTGGAAGTATTTGCATGTAAAGCTGTAACGAAGCTTTTATTTTATGGAAAAGCTTTTTACAGGTATTTTACCTGCAGAAAGTGCTCTTTGGTCGTGCAGCGAATTTTGTGAAATGAAACTATTTGAAATGCTTTTAAGTTAAACTATTTTACACAAATTAACTAGATATAAAAATTGCTCTACATATTAGCGTTAATTTACAATACCAAATTAAAAGTTTTTTAATTGAAACTAGTTAAAAGCTTAATTATTTCTGCAATTTTTTACAGTTTTGGGACATTTCCAATTTTGCATAGTCTTATTAGAATTCCGGCCTCGTTTAGGTCCACCTGTTCTCTAAATGGCGCCCTGGATTCAGTTTAAATAAAATGTTTTCTTTCATTTGCGTCCCTAATTTCCCCCGGACAGTAGAAAAAATTATAACGAAAACAAATGAGCGGTGAAATTTTATAACTTCTTTTGGCAAAATAAGCGGTTCTTTTATGACACTTTAAATAAATTCAGTAGTATTTTATCGGGTTACATATTTACTTTGTGTTCAGGTGACTCGCTTACTTTGCCTTTTTGTTACCCTTAAAGACACAGAAATAAAAAAAAAAAATCGAATTAGAGCAT